>JAFMSR010000003.1:58525723-58900741 GCA_022818135.1 Saxidomus purpurata
GGATCACAACATTAATTTTGATCTTTTGAATCTAGATGAGAGAAACATTTGACACAAATTTGAAAATTATCCTTCAAAAGAATGAAGAGATAAAGACTGTTGAACTTTTTAGCATCAGTTTGATTTTGACCTCAAAATTTGTCATCTGACCATACATCACATACGAGGATTGTTCAAATATGAATGCATCTAGAACGTTATTTCGTTATAACCCATTGAAATCCGTTCACTTTATCTATGTCTATCGCTCGCTAAACATTACCTACTTGTGTATACTAATACAAAAAAGGTTGGAAGAAGGTCAGCGTACGCCGTTGAAATACGGTCCTATATTAAGAATCGTTGTACTCTTGGCATAGGGTGTAAAGACATTTTTGGAATTCCATAATGGAATATCTTTTTCGACAGTTATTTGTTGGTTTAAGAAATTCAAATGTGGGTTAGTTTCAACAGAAGATGCACCACATGGCCTTCGGCCAAAAACAGCAACGTTTGCCAGGATGGTTGCTAGAGTGAAATAAATAGTTGCTACTGATGCTAGATACACCGCTAGACAAATAGTTAGTATGGTTGGCATCTCATTAGGAGTAGCTCATGCAATTCTGAAACGTAATTTGAAAATGAGAAAGATCTGTGCTAGATGGATTCCCCATCTGTTGACAGATGAGCAGAAAAAGGCACGCGTGCAATGCGCGAAAATGTTGCTTAAACAGTTTCCAAAGTACAATGCACGGTCTTTCGCAAATGTCGTCACTGGTGACGAGACATGGGCTCACTTTGAGAACAAACGAAAGATTCAGAACAAAATATGGGCAACAAAGTCTGGCAAAAGACCATTCATTGCAAAGCGGACCATCAGTGTCAAGAAGGTAATGTATGCCATATTCTTCATAAATCATGGTCCTTCCATTCAGGTTGCTGTACCTAAAGGCAAATCCGTAAATGCGAAAAACTGAAGAAATATTTCAAATATCGAAGACTTGCAACTGGTTTGGCCAATGTCAGATTGCTACATGACAATGCGTCATCGCACAGGGCGTCTATTGTACAATACTTTCTGAAGCAGGAAAAGGTTGTTGTGCTCCCTCACCCTCCGTATTCACCTGACCTTGCCCCATATGACTGCAAGGCTAAAAAATACATTTCTGGTCGAAGATTTGTCCAGCGGAAACACCTCGGTTCTACAATATTCCACTGTCTTCATAGTATACCTGGAAAAAACTATGAAAATGCCTTCAAGGATTGGATTAGAAGACTGAAACTTTGCATATCTGTTGGAGGTGAATACTTCGAGGGGACAAAATAAAATTTTCATTGAAATCTATCAAGGATACATTATTATGTGCGTAGATGCATTCATATTTGAACATTCCTCGTATTGAACATTGCATATTGCTGTATGCATTGATGTCATCAGTTATAAACATGAAGAAGTTACAGCCCGGACAAAAGGTCTTTAGTCCGAGACCATTCAGGGTGACTGGTGCTAAAAGCCCTGTTTCCCTGGCGGGCTTAGAACGGTCCATACACTTTGGTGAGTGTTTCTTTCTGTCATGTGTTTCTGTACTTGCAGAGGACTCTATAAGATGTCAATGCTTAGAGCTAATAGCCCTTTACTGGACGTTTTTGTCAGTAGGGCTGGAAACTGTATCCTCTTTGGACTCTTTGGATGGTCTTTGGATGGCTCTCTAGACGGTGATTTAATTGTAGAAAACTTCGCAGCTTTCTGTTTTATACGTGACGACCTCCTAGGGCTCCCTCAAGTCATCTTTTCTGTCTGACTTGGTGGTGGGTCTACCTCAATATGCTTGGCTGTAGATACCTGTTTGGAGAACTGATGTCATTATAGCAGTTTCTGACCGTCTATCAAGTCAAACGTCAACTGTTTCCTCCTCAGATACTTTTGCCAGGAATTTTTCCGTTTTTTTTGTTGTCTTTGAACCGATAAAATATCCTGTCTCTCTCTGGATCGTACTCCTTTGAAACTGTCTTTGCTTATCCAGTCTCCATCACCTATCTGGATACTTTCTATGGACTTAGCAGCATATTTTAACCAACAAATGCTGGTTTTCTTGGCCTTCACTATGTGGACCATCTGAAGAATGATTTCAAGCAGCTGCTCGGACTTAGTTCTCAGCCTATGTACTGTGGACATAAAAATTATTGTTCCGCAAAGCTGCGCGCTGCATTATAAACACGACATTTATTCAGTTACCTTTGTTATTCCTTTCTTTCAAACATTAACTTATTTGGTGTAAACCCAGTTCTTCTGTTTACCGAAGCGTGTATAGCCATTGTTATCTGTTTAATGTCCTAGTCCTTTTTGCCTTGCAATTTCCTAATGAAACATCTGACAGCATCAACTAACGTTCTTTTAAATCCTTCAACTTGACCATTGCTGGACGGAATCTCTGGTGTAGTTCTGGCTTGATGAATGTGTAATACTTTACACAAAATTTTAAACAGCTGGCTTTCAAAGTTGCGTTCCTTGTCTATGAAAACTTGAAACGGAAAGCCATAGCGACTGACAAAATCGTCAATGACAGCTTTTGCGGTCACCTCAGCTTTCTGCGACGGCAACGGTACACATTATAACACTTTGCAAACTGATCTTCCATCATTATGTAGTTCTTGCGATGTTTTTGGCAGTCGACCAATGAAAGCTATATGGGTTCAATGGGTGCTCTCGTCTGATACTCTGTTAACGGAACTCTACCAAACCTTCCGAATGGTTATGTTTTTGTCTTTTGCTGGTTCTTGTCGCAGGTCATCGAAAGTGATTCCCCGACAACAATTTGCTGTGTATCAGAGTCTCGAACAGTTTGTACCAAGCATGCAGTTACAAAGCTTCTTTCTTTGTTGCTCAGTGTGACTATGACGAAATGTGAGTCACTTACGCATAGACTTGTACCATCCGCTGTGAGTATTTACCATCACGAAAGGTTGTATTCATTGGGAATCCTTTCTTCATTGCAAACTAACGTAACATTTTGCCTAAATGGTAAAGGAAATCCTGTCCAAGCAACATTTAGTCACTAATTTGTGCTACGTAGACCCTTTCTTGAAATGTTTGTGACCCTTACCACAACTTCAAAGGTTTTGTTGTACAACACTTCAATACGGTATCTTTATGTGCCATCGGCATAACCACATCTTTGACTAAAGCAGGCTTATTTTTCAAGCTTTTGTATATCTGTAGGGAAAGGATGGTAATTTCTGCACCACAATCTATTCTAGCTTTGAATTCTCAACCACCTACAGTCAGGTACACAAATGACGTTCAGGCTTCAACTTGATGTACGTAGACTAATTCTTCAGCAAGTGCTTCTTGGAAAAGTTTATTTACCTATAGGTTTAAATGTCTGACTGATATATCCCCTATTAGCTGGCTTGACTCCTTCGGTGTGACATCTTGCTGACTAGAGGTCTTATTGCTGTCGACATCCCTTATACATGACTGGACTTATCTTTGATAAGAACCTTGCTGTCTATATGAACTAGAAGATTTAGACATGCAGATAATCACTTACATCGCTTGTCTTCACCGTAGCCGCTTTTGGACAAAAAGTAACTTCAGCGCTTTGATTATGCAGGCCCTTCATTGCGTTTTCTGCGGCCTGGGGCAGGTTCGCCTTCAATCCTTGTGTGTTTAAATTATCTCCACCTGTCTTTTGCTTCAGTTACTCCTTGTATCGGCGCCATTCTTTCTTAAAATGGCCCCACCTTCTGAATAAGAGGCATTGGGTGTCTGCATTTTTCTTTGCGACTTCATTTTAGGGTGTTGACGTCTGCTGAAACTGAACTCTGCTGGATGGCTTCCTGTATCATCTGCGCCACCCTGGCTTCTGATAGGGGAATCACTGCAATAACGGAAACATAACTCGGTTGTACCTTCTATGTCTGCTACCATCGACTGGTTCAAAAATATAATGATTACGTTTCGAGGATTTAGTGATTCTTTCATACTTATTGGTCTGTTAAAGCATGCATGTATACTGGCTTCTTTATCAATATATCCCTATAGCCCTTTGCATCCTATGACTTTCTGGAAAATTGCGGAATGCACTGGTGGACATCTTCAGTACTCTATCAGCCCAGTCTTCCAAGGATTCATCTTTTGTTTGTCTTGTCTGGTGGAATTGTGTAGGCTAAGTTTCGGTTAGATCTTGGATATGGACTCTATGTTCCAGTTGCTTCATTATTTGTTTAAAGGAATTGTAATTTCACTGTCTGTCCATTCCTGTTCTAGATGCGGACCTATCACTTGCATGTGAGTGTTTTGACGAATATTCTCTAGAATAACTTCTTCGTTTATATTATATACTATATGACCTTTTCTTGTTTTTATTTTATAATTTGTTTTGCATTTTTGATCTATTTCTCGAATAATCTCTTGATGTTACAGAATATTGCGGGTCTGCATGAAGGCGTTACATTTCTTGATGATGATATGTGCTTCACTGCTGAATCGTGAACGGGCAGGACTTGATCACACGGCAATAAACCTTTATTAATAGTTACATACTCTTTGGATATTTTGGATTGATATGACCTTGAAGTACAAGTAGACGTCTTGGTTCTATAAGAACTTGGTATATGAACATCTGGTTTAACATCTGGAATCTGGAACTCTGAAGTACTATGTCTTGCAGTATAGTGTACATCATCCTCTGTCTCACATTTTGGAACATCAGGTAGTGCTGAAACTAACGCAAACAGATATGCTTTGGTCATTCCCTGGCTTAAGGAGCTGATTAACAAAATCTTCCACGTGAGGTTGTATAGTATATATTACCTCTCTCTTGGCAATCTTAGGTATTTGTAAATGAAATGTTGGTATTGATGGCATATGTGATGCCATAGCCTAAATTTCTATCAATGGTGTATATGCCGGGATACTTGTACTTGTGGTTGTTGTTGTAACTGTTGATGATACAAGTTTGGTGTGCTTTGTGGAGCTCTTGAAGCACATTTTGTGATAGCCGGTGTCCTTGGTTTTCTTGAGCACGACGTCTCTGCTGTAGATACTACAATGAGTACTGAGCGTATTCCTGAAATTGTAATCGGTGTACTCATCACAATTGTCGAACTTGGGGCTACTACTGTAGCAGAAGCTGATGGTGATGTAGTAGTTACAACTGTTTTTATTGATTGCACTGATGGCCTCTTTCTAGGCGTTAGATGTGCAAAATCAATGACACCCAGCATATGGTTTGTAACATGTCACATATCATAGAAATGTCTTCTTTCTGTATTTTGCCAGACTTCTGTCTGATCAGGTCAGCTCTTATAGGTTCTATGCCCGGTATGATCTGCAACTTTTCTTCAATGGCTTGATTTTTGTTGACCGACATTGTTTTGTCACGTTTGTCAAGTCATACGGGTATGGTGAAGTCACAATATAGTTTATAAACATTTTCTTAAAATTATTAAGCCAATCTTACAATTTTCAGGTACTTGACTTATGCATCTCATTTATTTCTTGTATAGAATACTTTGAAATTGTCAAGATTCACAAGCCCTGGCAGTCAAAACTATTTGCTATATTATGTATGCTGGAACACAGACAGGTGCCAACAATTTATATATTTTTTGCACTTACCTGCTTATTTTTCTACTTTGGTTTGATACTGTGCATCTCTGTCTGGAAAAATATTCTGTATAACGAGTACCTGAAAAGGAATAGGGCACTTACAGGGCTAAGTTGAAGATTTTCGTAATTAATTTACCAGTCTGCAACCTTACTGTGAACTGTCTCCCAAATAAACTTATTGTTGGCTAGAGCTAGAACCCTCTTCACTCTATACGCCTATAAAACCTTAAGATGAAGGTCGGGATAGCTAGCCATCGACGCTGTATAGCATGTCTGCTCTCTGTCCAGTATAAATTTGCGTCGCAATTGAAGTACTAAAACCTGAACTAAAGCAAGGTTAGAACGTTGGAAGGTCGGGAACTTACTAAAAGTAGGTGTTTCTTGTTCTGTTGCCTTCGCACAACTGGGTGCCAGAGTTGTCGACCCGGGTTCTCAGGATTCCCGCCATGCTGGCGTACTTCCGTGACCCATTACACAACAATAAATTGTTTACCATCAAAACCGTCCTTTAAACAATTGTATGCCCTTTTATCACTTGTTGGACCTGAAAATAATAATACTCTACAATATTTCTTATTGTAAATTATGGCGGCGAAGTATAGGGTTCCAGCGAAAAATGCATGGGCATGTTATATATATGATAATGATCATAATACATAACCAAAATTGGAAAAAATATCTGTTGAAATGGTAGATGCTATATATACCTTGTTTATATGTCAGCGGCCATAATACTAAATAATATCTTAACGCGTACGAGTTGACATAGGGGAAATATTGATGTCTGTATTAGCTTTTATTGTTTAAATATTGACATTATAGCATTTCATTTAGAAACAAGTTAATGGAGAAAAACCATGCCGCACAAAGTACTCAGCCATAATGATGGGATAAGACGAGAAATAATCAAAGCTTTATAAAGATTTATCAAGAGGATTGGGACATATTGTTACATGAGTGCTAGCCTTGACCACAACATTAACCTTTGCCTTTTGAATTACGATGAGAGAAACAGTTGACACAAGTTTGATGATTATCCTTGAAAGATACAAAGACCGTTGAATATTTTGGCATAAGTTTGATCGCGATCCGAACATTTGTCACCAGACCCTACATCACATATTGAACACAAACTGTGACCATTGCCGTCAAGGTAGCTCTGGGCGCCGTGGCGCAGTGATAGCGCGTTCGCCTCAGGATCGAAGGGCCCCAGGTTCGATCCCTATCATCGCCATGTCGGTAGTGTCCTTAGGCAAGACACAAATCATTCCACTTTGCCTCTCTTTGTTCGAGGTTGATTCCATCTGGAATGAGTCTTGACAGCGATTAATATAAGTTGTAAGAACTCGTGTTGCAATGGAGAATAAATAAATTAGTATAAACTAAGGTAGCTCTCCGAGTTTTAGGCGCCATCATAGTATGACCTTCTGTTGTATGCATTGTTGTAAGCCATTATAAGCCTGAAGAAGTAACAGCCTGGACATAGAAAAGTACATTACGCTTTATTACAGCTGTCAGTCCTAATTGTAACATTGCCTTTCAATGTAGCTCACTGGGTGTGATAAATAACACATCCCAACGATAAGGGCAACATTATCATTATTACATTACATAAGTATTTTAAAAGCAATCCAACATAATATATCCAAATGTTATGGGCATTTATTTCGGAAACGTATTTATAAATAGGTCCATGCATAGAGAAGTTATAACCGAGACACGAAGTGCGGGCGAAGACTGACAAAACCAAGTAAGAAAACAAAAGTATAAGTAATCATATAAAACAGTATCACTAGATGAATCTGAAAAATAAAAACTCAATGAAAGTCCAACAATATCGGTGTGAAGAACGGGGGTTCTTTGAAAATAATTCTGAAAAATATGAACATGCTCAATAAATGCAAATAATCATAATAAAAAGAGATATTAGCAAAAAGTAAATTGTAGAGTGTTTGTTTATTATAGCGTTTCCCCTACGTAAAGGGCCAGCCATATCTGACGTATGAGACACCTTCTTTCTGAACACATTAACCTCTCAAACCTTATCCTTCTAATGCTATGCGGCAGACAGGTAGGCATACGGTAACCATTATTTAACTAGCCGATGGTTCACTAACCGGCCAAATCAGTACGGACCCCCGATGAGATTCGAAACTTTGACCTCCCGCTCCAAAGGCGGATGACTAAACCAATAGACTAAGTGTGACGGCGAAAGTAAGTTAACTGTAATTACAAAGTTAATATACCTCTGATAGCTTGCATTCTTCACTATAGATGTGAAGTAATGGGTTTCAATATCTTAGCACATGTCAATAATCATAAAACCTTTTTTCAATACCAACACAGATCACCATGGTGAAACTTTGTGACCTGTAATAAGAACATGCACATATCTTGGAGAAACTCTGACTATTAAGGGATGTAATCATTATCGAGATAACGTTTCATCGTAGGAAGAATTGAAAACATCCAATAAGAAGTATTTTTGCCTTTAATCACCTGATCCATTGAACAAATTGGACTGGTCATCGCTACAACTATAAACTACTAATTAAACCTATGAGATGTCGATTTAAATATTTCAGAAAACATTTTAATCAACTAATGAATGATAATAAAGATTGTCAATGCATTTCTTTGTTAACTCTATTAATAAACTCTACTGACCATTTAGGAAATCTGTCCTCTAACGGTTGATGGTATTATTACTCCACGTAATACCTCTAAAAGCAGGAAGAGGATGTATCACACTGTAATACCATTTCTTTGACGTTTTTTTCCAATTTTCCAATGATCAGAAAACCTCCATGAGCTAGAAAATCGTTGGAACTCCAATGTCCACTGTTACTTTGGATTCAGTGACTTCAGCAACTTAAAATTTCTGGAGGATCCTTGTAGATACCTGGATTGAACCTCTGCGGTCTCAATGGTCAAATGTATTCTTTGGAAGTATGTGGAAATATGTATATACCTCGACTGGATTGTGTATGTTATGAAATGGTCAGTGTCTGTAGACTTGTAGAGAAAGGACTTTTTCCTGTAGTGTGTGGAAATTCTTCAGTTGTACCCCTTTCTATGGTGACACGACGCTCCACGCTCTTCAGTGCTAACGATGATGTCTTCCTAGCTGCGGTGTTTGACGATGTTTTGTTCCCGCTTGCGCTGGAACTTAATACATGCATACCTTTAGCTTGAGACCTGTCATTCTGTTCAGTCTGTTCCCATTGCACTAGAAATATACACCTGCTGGTCTTCAGTTCAAGATTTTGCTAGTCATATTTTCTGTCTGACCTGGTGGTGGGTCTACTTCCATAGGCTTGGCAATAGATTTCTGTTCTCCAACACATCGTCAACAGTTTCCTCCTCAGATACTTTTTCCATGAGCTGTTCCGGGTTCTTTATGTCTTTTAACTTGTAACCTTTCCCGTCTCTCTCTGGATCGTACGCCTTTGAAACTGCCTTTGAAAGAGGATCTAAACGTTTTTTCTTATCCAGTCTCTATCCGCTATCTGGATATTTAAATGGACTTAGCAGCATCTTTAACCAACAAATGCATGTTTTATTGCTACGTTAGGTCTCCACATTGGCCTATGGACCATCTGAAGTATGGTTTCAAGAAGCTGCTCGGCCTTTTTTCTCAGCAAATGTAGACATAAAGATGGTCGTTCCACAAAGTTGCGTGCTGAATTATAAACACGACCCTTATCTAGGTACCCTTGTTCTTCCTTTGCGAAATCCTTCTGTCCTGCAATATCTGATAAACACTGAGAATAACTTATTTTAATACGCTCAACATTACCATAGTCTCTTGTCCCTGTCCGTGTACTTCGTGCACTTGTACCTGTCAATGTCAAGAGCATCTTGGCTTTCAAAGTTGCGTCCCTGGTCTGTGAAAATTTGAAACTGAAAGCTTTTGTAGTCACCTCAGGTTTCTGCGATTGTAACGGTACACATTTTACCCACTTCGTTAACTGAACCGGTACCATCATCATGCAGCACTGGTTTCTTCGCGATTGGTGCTCCCGCCTAAAACTCTGTTAACGGAACTCTACCGTTTCTTTCTGTCTAATTATTTTGATTACACATAGCAGGTGATATCTCATAAAACTCAACATCTGTCATTTAAATATTCGGCTTCTACAATGTTCTAGATATGTCTCCATCTATCAGTAGGAATAAACTTTTATAAAGGCATTTGAACTTTGCTTCTGGACTAGCAAGGAACAGAATTCCCTCGTTCGGCTTTTTCTAAGCTTTTAACCAACCAAAGACAATGGTTATGTCTTTGTCTTTTGCTTGTTTTTGTCGCAGGTAATCGAAAGTAACTATGACGAAATGTGAGTTACTTCGGCATATACTTGTAACTACCGTTGTCAGCATAGTTTCCGGGAAACTCATGTTATCCCATATACCAACACTGTCTAGGAGATCTGTAAAGGTACAGTTACCTAGGGAATTATGCTGAGCTTTGTGTGCTTTTCTGTACTCGTATGAACATTTTCTGTTGTCACTCTAGCTTTACCTTTGAGATTCTACTTGTTTGCCCCTACAGTTGCCTCTGATTGAACGTTTCCTTTATTGGTTGTCAGTCTAACATGCGCAGCCTGACTTATCGCATCGTGGACATCATCGATAAATTTAGCCCATTGTGCGGCAGCCCTGATGCAATTATGACAACCACCGCATAGCAAATCTGTAGGCCTAATCTAATGCCAGCTTTAAATGTTCTGCACGGCGTCAAAGTTTTCGGAAATCTTGACTACGCGTCCGCATAACCATACTTTTCTCAAGCCAGATGTTTTACAACCATGTTGTGTAGAACAAGCTCCTCAATCCATCGCGCCAGCTGACCCTGTTGCTCTTTAAACTTTAATAACCAGGTCAAACGTTAGTGATCAGTTCTAACTGTAAATACTCTTCATAGAAGGTAATGTCTGAAGTGTCTGAAGAACCGTAAAATGCCCAGGAGTTCTTCTCGGGTGGTGTAGTAATTTGTCTGCTCTGGAGTCAAGCTGAGACTGCTCTAAGCAATGATGTTTTCTACTCCATTCTGTACTTGCAGAATTTCTGCACTTTTAGCCAAATCTAAAGCATCCAAATCGATAATTGAATGGATCTTTATTGTTGGTATAGCTGAAACTTGTGGAGAAGTTAAAGCTTTCTGTAATGTATCAAATGCTTCTTGTTCCCTTATGCCCCACTTGAACTGATATTTGCCCGTAATATTATCCAATAGTAATGCTAAACCAGCACAATCTGTTACAAAGATTCTGTCATAGTTTACTAAACCTAGAAATCTGTTAACATCCCTGGTAAAATCTTGCAATAGCTTCTTGCATCCCATGACTCTCTGGAAAATCGCGGAATGCACTGGTGAACTCTTTCAGCCCAGTCTTCAAAGGATTCATTTTTTGTTTGTCTCGCCTGCTGGAACTTTCTACGCGAGGTTTTGGTAAGATCTTTGCTACCGAATCTATTTTCCAGTTGCTTCATTATTTGTTTAAATGAATTGCAGTTACCCGATTTCGATGTGATTGTAAAGAAATCTAAAGCTTTCCTTTGAAGGTTCCAGATAAGGTAGTCTCGACATACACTGTCTATTACAGTTCCGTAGCTTTATACTGTTGTTTAAAAGACAATAAACTTGTCTTTCCACCATGTCGTAGATTCTTTGGCAATTTTCTTGGATCTCCAATCATTAAAGATTCGTAATCATTTTTATCAGAGTAACACTCATCAGAACTTGGACGACTATATTAACTAGTGCGGCTATGACGTATAGAATGGGTCTTGGCTGCACATTTTGTTAGCTCTCCAGTTTTGGATTATTCTGCAAAAACCAATGATTCTAAAAATTGGATTTTAAGCATAGTTATATATAAAGTTGTGACAAAGATGATTTTGTACTTATTTTGTGGAATTATAATTGGAATTTTGACTAATATTGATGTGAAACTGTGGGAAATTGACAAATATTTGAGTTTCAGCCCATTGATGTTATCAAACTTGGTGAACACAATCTAACCTGGAGTGATGGATAATCCTGTGAAAATAAAATACAGTAGGGAACAATTATTGGATTATAGCTTTGTGCCCAGAAGACTTGTAAGCTCCCCAGTGGTGTTTTTGCCACTGACCGTTCCAAGGCGGTGCCCCACTGTGTTCCTTTAATTGTTCGTTTTGTCCTCGTGTGTTTGCTTTGTATCATAGTGTGTGTTGTATGTTTGTGTGTGTACATGATTGTGTGTGTGTGTTGTGTGTGTGTGTGTGTGTGTGTGTGTGTGTGTGTGTGTGTGTGTGTGTGTGTGTGTTGGTGGTGTGCACTTCTGGGTGCTGTGGGGCTCGTTTTGGGGAGGCTGCGTTTTTGGTACGTGGCATTCCCTGTTTGATATTATTTTTGTTTTTTTGTTATACCAAACGGAGAGATATTATCATTATTGAAAGAATTTAATCTTTTAAAATATAGAGGTAAACGAGCGGGTCGCCCAAGGACAAAAAGCAATAGTGGTATTCATATGAAAAATTTGATCCAAATAAAACTAGATCGTACATTGTTACTTAACAAAGGGAATGAAAAAGTAACCTGCTTAACATTAAACTGTAGATCCCTAGTAAATAAAAGCGATTTCCTCGGGCAGATTCTCAGAGATGACAAAATTGACTTTGCGCTGCTCACTGAAACATGGTTTTCAGATAATAAACAACACCAGTTCGAAACTTCTGACTTAAACCAAAATGGTTATAAACTCGGTGTAGCAAACAGAAAGAATAGAGATGGAGGCGGCATTGCAGTGACATATCGTACAGGGGTGAAAATGCGTAGGCTGACGATGGGAACAACGCAGACTTTCGAATTTGGCATCTGGCAACTTGTTCTTAAAAACATAACTGTTCATTTGGTCGGCATTTATAGATCGCCAACAGTTTCGACTCCTGCTCAATTGGTACCAGACTTCTTTCAGTTTATGGAAGACACACTCCCTAAGTATACAAACATCTTGATAATGGGAGATTTTAACCTGCATATAAATGAAAACAGTAGTACAATTTTTAAATTCCAGAATTCGTTATGTGCTATGGGCCTAGATCAACATGCTAACTTTACTACGCATACAGCTGGTCATAGTCTAGACCTGGTTATTACTGAAGCTGCAAATGGTGTTGAAATTTTATCTTGTGAACCTGGTTCATTTGTGTCCTACCACTGTGTTGTTAAATGTGTTCTAAATGTACAAAAAGAAACTATAACCAGTAAAACAGTGGAATTTCGAAATTTAAAACAAATCAGTCATGAAGAATTTTCAAAAGATGTTGCATGTATATCGGTAATTAGTGAAGATGTCAATTCTTTTGTCGACCACTTTGAAACGGAAATAAAGTCAGTTCTTGATAAACATGCACCCTTGACACAGAAAACTAAGATATGTCGGTCACCCAAACCATGGTTTAGCGCCGACTTACTTCAATTAAAAAGGTCTCTACGTAAATCTGAACGAGCATGGAGAAGATACCGGCAACCATACCTGCTTGACACTTTAAAAAGACTACGCCTTAAGTATCATTATGCAATTTGCAAAGAAAAAAGATCAGTTCTGAGTGATAAAGTGGTAGGTTCAAAGGGCGATACAAAACAATTGTATAAGTTGGTATCTGAACTCACCGGCACAAAGTCTGAAAATCCATTGCCTACCAAGGAAAACAACATTACATTGGCTGAGAAATTTGCAGATTTCTTTTTAAGCAAAATTGACAAGATCCGTGAATCACTCAGAAATTATGAAAGTTAGGTACCAGAGAAAAAGGACGTTCCCTGTTTTGAGGCTTTCAGAGATTTAAGTGTATTAGAAGTGAAAAAATTGATAACAGAACTTCAAACCAAATCTTGTGAACTTGATAAACTACCTACTAAAATTTTAAAAAATGCATCTAGATGAATTGGCCCCTTTAATAACCAACTTAGTTAATCTGTCATTGCATCAAGGGATTTTTCCATCCATGTGGAAACATGCGATTGTTAGACCTTTGTTAAAGAAAGCCGGACTAGAACTCATGTTATCCAACTACCGCCCAGTGAGCAATTTACCATTTCTATCGAAACTTATAGAGAAGGCAGCCTTTTCTGTATTAAATGAGCATGTAAGTGAACACAATATACTTCCCAAGAATCAGTCAGCGTATAGACGTTTCCACTCATGCGAAACAGCTTTACTCAGATTAGTGAGTGACTTGCTGGACGGCATGGAGAATCAGGAGGTCAGTGCTCTAATTGCACTGGATTTGAGCGCCGCCTTTGACACGGTTGACCACGATATTTTAGTGCAAGTGTTAAACTCTCAGTACGGACTATGTGGTACAACACTCAACTGGATTGACTCTTACCTTAGGCCACGCAGTTGTAGTGTAAGTGTTGAAACTGCTGTTTCTACCCCACGTACAGTGTAGTGTTCCCCAGGGTAGCTGCTTGGGCCCCTGGCTCTATCTCACTTATGCTGGAACTCTATTTAATGTCATTCCAGAATCAATATCTATTTATGGCTTTGCTGACGACCATATTGCAAACAAATATTTTCGACCAATTTCAATTGAGACTGAGAAACAGGCTATTCAAGAACTCGAAACCTGCGCATTGACCATTGATAACTGGATGAAACAGAATAAACTTAAAATGAACACGTCAAGAACTGAATTTATCTTGTTTGGTAGTAGGCAGCAACTAGTCAAATGTACAATAACAGAAATTGACATTGCTGGTGACAAAGTTAAGTCAGTACACTGTGTAAGGTACTTAGGGGCCTTCTTAGATGAAAATCTTACTTTCAAGGATCATGTCAAGAGAAAATGTCAGACTGCAATGATTAATTATCTTAGAATAAAAAATATCAGAAAATATCTAACCAATAAGGCTACTGAAATTCTCGTACTATCACTTGTCATTTCACATATAGACTATTGCAATGCAATTTTGTACGGTATTTCTCAGTGTGAAATTCAGAAAATGCAGAGGATACAAAACATGTGTGCCAAACTTGTTTTAAGAATCAGAAAGTATGACAGTTCAAAACAAGCTCTGCTCAAATTACATTGGCTTCCTATAAAAGCTAGAATATAATTTAAGATTTTAACCATCATGTTTAACTGTTCAATTGGCTCCATCGTACCTTACTGAATTATTATCAGAACGAGTTCCAAGACGAAGGTTAAGGTCTTCAGACTCCGTTACAGTTTGTTACAATGTACCATATAACAAGCGTATAACATTTGCTGATAGAAGCTTTCAAACTGTAGGACCAAAACTATGGAACAAATTACCAGTCGACGTAAAAAAATCTAATTCAATAGACATATTTAAGAAGAAACTCAAAACACTGTTTTTCAGAAATTTTGAATCATGGTGCTGAGTCTGTAGTTGCGATTGATTGATATGTTTATTATGTATTGTTGTTTTATGTCACTTTTTACATGTATGATTTGCTTATTTGTTCTTATATTTCATCATAGTAATTTTAACTTTATGTACAACGCCATTGGATATACTTTGTGTAAAATTAAGCTTTTAATTAAATAAACTAGTTTCAATTTAGTTTCAGTTTCTTGTAGTTAGGCTATGGACTGTACCTGTCTCTTGCAATTCTTCGTTTATTATGCCGAGTAGATTCTTTTCTATATCCACGAGATTGTTTTGAACTTCTTGAGCTAGATTTTCGGTGTATAGAATACTACCTTGATCTATGTAATTCTGTTCAATATGTTAAACTAGATGTAAACAGACAAAGTTCTTCATGGCCAAAGACGTCTACATGTACTTCAAGGTTATATTCATCTAAAACATCCAAAGTGTCTGTAACTACAAATCAAGATTTATTGCCGTGTGTTCAAAACCTACCAATCTTTGGTGTTTGTGAATCATTCAATGGTGTAGTTGTTGTTATAAATGTTGATGATACAAGTTTGGTAACTGGTGTGCCGGATGTAGCTCATAAAGCAAGTTTTATGATAACCGTTGTTAATGGTTGTCTCGAGCTCAGCGTCCCGGTTGTAGATATTACAATTGGTACCGAGTGTATTCCTGTAGTGGTCATCAGTGTACTCATCACAATTGTTGAACTGGGGGTTACTACTGTAGATGACACAGTGGTACCGGTAGCAGCTGATGGTGATGTAGTGGTCACAACTGTTTTCATTGATGACACTGATGACCTCTTCCTAGGAGTCGGATATGGAAAATCGATGACACCCATGTGTTTTGCTACATGTCCCGGTAATATCATAAAAATATCTTCTTTCTGTACTCTGTGGTACTTCTATCTGAACTGTCTGAACTGTATGATCAGCTCAGCTCTTATAGGTCATATACCCGGTATGGTCTGCAAGTCTTCGTTTGTAGCTCGATTTATGTTGACCGACATTATTTTTTGACACGTTTGTCAAGTCACAAGGGCAACATGTAATCACAATGTCGTTTATTAATTTTTCCTTAATATAATAAAGACAATCTACAATTTTCAGGTACTTTACTTATGAATCTTATTTATTTCTTGTATAGAATACTTTGAAATTGTCCAGATTCACAAGCTCTGGCAGTCAAAATTATTTGCTATATAGTGTATGCTGGTACACAGACAAGTGCCAACAACTTATATATATACTTTTCTACTTTTATTCGACACTGCTGATCTCTCTCTAAAATATAATCTGTGTATTGGTACCTGAAATTGGAAGGGGCAGTAACAGGCCGTAATCGAATATGGGAGTTGAAAGGTCGGGATTTAACAAAAAGTAGATGCTTCTTGTTATGTTGCCTTCGCACAACTGACTGTCAGAGCTTGAATGTATTTGTAACAATTGTATGTCGTTTTATCACTTGATGGACATGCACACAATAAAACTCTACAATATTACTTTTTGTAAATTATGGAGGCAAAGTATGGGTATCCAGCGAAAAAGACATGAACATAATATATATGACAATAATCATAATACACATTACAAACCGCTGAGAAAATATGTGTTGAATAGGCATAAACTCTTTGTACCTTGTTTATATATCAACGGCCATAATACTTAGGAATATTTTAATGAATATGGGTTGAGATAGGTGAGTCATTGTTGCCTGTATTATTCTTTATTGTTTGAAGATTGAGGTGATCACATTTCGTTTAGAAACAAGTATATAGAGTGTAGCCATGCAACACAAAGTACCAAAACAAAAATGACTGTATAAGACAAGACAACAATCAAAGCTTTATTAAAATCTATCGAGAGAACATATTTTTACATGACTGTTGAACTGTATCAGACCATTTACCTTGACAGTTTGATTCACGATGATATAAACATTCGACACAAGTTGATGTTAATCATTGAAACAATAAAACACTGTTGTATTTTTAAGCATAAGTTTCTTCTTGACCCCGACATTTGTCATCTGATACTTTATCACATAATTGTTGAACAACGACAATGACCTTGACCGTCAGGGAAGCACTGGAACTAAACACAAGTTCGAGACCATTCAGGTTGACTTATGCTAAAGCCCTGTTTACCTGGCGGGCACTGAAACGATTCCGACACGTTTGTGAGTGATTTTTTCCGGTAGTGTTTTTCTGTACTTGCAGATGAATCTATATGATGGCCATGTCTAGAGCCAAAAGCCCTTTGCTAGACGTTCGTGTTAGTTCTGCTGGAAGATGTATTCTCTTCGGACATCTTTTGATGGGTCACTAGAAGTTGCTGAAATTAGGAAAAAAATCGCAGCTTTCTGTTTTAAACATGGCGACCTCCTAGGGCTCTCTGTATTTTCTGTCTGACTTGGTGTTGGGTCTACCTCCATAGGCTCGGTAGTAGATTCTTGTTTGGAGTACTGAAGAGATTCTTGAAATTTCTCGTCGTCTATCAAGTCCAACACTTCGTCAACAGTTTCCTCCTCCGATTATTATTATATGACTTTTTCCGGGTTCTTTATGTCATTGAACCG
This sequence comes from Saxidomus purpurata, assembly GCA_022818135.1. Lineage (NCBI taxonomy): Eukaryota > Metazoa > Mollusca > Bivalvia > Venerida > Veneridae > Saxidomus > Saxidomus purpurata. The sequence goes on from JAFMSR010000003.1 coordinate 58,543,291, forward strand.
ATAATCCATCCTGTCACTCTCTGGATCGTACTTCTTTGACACTGTCTTTGAAAGGGGTTTGAGCATATACACGTTTTTGCTTTTCCAGTCTCTAGCAGCTATCTTGATACACTCCATGGTCTAAGCAGCATCGTTTAACTAACAAATGCAGGTTTTCTTGTTACGTTCGACCTGCATCTTGGCCTTCACTATGTGGACCATCAGAAGTATAATTTTAACAAGCTACTCGGACTTTCCTTATCCGCCTATGTTCTGTTGACATAAAGATAATCGTTCCACACTGCTGCGTGCTGGATTATAAACACGATTTTTATCCAGGTATCCTTGTTCTTCCTTCGTGAAATCCTTCTGTTCAGCAATATCTGAAAAACACTGAGAATAACTCATAATACGCTCACCCTTAACACAGTCTCTTGTCCCTGTCCCTGCACTTTGTGCAATTGAACCTGTCAATGTCAAGAGCATCTGTGGCAGTGATGTTGATACATAACCCGTAATACTATTCGTCACAGTATTCACACTGGATCATTCGTTCGAAGGTTTCTTACATATGCAGTATTGTTCATACTTTTCTCCTAATTGGTCTGCAAACTCCTTGTATTTTGTGATCTATCCTTGCATATTCTGTCGTGGTTGGTCATGAAGACTGAATGCTTAGTTTGACGCAATACAAATATGATGATAGCTTTTTCACAATAATGGCTGGTCCTTTCCATGGCGGGCATAACTTACGAGATTCACCTTTTGTAGCTGCTGTATCAATAATATACACTGCATTTCCTTCTAAGTATGGTCTTAACAGGACCCTCAAAGCTTTATTTTGCTTAATATGCTAAGTTGCTGTGACAGTTTTGTGTGATTTCTCTATGTGGTGTCCATCAACTGTGCTACGTACTGTCCATACCTTTCTGGTGTTACTGCCTTTGCATTTAGGAACATCTGCTGAACTGGCGTATTTAATTTAAACAATATTTATTTCTAGAAAGATAATACATCATGTATGGCAATTTGTTAACACACATTTTAACATTAATATACACATAAGTTATCAGTTATATTACGATTTCTAAACAAGCTATTTTAAGGTTTATATGAATACAGCTCCTATGGCGTATATACATCTCGTCCCAACATTAACATATTTTGCGTGAAGCCGTGAACCAAGTAGTTCTATTCAACGAAGCCATTGCTATGTGTTGAATGTTCTGGTCCCATTTTTCTAAAGTTTTTTTCAAGGAAACATCTGACGGCATCCAGAAGAGTTCTATTAAATATTTCATCTTGGCCATTGCTGGACGGTCTGTATGGTGTACCTCTGGCTTTATGAATGTGTAATGTGTGCTTTACACAGAGCTTGATATAGTGGGCTTTCGAAGTTGCGTACCTGGTCTGTGAAAACTTGAAAAGGAAATCCATAGCCACTTAGCTACCCAGAAGAACTTTTCCTTCAATTTGGCTTTGGTTCGAGCTACTTCCTGGTGACCTGATGAAGGTATATCGTTGTGCCAATGAAGTGCTTGTACCTTCAAAGTTTCTTTTACCACTAGTTGGAAATCTTCGGCCTCTGGATGTGTCTTAAATGGGACTGGCAAAGAATACAATTCCCTCTTCCGGCCATTTTTTGTCTTGTAAACAAGCATGATAATGGTTAAGTCTTTATATTTTACTTGTTCTTGTTGCAGGTCATCGAAAATGAATCACCAACACACATTACGCTGTGTATCAGAATCTGGCACAGTGTTGCTCGGTGTGAGTATGTAGAAATGTGAGTCACTTCCGCATAAGCTTGTAACATTCGATGTGAGTACGCTGTTCAGAAGACTCATGCCATCATATATACCAATATCGTCTAGAAGATCTATACTGGTACAGTTACCTAGGTAATTCTGTGGAGTTGTGTGTGCTCGTCCTTTTTCTGTACTCGAACGGACATTTTCTGTTGTCACTCTAGCTATGCTCTTGAGAATTGACCTGAGCACCTCTAATTGAATGTTCCCTTTATTGGTTGTCAGTCTACCATGCGCAGAAAGACTTATCGAATCGTCGACATCATCGATAACTTTAGCCCATTCTACGTCAGCGCTGATGCATTAAAGACAACCACCGCATGGCAAATATACATGCCTTTTGCCAGATATAAATTTTCTACACGGCGTCAAAGTTTCCGGAATTCCTAATAGTGCGTCTGCAGTACCGTGCTTTGCCCCAGCCCGATGTTTTATATCATTTTTAATTGAGAAAGCTCCTCAATCCATCGCACCAGCTGACCGTGTTCAATATTTAACTCTGATAACCAGTTCAAACTTGAGTGATCAGTTCTCATTGTAAAGTCTCTTCCTAGGAAGTAGTGTTTAAAGTGTCTGGTGAACCATACAAAGCCCAGGAGTTCTTTTCTGGTGGTGCAGACATTTTTCTGCTCTGGAGTCAAGCTAAAAAAGCTATAAGCAATGACCTTTTCTACTCCATTCTGTGCTTGCGGTAGTTCTGTACCTATAGCAGAATTTGAGGCATCCGAATTCAGTATGAATGGATCTTTGTTGTTTGGTAAAGCTTAAACTGGCGGAGACGTGAAAGCTTTCTTCAATGCATCAACTGCTTCTTGTTCCCTTATGCCCCACTTGAACTGATACTTGCAGGTAAGATTATATAATGGTAATGCTAGACCAGAAAATCTTTGACAAAGGTTCTGTGATAGTATTCTCAACCTAGAAATCTTTCAACATCCTTCTTTGAACCTGGAGCTGGCCGCCTGATTACTGTGTCAATGTCTCCGCATATCATGGACAATGAATTTTCAGTGACCATTCTTCTAAGAAATGTAACTTCTTTCTGAAATAACGTGCATTTTCCTTGATTGAGCTTCATACCATGATTTCGAAACCTTTATAGAGCGTAAGCTTGTTTCTTTAAATGATCATCAAAACTTTTCCCCATCACCAGGAGGCAACGTACTCGGTAAGAAAAGAAGTTTCCTTTCTATCTTCTTCACTGATTCGGACTTCCCAGTTAGTTGAATAGGAATCTAGTTTAGAAAACCAGATACTACTAGCCAATGTATCCGAGCAATCTTCGACCAATGGTAGAAGAAAAGTATCCTAAACCGTAACACTATACAGTTCTCTGAAGTCGAAACATCATTTCACTCACTGAATCGTCATGTTTCCTGATATGAACTGGTAAGGACGCCTGTTCTGACACATATTCATAAATGACACCGGCATCAAGCATCTTCTTGAGATTATTTTCTTCTTCTCTTCGAAAGACAACTGGTGTTCGTCGCATGCGTTGTTTGATTGTCTTTGCTTCTCCGGTGTCAACAGTATGGTCGATTGCAGTGAAATTGCACAGGTCAAGATGTTCAATAGAAGACTTATATAGATATTGTAGATGATCTGGCACCTTCACCTTTACTGGAACGTTTTTTAATTCGGAAGAACTTCTTTTGAGTGTATTTATTTTTGTTACAATCTCTTTATATTCAGATTTTGTTTTATCTCGTTCGTTTGTTGTACAGTTAAGCATCTGTTCTTTACCTTCTGGACACAGTTGTCGTCTTAGTAACTAGAAGTCACTTCAGAGTACTGGTCATCAGGGTTTTTCCCGTATTTTCTGTATTCCATATGTATTATAATTTATGACAAGAGGGATGATTTTAATTTAAGTATTGTAAATTTCCCCCATTTGGATGGGGATGTACCTCATGCTACATCTTATGGGGTATACATTTCTCAGTTAATTCGGTTTGCCAGAGCGTGTAGTTTTGTTGAGGATTTCAATGAACGTAATCAATATATTACAAATAAACTTCTTCAACAGGGCTACCGTTATTACAAATTGCGTAAATATTTTGCTAAATTTTACTATCGTAATTCTGATTTGGTTTTGAAATTCAATAGTAATCTAAAGACTCTTCTGCGAGAAGGTATTTCAAAACCCGATTTTTATGGGGATGTGGTTTACAAACTTCGTAAGATTTTGGGTCATGGCAATTTTCCAACTGTATTTGCTAAAATTATAAAACGTTTTGTTAAAAGAGGTTACGACCCAACTGTTTTGAGACACACCGCATGTTTGGTGTTCAACCCGTTTACAGTTGGACGCTATGCTTCCCTCTTTGATTGTGTCTGACGGAAGAGGGGGAGGACTCTGTGATGGGCAGTTTTTAAATCCCACTGGGACGAAACTGTTTTGATTTCTGTCCTCTGGCCTGTTTCGTCGGGCCCTTAAGGGTGTTTCTCTTGGTGCTCTACCTTCTGCAAAGGCATTGAGTACATAAGTTTTTTGGTTCTCAATGTTTGCTTTTTATATATTTATACACGATCATTTTTGTGTTTTACATACCATGCCTTTTGTTTCCATTGCGTGTGTTAGAGATTCACCTAGCAGGGATTACTTTTATTTACACTGTCCTGTGACTTTGGAACATGGTGGGGGTAAGAGTGAGGTTGGGTGCGCACCATAAACCGGTTTAAGCTCCCCAGTGGTGTTTTTGCCACTGACCGTTCCAAGGCGGTGCCCCACTGTGTTCCTTTAATTGTTCGTTTTGTCCTCGTGTGTTTGCTTTGTATGCTAGTGTGTGTTGTTAGTGTATATGTGTGTTTGTACATGATTGTGTGTGTGTGTCGTGTGTGTGTGCGTGTGTGTGTGTGTGTGTGTGTGTGTGTGTGTGTGTGTGTGTTGGTTGTGTGCACTTCTGGGTGCTGTGGGGCTCGTTTTGGGGAGGCTGCGTTTTTGGTACGTGGCATTCCCTGTTTGATATTATTTTTGTTTTTTTGGTTATCACTCTGCCATTTAGGAGAGTCTTATAAGATTGATTCGGATTGACTAAACAGACGACTGGTTCTGATTCGGATGGTCTCAGCGTCCTTAGCATCAGTATATCGTGTTTGTTCAACATCTTGGTTAGCTTCAGAAAGAAAATTATCCAGGTGGAAGTTGATTCTGCAAGATATTGGGACTGCTGAGTTCGGTGAAGTGTCCCAGCAACATTCATCTGCAATTGGTGCTACGTAGACCCTTTCTTGAAATCTATGTGAACCTAACCGCAGTTTTAAAGGTTTTGTGGTAAACCGCATCAATACGGTATCTTTATCTGCCATCTGCATAACCACATTTATGCCTTTAGCAGGCTTATTCTTCAAGCTGTTGTATAAATACAGGGAAAGGATGGTAATGTATGCACCATCATCTATTCAAGCTTTGACTTCTTCACCACCTACAGTCAAGTACACAAATGAAGATACGGCTTCAACATGGTGTACGCTGCTTACTTCTTCGGCATGAGCTTCTTTGACCGGTTTCGTTATTTCTGCAGGTTTTAGATAACTGACAGATATATCCCCATTCAGCTTGCTTGAATCTTTTTGTGTGACATCTTGCTGACTAGAAGTATTGCTGCTTTCGACATCCCTTATACATGTATATGACTGGTATTCTCTTCTATCAGGGTCAAGTTTAGATTTTGATGATACCATCTGTATTCCTATTATCTTTTTATGCAGATTATCATTTGCGTCGCTCTTGTTGCAACAGTAGCTGTTGTTGGACTAAAAGTCACTTCAGCGCTTTGATTCTGTAGGCCCTTCATTGCCTCTTCTATTGGCTCCGACGGTTGGCCTTCTCGACTAGCCTTTGGGTGTTTTAATGATCTCCACCTGTCTTTTTCTTGAGCCTCTCACTGTAGCGTTGGCAATCGTTCTTAAAATGGCCCACCTTATGCAGAACTAGCATTTTGGTCTGCATTTTTCTTTGCCCCTTTATCTTTGGGTGTTGACGTCTGCTGAAACTTAGTTATCTGTTGGAAGGCTTTCTGTATCATCTGCTTAACCCTGACTTCAGATGGACAAATCACTGCATTAACGGAAACATTATCTCAGCTGTACCTTCTTTGTCTGCTACCATTGACTGCCTCAAAAATATATTGATGCTGTTTCACTGCATAAAGTGTTTCTTGCATGCTTTTTAGTTTGTTGCAGCATGCATATTTACCTGCTTATTTATCAATACATCCCTAGGACAATCTTGTTCTCGCATTCTATGACTTGCAGAATGCACTTATGGACAACGTTTTACCTTATCAGCCCAGTCTTCTAAGGATTCATCCTTTTGTTTGTCTTGCCTGCTCAAACTTTATACACGAGGTGTCGGGACCGAATTTGTTTTCCTGTTGCCCGATTTCGATGTGATTGTAAAGAAATCTAGAGCTTTTCTATGAAGGCTCAAGGTAAGGTAGTGTCGACATTCACTTTTTGTCTAGTCTATTACAGTTCTGTAGCTTCAAACAGCTGTTTAAAAATCAGCAAACTGGTCTTTCCATCATATCGCAGATTCTTCGGGAGCTTTCTTTGATCTCCTCTCATTGCAGATTTGTAATCATTCTCATCAGTGTTAGACTCATGTGAACTTGAACGACCATATCTTCTACTGCGGCTATGACTTTTAATTTTCGTCTTGTAGTATAGCCGTAGACTGTACCTGTCTCTTGGAATTATTTGATTATAATGCCGAACAAACTCTTTTCTATATTGACTAAACTGTTTGTAACTTGAACGACTGGAACTTCGTGATCTAGATTGTCAGTGTATATTCCTTGATCTATCTCTACTTCTGTTGTTCCTAGTCTTTTCTGTCACATCGCATTAAATGATGCCTCTTTTTATCGATTGACTTGCTTTTTTTATCTGAGCCTGACCTATCACATGAACTTGGCTGCTGACGCAACACTGTCTTTTCCCCTTTGAACTTGAAGTATGGTGTTAGGGTACTGTACACGTAGAGTCATGGCTGTGGTTTGAAGATTTGTGTCTACTGTTGTGTCTAGGAAAGCCTTATAGATGACCTTGAACTTTCACTGTCTGAGTTAGACATGTCACTCTTGATTTCTATCATTTTTTTCTTCTGTTGGTACTTTTTTTGTCATCAGTACTTTGATTGTGTTCAGTGTCATATGATATCAAAGAATGTTGTTTTATTCTTGTGATTTCTAGATGCGGACGTACCACTGGCAGATGAGTGTCTGGACGAATTTTGTGTAGAAACCTTCCTCGTCTAGATTGTTTACCATATGACCTTTACCTGTTTTAATTTTTTTTTTTGTGTGTTTTTGTTTTGTTTCTCGACGAATCTTGATCTTCATGAATATTGCACGTCTGAATCAGAAGCATCTTGAGATTTGGTATTGTGGCATGAAGGCGTTAAAAAGATGATATGTGCTTCACTGATGAATCGTTAACTGGCAGGTCTTGATCACATGGCAATAAATCTTGATTTGTGGATACAGACACTTTGGTTGTTTGAGATGGATATGATCTTGACGTACATGTAGACGTCTTGGTTCTAGAAACATTTTGTATGTGTACATCTGGTTTGATATCAGGAAGTTGGAACTCTGAAGTACTATGTCTTGCAGTATAGTGTACATCATCATCTGTTTTACTGTTTGGAACATTAGGTAGTGAAAACATTAACGGAACCAGATTTGTATGGCCCTTCCCTGGCTTAAAGCAAGGAGCTGATGAACAACATCTTCCACGCGAGGTTGCATACTATGTGTTACCTTTGTGTTGGCAATCTTAAGTGTTTGTAAATCATGCAATGTTGGTATTGATAGCATAGGTTATGCCATAGCCAAACTATCCATCAATTGTGTATATGCCAGAAAACTTGTACTTGTAGTTGTTATTGTTGGTGAAACAAGTTTGGTAACTGGTGTACCGCGTGAAGCTCCTTAAGCAAATTTTGTGATTACCGGCGTTCTTGGTTGTCTTGAACTCAACGTCCCTGCAGTAGATACTACAATGGGTACTGAGTGTTTTCCTGTAGTGGTTACCGGTGTGCTCATCATAGTTGTTGAACTTGAGGTTACTACTGTAGATAACATAGTAGTACCGGTAGCAGCTGATAGTGATGAAGTGGTCACAACTGTTTTCATTGATTTGATGGCACTGATTGCCTCTTCCTAGGAGTCAGATATGTAAAATCAATGACACCCAGCATATGTTATGCTACACATCCCGGTAATATAATAGAAATATCTTCTTTTCGTACTCTACCAGACTTCTGTCTGAACTGTATGATCAGGTCAGCTCTTATGGGTCCTATGTCCGGTACAGTCTGCTAGTATTCTTTAGCTGCTCAACTTATATTGATCGACATTGTTTTGTTACGTTTGTCACAAGGGTAAAGTGTAATCACAACATTATTTATAAAAATTGCTTAACATTTAATAAGCCATTCATACAATTTTCAGGTACTACTTTTAAATCTTATTTATTTCTTGTGTAGAGTAATTTGAAATGACTGTCCAGATTCACAAGCCCAGGCAGTGAAAATATTTGCTATATACTGTATTCCGGTACACAGGCAGGTGCTAACAATTTATATAAGGTTTGCACGTACTATCTTACTTTTCTATTTTGGTTCGATACTATATACGATATTTATGGTGTAGATGTTTGAATGTTAAAAATGTTTTTGCTCTTATATGCCGATGATATTGTTATTATGTCTGACTTGAAAAAAGGTTTAATACTGTTGGAAGAGTATTGTGATAGATGGAAATTAAGAGTTATTTCAACAAAGAAAAGGGTTATGATTTTTAAAAAAAACTTGACAAATAAAACAACATTTAAAGTTTCTGATTAATGGTCAGTTTTTAGAAATTGTAAATAACTTCACATATCTAGGAATTGTTTTTACAACTTGAGGTTCTTTTAAAACAACAGTTGATACATTAGCAGGACAAACAATGAGGACAATGTATAAATTGAAATGAACTCTTGTTAAGTATCCATATATGTCAGTTAAAAGTCAATGGGAATGTTTGATAAACTTATTCTATCTATCTTACATTATGGTTCTGAAGTTTGGGGACTAAACGAGTCTGTAGCTTTGGAGACACTACATTTAAGTTTTTGTAAAATATTAATTAGTGTGAAGATACAAACACAAAATAACTTTATATACGGTGAACGTGGTAGGACTTCGTTGTTGACAAAAAGAGTTGTAGGGGTTGTAGGGTATTGGTTCAAGGTAGTACAAATAGAAATGATGTATATGTGAAATGTGTTTATGATATGATGTACAGAGGTTTAGAAATAAGACCAAATAGCAATACTTCTTGGGCATATTTTGTAAAACATTTTTTACAGTCACTCGGATTTTATGACGTATAGTTATTCCAAGGCGTTGGTGATAATAATGGTTTTACAAATATACTAAAAACTAGATTAAATGATGTGTTCATAAAAAATGGATGTGTGATATGAACAACTCATCAAGAGCTAAACGTTATACTTTGTTTTCAAGTGTTCTGTTTCAACACTATTTCTATTTAGTTAATATAGAGAAGTTAAGAGCTGCACTATGTAGATTAAGAGTCTCTTCACATAAATTAGAAAATGAAGCAGGCATGTGGCATAAACTTGTCGCAATACCACATGAAGAAAATAAATGTCACAATTGTAATGTTTTAGAGGATGAATTCTATTTTCCACTTTACAATGATCTGAGAAAAACGTATACAAAAAATAGTATTGATCAACACCGAATATACCGAAATTTACTGAATTAATGAAATCTGATAACATTAGTGTAAACAAGAATTTAGCAATGTTCGTAAATAAAGCTTTTTAGATTAGAAACCAATAGTGTTTCTGTTATAATTACTGTATACCTCATGTATCTCACGCTGTATATTTGTAGCATAATATACATGTTGACACTTGACATTATGTCACTTACTGTTTATACATTTATATTTGCATGTATGCTCATGGACATATGGTCTACTGCTTGTGATGATAAACTATTCAAACTATATGAGTACCAAAAAAAGGGAAGGAGCAGTAACAGGACTTTATTGAATATCTGTGGCAATTAATTTACCTCTCTGCATTTGTACTGTAATCTGTCTCCCCAAGACACTTTATCTTGATTTCGGCGATTCGTGGCTCAAGCTGGAAGCCCACTGCACTCTATACGCCTAACAACCCTTTACATAGAGGTTGCTAAAATGTATTACCTATTATTACCATCTGCGCTGTATAGCTTGTACGCTTTCTGTCCCGTTAAAATACTCGTCGCCATTGAAGGACTCCGTGCTAAACCTTATCTTAATAATGAGAAGAAAGTTGAAATGTAGGGAACTTACCAAAAGTAGGTCTTTGTTGGTCTGTTGCCTTCGCACAACTGCTGTCAGAGCTGTCAATACGGGCTCTCAGGACTCCCGCCTAGCCGGCGTACTTCCGCGACAGGCAACACAACTCTAAATTATTTACCATCACAACAGTCTCTTAAGCAGTTGTATACCGTTATATCACTTAATTGACCTGAAAAAATAAGACTCTACAATAGTTCTTATCATAAATTATAGAGGCATAGTATGGGGTTCCAGCGAAAAATACATGAGCATTTTATATTATATATATGACATTTATCATAATACATTACAACATTAACACACGTTGGACAAAATATGTGCTGAAATGGATGATGCTATAATATGTTTACATGTTGTATATGCCAGCGGCCATAATATTTAAAAATATCCTTACGCGTACGGGTTGAGATAGGTGGGCCATTGTTGCCTGTGTTATCTTACAAAGTGACGAGTAAGCATTTATGTTAGAAACAAGTAAATGGAGAAAAGCCATGCAACATAACGTGTCCAACCAAAATGACTGGATAAGACGAGGTAATAAGCCAAGCTTCATACAGATCTGTATAGAGGACTGGGAGATATTGATACACGACTGTTGACCTTGGTCACACTAATAACGTTGACCTTTTGAATCACGATGAAATAAACACTCGGCACAAATTTGATGATAATCCTTCAAAGGATTAAAGAGATAAAGACTGTTGAACTTTTTTGCATAAATTTGATTTGACCCGAACATTTGTCATCTGACCCCTTATCATATTTTGAACACTGACGATGATCTTTGCCGTCATGGTAGCTCTCCCATTTTGAAGCATAACACGCCTTTCTTGTATATAGACTATAAATGTATGCATAAATATCAAAAGTCATAATCATGAAGAAGTTACAGCTGGATCCCAGAAAAAGTACATAGCCCTGAACTACAGGTTGTCAGCCCTGAATGTGGCATTGACTTTCAAGGTAGCTCCTTTGATGCAATGAATTACACATCATTGTGATAAGGGCAAGAACTGATTTACGTAACATAAGTACTTCAAAAGCACAATTTACAACCCTACATTAAAAATCCTTGTGTTGTGTGCAATTATTTCGTGTAATTATTTAAAACCTGTCCATGCATGTAGAAGTTATAGCCTAGACACGAAGTACGGGCGAAGACTGGTATAACTAAGCAAACTACAGTATGCCTAACTATTGAAAAGTTTGGAACCCTAAGTATCTGATAAATAATGACTCTATTATAGTCCAGTTCGTCACTATGGTTGTGAAGGCTTGGGAATCTTAAAATATAATCCAGACACATATGAACTTGCTGCACAAATGCAAATGATCATAATACAAAGAGAGTTAACTGTCTTTATAAAGTAATGGACATATGTCACTGGCCGTAATACCAAGAACTTTCTGAGTGGCAATGGAGATTAACAAGACCAGTCTTTGTTTACTCTATGAACAAAATTTTCAAACCATTTGGAAAATATCTATTTAAAACCTTGGATATATTCTGACATCCGATTGATACGGTCATCTGCAAAAGACATCTTCGTCACAAACGTTACAAATAAGTAATGCTTATTCTTCAACTTAAACCTTCAGATCATCACAATGTGGCCTTGAAACTGAAAGGTATAGCATAACGTTCCAAAAGAAATAATTTAAAGCTTTATCACTTGATGAAACTTTTAAATATACTATGCAGCAATGACTGCAATACTACACAATTCTATGCTGTTTTTGGGTATCGATTAAAATATTACAGATGGGGTTTCAATATCTTTGCACATATCAATAATCATAAAACCTTTTTTTCGATGCCAAGAATGATGACCAGGGCGAGTTTTGGTTACCTGTAAAAAGAACATGTACATATCTTGGAGAAACAATGTCTATTGATGGGTATTATCATTATAAAAAGAACCATCCCATAAGAATGCATTTCGCGCTTAATCACTTGATGTATTAAACAGATTTTACTGGTCATCGCTTAAATTTTTAATCTATGAGATTTCAATCTAAATTTTTCAGAAAATATATTAATCAATTAACGAATGGCAATAAAGATGAGCAAAGCCATTCTTTGGTTACCCATTTTAATGAACTATACTTACCATTAAGAAAATCTGTATTCTAACGGTTGATTGTATTATTACGCATACAAAAACCCTTCTAAAAGCAAGAATCACTTTCCAAAACAATGTTTTGAGTTTTGTTTCTAAATATTTCAATCTGATATGATATGATCTATTATTGTCGATGATTCCTCAATTTATCTGAATAGAGACTGGACCAGGCCGAGCCATTTAATTGTACTTGTATCATATTTAATACTTGAAAATTCAAGTGCAATTGTTAGTCCTGGAGTACACAGTGCTAAACCTTATCTAAAACACGGGAATAGAGTTAGAAGGTCAGTACCTTACCAAAGGTAGGTGTTTCTTATACCTTCGCACAATTGGATGTCAGAAATGTCAATCCAGGAACTCAGGATTCACGCCAAGTTGATGTACTTCTGAGACAGGTTACACAACATTAAATTATTAACAACACTCCCCCAAACTTTTTAAATGAAGGCTTCAGACTAAGAAGGGATTCTAGTTGTGACCAAATCTAGGTTAGTACAGCACTTTCATAGTTTTATGAAAATGTAAAGACTTAGAAACTCAAGATATTTACATTTTGTGATAACGACTTATCTGGTATTATAAGAAGGCAACCGTATGAACCCTCTAGCTAGAACGGTTGTTAGTACATCTCCATGAGCTAGAAGCCCGTTGGAACTTCGGTGACCACTTAAACTATGGATTCATTGACTACAGCAACTGCAAGGTACCTGAGGTATTTAGTAGATATGTAGATGGAACCTCTTTGGTCTCAATAGTTCAAAGGTATGCTCCAGAAGTATGTGGACGTATGTATATACCTGGAGTGGATTTGGTATGTTATGAAATTCAATAGAATGGGACTACATATCCATTATAGCACTCCTGGTCCATTAGAAATGGACTATTGTTCCAATATGGAATTCCTTGTCCATTAGAAATGGACTGAATATCCTACATGGAGCTGTTAGGCAGCATCTTTCTCACAGTATGCAAGTATGTTTAAGTATTTCTAGAAAGTCCTACTCATCACTCTGCAAGTTTCTGTATTCTACTGGAACTCTCCCTGGCAGAGATACTATGAATTGGCGACTGTAACCTCTGGTACGTTTTAAATTCTTTTAAGGAGCTGGACAGATTCGTCAATGTCTCGAAACTCTGCAAACTGGTATGATGAGAAATATATCAAGTATGTAAGTAAATACAAAGAACGTTCTTTGGAACACCTCTAGCCATCTCTGGAGTACATACTGATTACCTGTGAAGCAAGAAAATGGAAATAGTGATCGGGCTTTACATACCTTTTTAGGAAATGCAGAAGACTTCTGTGCCACGATATATTCTCATTCAACGGCCGTGGATAACAAATACGTGTTTGTCTTGCAAATTGGGCAGAAATTAGGTAGGTATACTTCACCTGTAAGGTCCAATACCTAAAGGGTTCGGTGTGGTCTAGGCCAATTCAACTCAATGCTGTAACTGTATAATGAAAGCAAAAGTATGGCAAGTGCTTAAATACTCTTGTCTTTGTGTCGTGACCTATTCCGGGCATGTTTTTATGGAGCCCAACAGCAATGAGCATATCTTTGGGTATATCTTGAAGACTCTCTTTCGAAGGGTATGTTCTAGGAACACAGTAGACAGCAACAGTGCCAACACAATTGACCTTATAGTCAGCTTCTCATAGTAGTCTGGCTATCCCATCTATCAAAGTAACGGCTTGTAGATGTAGCTCTCGCAGCGTTCTGTCCAGCTGAAAATGACTGTGGAAGGCTAGGGGTATGTTTTCCTCAGGTTCTGCAAATTCCTTTGGCTCCACTTTTCCAGCTTTCATATCATCTGCATCCGGGAAATTGTTTTACTAGTATTCCCGTCCATCATTATTCAGGCTGGCGGCGGTACGTACGACCGCTTTCAAGTGAAGAAGTAAACCTGTTGAATAGATGGGTTTCAACGCAAATTGCTCTGGAACAGAGACATTCAGGAATCAGCAAAATTATTGCATTGCCTGTTCCTGTTTAGGCGAAATTGTAGAGTCATCCATTGACCCAAGTACTTTTTAGATTCTTATGAAGTTGAGTAACTCATGTAAGGTTGCTGGCCTACCGCAAACACATCTGGCTGCCTGATTCAAAGTATTCCTCCTTCCCCGTAGCACACACTATTCGTAAGATTGAAGTCTTTTATCGAAGTTTCTCGGGACATGGTGCTTGAGGGCTTGAAAATTCAGATATTTGGCTTGTTATTTTTTCAGATATTTGGCTTGTTATTTGGGGAGGACTCTGTGATGGGCAGTTTTTAAATCCCACTGGGACGAAACTGTTTTGATTTCTGTCCTCTGGCCTGTTTCGTCGGGCCCTTAAGGGTGTTTCTCTTGGTGCTCTGCCTTCTGCAAAGGCATTGAGTACATACGTTTTTTGGTTGTCAAGGTTTGCTTTTTATATATTTATACACGAGTATTTTTGTGTTTTACATACCATGCCTTTTGTTTCCATTGCGTGTGTTAGAGATTCACCTAGCAGGGATTACTTTTATTTACACTGTCCTGTGACTTTGGAACATGGTGGGGGTAAGAGTGAGGTTGGGTGCGCACCATAAACCGGTTTAAGCTCCCCAGTGGTGTTTTTGCCACTGACCGTTCCAAGGCGGTGCCCCACTGTGTTCCTTTAATTGTTCGTTTTGTCCTCGTGCTTTGTATGCTAGTGTGTGTTGGTAGTGTACGTGTGTGTGTGTACATGATTGTGTGTATGTGTGTGTTGTGTGTGTGTTGGTGGTGTGCACTTCTGGGTGCTGTGGGGCTCGTTTTGGGGAGGCTGCGTTTTTGGTACGTGGCTTTCCCTGTTTGATATTATTTTTGTTTTTTTTGTCCTGTACAATGTGGTACTCAGCGTTGTGCAGTTTCACGCTTGTCCAGTTATTTTCTCAGCTAACATTTTCCTCTTCTCCGTCGTTTCTTTAAGCTGACATAATATATCATATGTTTTCTGTTTCTTGAGGACAGTTGCTCAATCGGGTCGTGTCTGTCAATTTGTAGAGGATGGTGGCGATTCTACAGTTGTACCTCATCCTATGGTGACACGACGCTCCACGCTCTACAGTGCTACTGATGATGTTTTCTTAGCTGCAGGGTTGGACGATGTTTTTTTTTCATGCTTGCGCTAGAGCATCACACCTGCTTGCCTTCAGGATCAGACCTGTAAGAGTGCCTTTTGTTCCTGTATGCACTGGAACTATGCACGTACTGATTTACTAGTTCGAGACCATCCATGTTGACTGGTGCCAGAAGCCCTGTCTCCCTGGTGAGCATTTGAACGTACCCGACACTTTTTTGAGTGTTTTTCCTGTCGTGCTTTTCTGTACTTGCTGATGACTTTATGATTCTGCTGGAAGCTGTGTCCTCTTTGGAGTATTTTGATGGCTCTCTAGAAGGTGTTCTTACTGGGAAAAACTTTGCAGCTTTATGTTTTATACGCGGCGACCTCGTAAGGCTCTCTGTCTTTGTTGTCTGATTTGGTGTTAGGTCTATCTCCATAGGCTCGGTAGTAGATTCCTGTTTGGAGAACTGAGGTGATTTTAGAACTTGTACCTGTCAATGTCAAGAGTATCGTTGGCATAGATGCTGAAACATGACCCATGAAACCATTCATCACAGTATTCACATTGGATCATGAACTTCCTGTTCCAAGGCTTCTTTTTCATATGCAGTTTGTTTATCTAGACCTGAATGACATTTGTATATTGGTCTCGAGACTTCTTTTATTTTGTGATCCATACTGGCACAGTTCTGTCTTTGCAAGGCATCGACCTGTTGAGGTTCGTCACGAATACTGCATTGCTAGGCTTCACGCGGGAATAACTTACGAGATTTACTTTTAGTTGCTGCTGTATCTAGAAGATACACTGCACCTCCCGCTGAATAATGACTTAACATGATCAACAAGACGTTATTTCGTTTTATGGGCTTCATTAACACTTTCTCGCTGTTTCGTGTGCTTTCTGTATGTGTCCATCAACTGTGCTTCCAGGTGTTACTTCCTTTGCATTGGAGAACACAGAATCTCAAACGGCTGGCTTTCAAAGTTGCATCTCGAAGTTACAAAGTTTGGCAGCGGACCAATGAAAGCTATATGCACACGTTCGAAGGGTGCTTCCGCCTGATACTCTGTTAACGGAGCTCTACCCTTTCTTCTTTCTTCTTATTTTGATTACACACAGCACATCCTATCACATAGGCTCGATATATCTAGAAAGCGGACCCAGAAGAAGTCTTTGGTTCGAGCTACTCCCTGGTGACCTAATGAAGGTATATGGTTGTGCCAAAGTAGTGCTTTTTACGTTTCTAATACAACTAGTGGCAGATTTTCGGCTTCAGGATTTGTGTTGAATAGGACTCCATCTATCAGTTGGAATATACATTTATTAAGCCAACAGAACTTTGCTTCTGGACTGTTCAGGAATAGAATTCCCTCTTCCAACTCTTTCTTCTCTTTTAACCAAGCAAGGAAAATGGTTAAATCTTTGTATGTTGCTAGGTCTTGTTGCAAGTCATCGAAAGTGATTCGCCAACACGAATTTTGCTGTGTATCAAAATCTCGCTGTGAGAATGTTGTTCAGGAGACTCATGTCATCCTCTATACCAATACTGTCTAGAAAATCTGTACTGGTACAGTTACTTAGCGAATTCTGGTGGCATGCGTGTGCTCGTCCCTTTTCTGTACTCGTATGGACATTTACTGTTGTCACTCACCTATACCTTTGAAATTTGACCGGTCGGCCCCTACAGTTGCCTCTGATTGAACGTTCCCTTTATTTGTTGTCCGTCTACCTTATGCAGTCAGACATATCGAATCGCGGCCCGTCAGCCCCGATGCAGTAATGACAACGACCACATGGCAAATCTTGAGGCCTAATGTCAGCTATAAATCTTCTGTACGGCGTCAAATTTTCCGGAATTCTTGACCGTGCGCCCGCATTTTCGTGATCTGCCAAAGCCCGATGTTTACAACAATATTGTTTTGAGAAAGCTATATTCTTTAAATGCTCCTCAAAGTTATTCCCCATCCAGGTAGTCCAATACAGTTTTCCACATTAAGCCCCGTGTTTTCAAGTTAATTACACGTGAAAATGTATGCGCTGATGCATTGGTTAGACCAACCCCATTCGAATGCTCGTGGAGTCCATACTTGGTAGGAAAATCAGTTTTATTTCTATTTTCTTCCTGGATTCGGACTTGCCAGTAAAGTGAAGAAGCATCTAGTTGAGAAAACTAGATACTACCAACCAATTTATCCAACCACCTAACTGAATCGCCAAGCTTCCTGATCGGAACTGGTGAGGACGTCCATTCTGAGGCATATTCCTTAATGACGCCGGCATCAGCAATCTTCTTGAGATGTCTCTCTTCTTCTTCCGCAAAGTCAACTGGTGTTCGTCGCATGCGTTGTTTGATGGGCTTTGCATCTCTGGTGACCACCATACGCCCGACTGCAGTGAAATTACCTAGGTCAAAATCTCCTTTTACAAAGACGTCTGCATAGTCACTGAGGAATTGGTCTAATGATTCACTTTGCCCCCTGGAAAGATGTCCAATAGAAGACTTATAAAGATATGGTATATGATCTGGCACATTCATCTTTACTGGAACCATTTTTAATTCTGAAGAACTTATTTTTGGTGAATTTAAATTTGGTGCAGTCTCTTTAGTTTCTGATGTGGTTTCATCTCGTCCGTTTCTTGTACAGTTCTGCATTCTGGTACGTCCCTTTTGGACACAATTGTCGTTTTTATCACTTTGAAGTACTGGTCATCGGGTTTTTCCAGTATTTTGTGTATTTCATATGCACTTGCTATCACTTGAACTTCCAGAGAGTCTTATAGGATGGTTTCAGCATCCCCGGCATTAGCATAAAAACAAAAATAATATCAAACAGGGAATTAGCATACCTAGTTTGTTCATCATCTCGTCTGGCTCCATGAGGTAATCATCCAGTTTGGAGTTGATTCTGCAAGGCATTCGGACTGCTGAGTTTGGTAAAATCACAACACAATTAGTCACAGTTACTCTTGCAATTACAGGTTTACCATCACGAAAGGTTGTATTCATTGGAATCCTTTCTTCATTGAAAACTAACGTGTCAGAATGCTTATCTGACATTATGCCTAGATGATGCACAAAAACCCTTGTCCAAGCAAAGTTTCATCAATAACTGGTGCTACGTCAACCCTTTCTGTAATTATCTGTGAACATAACATCAGCTTCAAAGGTTTTGTGGTACACCCTTCAATACGATATCTTAATCTGTCATCTGCATAATCACATTTTTGACTTTTGCAAGCTTATTCTTCAAGCGTTGTTTATTTGTAGGGAAAGGATGGTAATCACTGTACCATAATCTATTGAAGCTTTGACGTCTTTGCCACATACAGTCAAGTACACAAATAAAGATCCAGTTTGAACTTTCTGTAAGCCGACTATTTCTTCAGCATGTGCTTCTTGGACCTGTTTAGTTATTTCTGCAGACTTAAAATGACTGATTGATTTATGCACCTCAAACTTGCTTGAATCTTTTGATGTGACATTTATTCTTGCTGTCGACATCCCTTAAACATGACTGGACTTTTCTTCTACCAGGGTCTTCCTGTCAATATCAACTAGAAGTTTTAGACATGATGATACCAACTGTATTACTGTCATCTTTTTCCTGCAGATATAGTCTTCATCGTAGTTTGTGTTTGACTACTAGAAGTCACTTCAGCGCTTTGATTATGCAGGCCCTTCATTGCCTTTTCTGTTGGCGGGGACGGTATTGCCTTATCGTCCTGCCAATAGGTGTTTAAATTATCTCCAATTGTCTTTTTAGTTAGCCTCTCATTGTATCGGCGGCAATCATTCTTAAAATGGCTTAAAGAAGCTTTGAGTGTTTTTCTTTGAGAATTCATCTTTTGGTGTTGGCGTCTGCTGAAACTTAGTTATCTGCTGGAGGGTTTTCTGTTTCATCTGCTCAACCCTGGCTTCAGATTGAGAAATCACTGCATTAACAGAAACATTATATCGGTTGTACCTTCTTTGTCTGTTACTATTGACTGTCTCAGAAAAATAATGGTGCTGTTTCACGACACTAAGTGCTTGTTGCATACCTTTTGGTTTGTTAAAGCATGAATGTTTGCCGGCTTCTTTATCAACACATCCTTGGGAAAATCGTGCGATGTATTTTGTGGATCCTATGACTTTCTGAAAAATCACGTTATGCACTGGTAGACAACGTCAGTACTCTATCATTTGTTTGTCTTGCCTGCTGGAACTCTATACGCGATGTTTTGGTTAGATCTTGGTTACCGAATCAATTTTCCAGTTGCTTCGTTATTTGTTTAAACGGAATTGCAATTACCCGATTTCGATGTGAGTAGAAATGTGAAGCTTTCCCTTGAAACCTCCAGGTAAGGAAGTCGCGACATTTACTGTAAGTCCAGTTCATTGCCATTGTGTAGCTTCAAACAGTTGTTTAAAAGACAGCCAACTGGTCTTTCAATCATATTGCAGATTTTAAGGAGCTTTCTTTGATCTCCTATCATTTAAGATTTCATATCATTTTTATCAGTGTTAGACTTATTATAACTTGAACGACCATGTCTTTTAGGATGGCTGTGACGTTAAAATTTGGTTTTGTAGTATAGCTGTGGACTGTACCTGTCTCCTGAAATGATTGCATTTTTATGCCGAGTAGGCCCTTTTCTGTATCCACGAGACAGTCTGGAACTTAAATGACTGGAAGGTTTACATCTAGATTTTCGGTGTATACAGTACGACTTTGATCTATGTCTGATTCTCTTGCTTTCATTGTCATCACATGAACACTGACTTTTTCCTTATGAACTTTAAGTATGGTGTTTTGGTGCTGATCTTTTAGAGGTATGGCTGTTGTAGTTGTGTGTTTACTGTTATGTCTAGATGACTTATCAGATGACTTTGATTTTTTCCTTTCAGATATTTTATAACTATTTGAAGATGTATGTGTGCTATTGTGTCTAGAAGACCTTTCATACGGCCTTGAACTTCCGCTGTCTGAGTTAGACTTGTGACTTCTTGATTTGGATCCTTTTTTACTTCTATTGATACTTGAAATATCATCAACACTTTGATATCGTTTAGTGCCATATGATTTCAAAGAATGTTTTTATTCTTTTGGTCTTTAGATGTTGACCTATCACTAGCAGATGAGTGTCTTGACGAATATTTTCTAGAAGAACGTCTTCGTTTAGATCTTTTACTATATGACCTTGACCTGCTTAAATTTTATTTCTTTATGTGCGTTTTTGATCTGATTCTCGATGAACCTCTAGATCTTGAAGACTATTGCGAGATTGAATCAGAAGATAAAGAGATATATTGAGATTTGGTTCTTTTTCATGAAAGCGTTAAATTTCTTGAAGATGATTTGTGCTTCACTGAAGAATCGTTAACTGGCAGGTCTTGATCAAACGGCAATAAATCTTGATTTGTAGTTACAGACACTTTGGATGTTTTAGATGGATATGACCTTGAAGTATATGAATACGCCTTTGCTCTATAAGAACTTTGTCTGTAAACATCTGCTTTAATATCTATAGGCTAGAACTCTGAATTACTATGTCTTGCAGTAGAGTGTATATCATCATCTGTCATCTGTCTGTTTTGAACATCAGGTAGTGTAGAAATTAACGCAACCATATCTGTTTTCGTCATTCCCTGGCCTAAGGCAAGGAACTGATTTACAACATCTTCCACGTGAGGATGTATAGTATGTGTTACCTCTGTTTTGGCAATCTTGGGTATTTGTAAACATGCATTGTTGGTATAGATGATATATGTGACGTCATCGCCAAACTTTCCATCAATGTTGTTTATGTCGAGATACTTGTAGTTGTTGTTGTAACTGTTGATGATACAAGTTTGGTAACTGGTGTGCCGGGTGTAGCTTCTAAAGTAAGATTTTTGATAATTGCGTTCTTGGTTGTCTTGAACTCGATACGTATAGGTCCTATGCCCGTGCTGTCTGTAACTCTTCTTTAGTGGCTTAGTATTATTCACAATATTGTTAATAAAAAAATGCTGAAAATCATTAAAACAAAAATAATATCAAACAGGGAATGCCACGTACCAAAAACGCAGCCTCCCCAAAACGAACCCCACAGCACCACCCAGAAGTGCACACCACCAACACACACACACACGCACACACACACGACACACACACACAATCATGTACACACACACATATACACTACCAACACACAAAGCAAACACATTCTTACAATTTTCCGAAACTTTACTGATGAATCTAATTTATTTCTTGTAGTATTATTGTAATACTTTGAAATAGTCCAGATTCAGAAGCGAAGGCAGTGAGAGTTATTTGATATATACTGTATGCTGGTACACAGAGAGGTACCAACAATTTATGTAAGTTTTGCCCTTACCTGCTTTTTGTCCTACCTTGGTTCGATACTGTGTATATTTGTTCGGAAAATAAACTGTATAATTGGAACCTGAAAAGGGAAGGGGCAGTAACATGACTTGATTGAATATCTTTTTTTGCAATTTATTTACCTGTCTGCAACCGTATTGATAACTGTCTCCCCAAGACATTTTATGTTGATACCGACAATTCATGACTCAAGCCAGAAGCCCACTTCACTCTATTCGCCTCAAAACAAACCCTTAAGATCAAAGTTGCGAAAACTGATGACAGGTTGCTAGCCGTCTACGCTGTTTAGTTTGTCCGCTATCTGTCCAATTTAAATTTTCGTCGCCACTAAAGTACTCCGTTCTAAACATTATCTTAAGCGTAGGAAGGGAGTTGGAAGGTCGGTCACTTACCAAAAGTAGGTGTTTCTTGTTCTGTTGCCTTCGCACAACTAGATGTCAGAGCTGTCAATACGGGCACTCACGATTCCAGGCAAGCTGGCGTTCTTTAGCGACAGGTTACACAGCACGTAGTTATTTACCATCACATTAGTCACTCAAACAATTGTATGCCGTTTTATCAATTGATTGACCTGAAGCCAATCAGACTTTTCAATATTTCTTATTTTAAATTATGAAGCGAAGTATGGGGTCAAGCGAAAAATATATGCGCATGTTATATATATGACAATGATCATAATAGATAACCAAATTTACAAACGTTGGATATAATACGTGTTGAATGATGCATGCACTAAATACATTGTTTATATGTCTGCGGCCATTAAACTCAAGAATATATTCAAGGCCGGGAAATGTGAACTTAGGTATCCGTACGGATGGCCATTAAGCATATTAGGCACTAGAGGCGGGGCTTTATTATCATGACCTGATGGCAGCATGCTTTTAAATATAAACATGTAGTCAGCAAATAGTATAGGAGAGTTCAGCATTCAGGAGAGAGAATGTACCTAGCTACTTTGATTACGAATTACCTGGTATTATACTAAGCCAACTGTAAGTACCCTCTGTTTGGTACGATGGTCAGTACTTCTTCTCGAGATTAAAGCCCATTGGAACCTCGGTGGCCACTGAAGGTATGAATTCATTGACTTTAGCAACTTCAAGGTACCAGAGGATCCTTGTATATATCTGGATGGAACCTCGTAGGTCTCAGTGAATCAAATGCATGCTTTGGAAGTATGTGGACCAATGGATATACCTGGACTTGATTTGGTATGTTATGAAAACTAATATAACTCTAAGGCAGCATCTTTCTCACAATATGCAAGTATGATTAAGTATTTCTAGAAGTCCTACTCATCACACTGCAAGTTCATGTATTCTACTGGAACTGTCCCTGGCAGAAGTACAATGCATTCGTGACTGTAACCTCTGGTACATTTTTAACACTGATCTGGTTGTGTTCAGCTACGGTCTTGGCTACTGTGTAGGTCTCACTGAATGACGACACTCTGGATCACTGAATTAAAAAAATATTGTGTATTTGACTCCAGGAGCTGGTGAGATTCGTCAATGTTTCGAAGCGCTGCAACTTGGTGGTGTGCACTTCTGGGTGCTGTGGGGTTCGTTTTGGGGAGGCTGCGTTTTTGGTACGTGGCATTCCCTGTTTGATATTATTTTTGTTTTTTTGGTCTGATGATAATTTATCAACAATTGAAACCAAACAAACGTTTTTGGAAACACCTCCAGGCATCTCTTAAGAACACACTGATTACCCGTGCAGAAATTAAGATGTAAATAGTGATTAGGCTTTACATACGTTTTTAGAAGTGAATAAGCAATATTTATGTGCCATATCTTCTCATTCAACGGCCGTGGATAACGTACAATGTGTGCTTGTCTTGCAAATTGGGCAGACTTCCTTTGGATGAAAAACACGTGTCTTGCAAGTGCTTAAATACTCTCGTCTTTGCGTCGTGAACTATTCCGGGCATGTTTTTGATGAAGCCCTACGACAATGAAGTGATGTTGATACATAACGCATGATACCATTCGTCACAGTATTCACATCTTTACACCCCTACAGTTGCCTCTGATTGAACGTTCCCTTTATTGGTTGTCAGTTTACCATGGGAATCCAGACTTATTGAATCGCCGACATCATCGATAAATTTAGCCATTTGCCCGTAAGCCCTGATGCAAAATGACAACGTCCCATGGATAATATGCAGACTTAATGCCAGCTATATATGCACTACACAGCGTCAACATTTGTTTTCCAGAGCGCCCGCATTTTCGTGCTTTTCCATAGCCCGATGTTTTTCAACAAAGTTGTATTGAGAAAGCTATCGGCTATATTCTGTAGATGGTCCTCAAAAATATTCGCCATCACCAGGATGTCGTCCAAGAAGGCTACCCAACACAGTTTTCAACGTTAAACACCGTAATAATATGTTCGATACACGTGAAAATGTTGCTTGTGCTTTGGTTAGACCAGCCACATTCCAAAATGCTGGTAGAGACCGTATTTTGTAAGAAAAGCAGTTTTCTTTCTATCTTCTTCACCGATTCAGATTTGCCAGCAAGCTGAATTAGCATCTAATTTAGAAAACCAGATACTTCTAACCAATGCATCCAAGCAATCTTCGGCCAATGGTAGAGTAAAAGTATCCTAAACCGTAACATTATTCAGTGCTCTGAAGTCGACACCCAACCTCACTGAACCGTCACACCTCTTGATCAGAACTGGCAAGGACGCGAATTCTGATACAGATTCTTGAATGACACCGGCATCAACCATCCTTTTGAGATGCCTGTCTTCTTTTCCCACAAACCCAATAGCTGTTCATCGTATGTGTTGTTTGATGGGCTTTGCATCTCCGGTGTCAACCAAAATATCGATTGAAGTGAAATTACCCTGGTCAAAATCTCCTTTTGCAAAGACGTCTGCATAGTCACTTGGCAGTTGGGCTAATTTGTCATTTTGCCCCTTGGTAAGATGTTCAGTAGAATACGTATATTGATTTTGTAGATGATCTGGCACATTCACCTTTTTTATTGGAACCTTTTTTAATTCTTAGGAACTTCTTTCAAATGATTTTATTTTTGGTGCTATCTCTTAAGTTTCAGATGTGATTTGATCTCTTTAGTTTGCTATGCAGTTATTCATTATGTTCTTTCCATTCTGGACACAGTTGTCATCTTTGTTACTAGAAGTCATTTCGGAGCACTTGTCATCGGGGTTTTCCAGTATTTTCTGTAGTTCATATGCACTTGCTATCCTTTTGCACTTCCTGAAAGTCTTATAAGATTGAGTAGGTTTGACTTAACAGACGACTGGTTCTGAATTGGATGGTCTCAGCGTCCGTGGTACAGTTCGACCCCGATTATTCAACAACCTATTATTCGTATACCTGGTGTAATCCGAAGACACTATTGTGTCCCGAAATGTATTATATATAAATGTATATTAAAATAAACGGGTTATTCGTAATCAATTTTTTTAATACATGATGTTATTCGAAGCGTTTTTGTAGTATGATGGACAATTGTAAGGAATTTCACACCCATTATTCGAAATGTATTCCAATCATTAATGCATTAATATACCTAGTTTGTTCAACATCTCGTCTGGCTCCAGTAGGTAATCATCCAGTTTAGAGTTGATTCTGCAATGCATTCGGACTGCTGACTTTGGTTGAATCACAACACGTTTAGTCACAGTGATTCTTAGCAATTGCAGGTTTACCATCACAAATAGTTATGTTCATCGAAATCCTTTTCCCATTGAAAACTAAATGAGAATGCATATCTAACATTATGCCTAACCGCAACTTCAAAGGTTTGTGGTAAAACCCTCCAATACGGTATCTTTACCTGCCATCTGCATATTTGACTTTAGCATGCTTATTCTTCAAGCTGTTGTATATTTGTAGGGAAAGGATGGTAATCTCTGCACCAGGATATATTCTAGCTTTTACCACATACAGTGAAGTACACAAATGGAGATCCGGCTTGGTGCACGCCGACTATTTCTTTTACATGTGCTTCTTGGACCTGTTTTGTTATTTCTACAGGTTTAAAATGACTGACTGATTTATCCCCCCTGATTCCTTGAATCGTTTGATGTGACACCTTGCTGCTGTCAACATCCCTTATACATGACTTGATTTCTCTTTTATCATTGTCTGTCTGTCTATGTAAACTATAAGTTTTAGACAATATGATACCAACTATAGCATCTGTTTCATGAAGATAATCATTTGCGTCTATCTTTTTTACCGTAGCTGTTGTTGGACTAGAAGTCACTTTTGCGCTTTAATTATGCAGGCCCTTCATTGCCTTTTTTTGCCTGGTCTTGTAGTATGCCTGTGGACTGTACCTGTGTCTTGAAATTATTTTATTATAATGCAGAGTAGAACCTTTTCTATATTGACAAGATTGTCTGGAGCTTGAACGACTGGAACTTCTTGATCTAGATTGTCGGTGTATAGAAAATACCTTGATCTATGTCTACTTCTGATGTTCCTGGTATTTGTCTGTCACATCGCTTGAAGAGATGCTTTTTTATCAATTGACTTGCTATCATTGTCTGAGCTTGACATATCACATGAACTTGACTGATTACCAAACACTGACTTTTTCCCCTTGAGGTATAGTGTTTGGGTGCTGATCTTTTAGAGGTTTGGTTGTAGTTTGAAGATCTGTGTCTACTTTTTTGCCTAGAAGACTTATCAGATTTGATCTTTTTCTTTAAGCTATTTTATAACTTTTGAAGATTTGTGTTGTGTCCAGAAGACCTTTCAGACAATTTTTAACTTTCATTGTCTGAGAGAGACTTATGACCTCTTGATTTGCATCCTTTTTATTTTGTGATTCTTTTAGTGTCCTCAGTACTTTGATATCGTTTAATGTCATATGATTTCAAAGAATTTCTTTTTCTTGTGATTTTCAGATGTTGACCTATCATCGGCAGATGAGTTTTTTGACGAATATTTCCTAGAAGAACTTTTTCGTTTAGATGTTTTGCTATATGACCTTGACCTGTTTTTATTTTGTTTCATGTTGATCTGGATTTCGATGAATCTTAATCTTGAAGAATATTGCAAGATTGAATCAGAAGTATCTAGAGATTTGGTTCTACTGCATGAAAGCGTTACATTTCTTGAAGATGATTTGTGCTTCACTGATGAAGCGTTAACTGGCAGGCCTTGATCAAACGGCAATAAATCTTGATTAGTAGTTACGTACACTGGAATTTTGAGAAGGATATGAGAAGGATATGTCCTTGAAGTACATGTAGACGTCTTTGTTCTAACAAAAACAACTTTGTGAACATCTGATTTAAACTCTGAAGTACTATGTCTTGCAGTAGAGTGTACATTATCATCTGTCCCATCTGTCTCACTGTAGTGCAAGAGTTTGCGCAACCAGGTCCTTTTGGTAATTCCCTGGCTTAAAGCAAGGTGCTGATTTACAACATCTTCCACGCGAGGTTATATAGTATGTAATACGTCTATCTTGGTAATCTTGGGTGTTTGTAAATCATGCAATGTTGGAATCGATAGCATAGGTGATGCCATAGCAATACTTTTAATCATTTGTGTGTATGCCGGGATAATTGTACTTGTAGTTGTTGTTGTAACTGTTGATGATACAAGTTTGGTATCTAGTGTACCTGATGTAGCTCCTAAAGCAAGATTTGTGATACCCGATGTTCTTGGTTGTCTTGAACTCGGCGTCCCTGCTGTAGATACTACAATTGGTACTTAGTGTATTCCTGCAGGGGTCACCAGTGTACTCATTACAATTGTTGAAATGGGGGTTTCTACTGTAGATGACTCTGTGGTACCGGCAACAGCTGATGGTGATGAAGTGGTCACAACTGTTTTCATAGATGACACCAATTGCCTCGTCCTAGGACTTGGATATGCATTATCGACGACACTCAGCATATGTTTTGCTACATGTCCCGGTAATATCATAGAAATATCTAATTTGTGTACTCTGCCATAGCTCTATCTGAACTGTATGATAATGTCAGGTCTTAAAAGTCTTATGCCCGGTATGGTCTGCAACTCTTTTTATTGGCTTGATTCATTTTGACTGCCATTGTTTTGTCACGTTTGTCAAGTCACAAGGGCAAAGTGCAACCACAATATTGTTTATACAACTTTTACTACAAAATTACAAATTTCAAATTACAACTGAATGTTCACGTACTTTATTTATGAATGTAATTTATTTTTTGTATAGAATACTTTGAAATTTTCAAGTTTCACAAGCCAAGACAGTGAAAATTATTTGCTATATAGATCTACGGTATGCTGGTACATAGGTGCCAACAATTTGTTTATGTTTTTCACTTACCCGCTTATTGTCCTAGTTTGGTTCGATACTGTAATCCGTAGGTATTCGTATGTATTAAAGTCCAACACGAGTAACGAAAGAGGCGTGGTTCATTTCATATTTTAATATTTCCGTATCTATATATGTGACTAGAACTACCAGTACATCCTGACAATGTTTATACAACCTCGTAAATTGTAACCGTCTTTTAATATTGCTATGAACATCAGTAATATACAAAGACCTGGAGTGGTGGCTTCCTGGCTCTGAAATAGATAACCAAGAGCCTGCTAGGTAAATAACATAATGTACCAGTAGCTTTAAGTAAGAGACCTGGCTATCAATAAAACCATTACACCTGTACATAACTGCCAGTCTCGATATGAACTGACCATTTGTTCGAACCGGTTACCTATTACATTTTATCAACCATAACATCATGTAAGAAGTACATAAAAGTTGGCTTAGCACAGTGGTCCGAGTCAATTTATACTTATATATAAGTACCTCAAAAATACCTTAAAACACGAGAAACAATTATAAAAATACAACCAATTACATAAACAATATCAAGGTACTCAAAGAGTTACTCCAGTTACAAGTTCTGTGTAAACTGCAAGCCATACACACCAAAATACAAAGTCCTTCTCTTGCACTGCGAACAACTGTAAACTGTGCTGGTACAAGCTGTTAAATATGAACGTACAGATTGATAACTACATGAATGTTAATGGATCATACATTACAGAGAACAGATAATCAGATTTGAGTCCGCCATCATGAATCGCGAATTCACAATATATGTGTAAACTTACAAAGAGCCAAAAGTGCCGAAACGTAGAATAATTACTCAAATAGAATATTAACCAGCATTTACATTGATACATTATCCCATATTGACAAGTAAATAATCACAATAAAAGATATATAAAAGAATGGCGCAGTCATCACATTTAACCGCCTTCCACTTTGAAAGCCAAACATCCTCTGCCCGCACTGTGGAAACTCAAGCTCAACCTCGCATAGCATGATAATTGTAGTGAGCTGAAATCAGCGGGGTATAAAACGGGGACAAAAATGAAAGAGGTTACAAGAGGGGAAATAATGACCCTACTACAATACTGTTGGTCTTTGTTTGAAAAATAATCTGTATATCTGTATATGGGCACCTGAAAGGGGAAGGGGCTGTCTGCAATCGTACTGTAAACTGTCTCCCAAAAAAACTTTAAGTTCATTTCGATTGAATCCTGGCTCGAGTAAGAAGCCCACTGCATTCTTTACTCCTCAAAACAACCATGTACATGGAAGTCGCCAAAACTGATGACCGGCTGCTAGCCGTCTACGCTGTATAGCGTGTCCGGTATAATTCCAGTTTAAATCATTTTCGCCATTGAAGTACTAAACCTTATCTAATGTATGGGAAGGGTGTTGGAAGGTCGGGAACTTACCAAAAGTAGGTGTTTCATATTCTAGTGCCTTCGCACAACTGCTGTCAGAGCTGTCAATCCGGGCTCTCAGGATTCCCGCCAGGCTGACGTACTTCCCTGACAGCTTACACAACACTTAGATATTTACCACCACAACAGCCTTTTAAACAGTTGTATACCGTTATATTACTTTATGGAGAAAAGCCATGCAATACAACATACCCGATCAAAATGACTGCTTAAGACGAGGAAATAACCAAAGCTTCTTAAAGATCTGTGAAGAGGACTGGGAGATATTGTTAAATGACTGTTGACCTGGATCATAACATTGATCTTGATCTTTTCAATCACGATAAGATAAACACTTGACACAAGTTTGTTGATAATCCTTCAAATGAATAAAGAGAAGCATACTGTTGTACTTTGAAGCATAAGTTTTATATTGACCCGAACATTTGTCATCTGATCCTTTATCACATATTGAACCCCGACGATGACCTTGACCGTCAATGTAGCTCTCTATGCTTGCATTTTTCACAATGGGTATGAAATATAGGGTTTCAATATCTTTGCACATATCAATAATCATAAAACCTTGTTTCAATGGCAAGACAGATGACAGATGTAATAAGAACAGTCACATACCTTTGAGAAACTCTGTCTATTCATGGATGCAATTATTATTGAGAGAACTATTCGTCGCTGGAGCCTACATCACATTGTACACCAACTGTGAACTTGGTCGTCAATGTAGTTTTTCAAGTTTGAAACATGACACGCCTTTCTAGAATGAATTTTAACTGTATGCATTGATGTCATCAATTATAAGTATGAAGAAGTTACAACCCGAACACAGAAAAAGTACATAACCCGTAATTACAGGTTGTCAGGCCTAATTCTGACATTGACGTTCAAAGTAGCTTCCTGGGTGTGATAAATGACACATCCCAACGATACGGACAACATTATCATGAAGTAACATAAGTATTTCAAAAGCATATATATTTTTACGACGTAATTGCCCATAAAATGTATAAATATGTATATAACCCAACATTGTTAATCCAAATTTTAGGATTATTTAAAATATGTCCATGCATTTAGAAGTCATAACAGAGACACGAAGTACGGGCAAAGACTGACAGAACCAAGCATTTGAAATTGTATTACTTGATGAATCTGAAAAATAATAACTATATGAAAGTCCAAATTCTTCAATATGGGTGTGAAGTATAGTATGGGTATTCATTAAAAGTATTTCAGAGAAATATAAACATGTTGCACAAATGTAAATAATCACAATTCAAAGAGATATTAGCACAGCGAAAGTAAGTATACTGTATTTACAAAGTTAAAATTCCTTGGAAAAAACTGTCTAAATGAACACCATTTTTCTTTATCACTAAGTAATTTTATCACATTATGATATTCTTTTACAATAATTCAGGAAATACATAAATAAAATGAAAAATATCTAATCGGCCGTTATACCCAGAAAAAAATCATTACTTAATGTACTTTTGAAATGAAAAACGCAGCAATGACTACAGCGCTACACAAACTTGAATTATTGGATATCCATAAAACTATGAGAGCAAATTGATGAATTGCTGTAAATATATAAGTTGACAGAATACTTACAAGATGTATTTGAAAACATGTAACGCTCTGATAGCTTGCATTCCTAACTATGGATTTGAAGTCTGGGGTTTCAATATCTTTGCACATGTCGATAATCATAAAACCTATTTAGTAATGCCAAGAGATAAACCATGACGAGGCTTTGTTACCTGTAATAAGAGCATGCACATAGCTAGGAGAAACTCTGTCTATTGATGTATATTATCATTATCGGAAAAAACTATTCATCGCAGCATAAATTGAAAACATCCCATAAGAAGTTATTTTGCCCCTAATCACTTGGTGCATTGAATAAATTTGACTGGTCATCGCCATAGTTCTTAACTACTGACTAAATATATGAGTTTTTCATTTAAGTTTTTTAGAAAATATATTGATCAATTATTGACAAGCAATCAATATGGTCGAGGCAATTCTTTGATAACGCTTTTAATAAACTATACTGACCATTTATGAAATTTGT
This sequence comes from Saxidomus purpurata, assembly GCA_022818135.1. NCBI lineage: Eukaryota > Metazoa > Mollusca > Bivalvia > Venerida > Veneridae > Saxidomus > Saxidomus purpurata. Next base: position 58,574,837 of record JAFMSR010000003.1, read on the forward strand.
CTTCTAACGGTTGATGGTATTATTACGCCTAAAAATCCTTCTAAAAGCAAGAATAATTTTCCAAACTAATCTTTTGAGCTCTTTACCAGTATTTAAATCTCATCTGATTTGTGATTAGTGTCGATATTTCCTGAACCTTTCTGAGAACTTTGGGATTGGACCAAGCCGAGCCATTTAATTGTACCTGTATCATATTTTATACTTGAAAATTCAAGTGCAATTGTTAGTCTTGAAGTACACAGTGCTTAATCTTATCTAAAACATGGGCATGGAGTTGAAAGATCGGGAACTTACCAAAAGTACGCGTTCTTGCTCTGTTGTGCTCGCCCAAGTGGCTGGCAAAGCTGTCAATCCGGGCACTAAAGAATTCTGCCAGGCTGACGTACTTCCGAGACAGGGTACACAACACTTCCTTTTTTACAATCGCAACATTCCACCCCAACTTTATATATAAAGGCCTCAGACTAAGAAGGGAGTCGAGTCGAGTTGTGACCAAATCCATGTTAGTACAGCACTAGCATAGATTTGTGAAATTGTGAAATGTTAGAAACTCAACAGATGTACATTTTGTGATTACAAATCACCTTGTATTATAATAAGCCAACTGTATGAACCCTCTAGCGAGATCAGTGGTCAGTATATTTCGGTGGCCATTTAATCTATGGCTTCATTGACTTCATCAACTTGAAGGTACCTGAGTGTTTAAGTATACTAGTATATCCGGATAGAACCTCTGGACTGGATTTGGTATGTTATGAAATCCAATTGAATGGGACTTCATATCCATTGTAGCACTCCCGGTCCATTAGAAATGGACTATTCCAATATGGAATTCCTTATCCATAAGAAATGGGCTGGATATCTTAAATGGAACTGTTAAGCAGTATCTTTCTCACATTATGCAAGTACATGTATGATTAAGTTTTTTCTAGTCTTCTCATCACACTGCTGGTTCCTGTATTCTACCGGAACAGTCCCTGGCGGAGGTAAAAAGCATTTGCGACTGTAACATCTGGTACTTTTTCAACACTGTTCTGCGGAGTTCAGCTTCACTCTTGGCTTCTGTGTAGGTCTGGTTTGGTGACGACACTCTGGATTCCTGAAGTGGATAGTTGGCTCATCTGACTCCAGGAGCCGATGTTTAGTGAACCTGGTCTGATGTAAGTGAATCAAATAACATGTTTGGGAAAACCTTCAGTCACCTCTGAAGTGCTTGGATAGAGTAAACGGGTTTACATTCTTCTTTAGGAAGTGTAGAAGCAATAAGAAGACTTTTGTGCCATAATATCTTCTCATTCAACAGCCGTGGATAACCAATATGTGTGTCTTCCAAATTGGGCAGAATTTCTTCCAGTAGGCTCACCTGGTAGGCCTAATATCTCAAGTGGTCGGTGTGGTCGAGGCCAATTTAACCCAATGATGTAACTTTGGGGTGAAAACAAAAGTCTGCCAAGTGCTTAAATAATTTCGTCATTGCGTCGTGAACTTTTCCGGGCATGGTTTAAGTGGAGCCCTATGGCAATGAGTATATGTTCGGGTAGATCTTGAAGACGCTCTTCTGAAGAATATGTCCTGGGATCACAGTAAACAGCAACAGTGCCAAAAAGATTGACCTTATTGTCAGGTTCTACTAGTACACTGGCTAGCCCATCCTTCAAAGTAACGGCTTGCAGATGTAGCTCTCGCAGCGTTCTGTCCAGATGAAAATGACTGTCGAAGGTCTAGGGAATGATTTTCTCAGATTGTTTAACCAGTTATCCCGTTCACCATCGGCGATATGAACGACTGCTTTCCAGTGAATAAGTTCACCTGGTGAGTAGGTGGGTTCCAAAGTGAATTGGTACACATAATTTCAGGAATCAGCAAAAGTCTTGCATAACCTGTTCCTGTTTAGGCATAATGGTTGAGTAATACATTGACCCAAGTACTTTTTGGATTATAATGAAGTTGACTAACACATCTAAGGTTGCCGGCCTACCCAAAAGCCTGATTCAAGGATTCCTCCTTCCCCGCAGCACACGTTCCTCGTCACATTGAAGTTTGTCATCGAAGAGTAATTGGATATGGTGCTTGAGAGCATGGACCTTCATGTATTTGGCTGGTCCTGTACAATGTGGTACCCAGCATTGAGCAGTTTCACGATTGTGCAGCTTCTTCTCAACAACAGTTTCCTCTTCTCCATCGCTCCTTTAACCTGAAGTGAATTATCATCTGTTTTATGTTTCTACAGGACAGTAACTGAAATGGTCAGTGTCTGTTTACTTGTAGAGGTACTTCCTCTAGTGTGTGGCGATTCTACAAGTGTACCCATTCCTATGGTGACATGACGCTCCATGCCCTTCAGTGCAACTGATGATGTCTTCTTAGTTGCGGAGTTGTACGATGTTTTGAAGTCGCTTGCGCTTATACTTAACACCTGCTTGCCTTTCGCTTGAGACGTGTCAAAGTGCCTTTTGTTCCAGTTTTCACTGGAACTAAACACATACTGGTCTTTCATTCGAGACCATGCAGGGTGATTGGTGCCAGTAGCCCTTTCTCTCTTGTGGGCTTTTGAAATGTCCCGACACTTTTGAGAGTGCTTTTCCAGTCGTATATTTCTGTACTTGCAGATCCTCATTTGCTAGACGTTTGAGTCAGTTCTGCTAAAAGTTGTATCCTCTTTGGATGGTTCTCTGGAAGGTTCTCTAATTAGGGAAAACTTTTCAGCTTTCTGTTGTATACGTGGATACCTCATAAAGCTATCTGTCTTTTCTGTCAGACTGTTGGCTCTACCTCACAAGGTTCGGTAATAGATTTCTGTTTGGAGAACTGAGGTGATTCGAGAAGTTTATCATTGTCTACTTAGTCCACCACTTCGTCAACAGTTTCCGGGGTCTTTATGTCTTTGAAGCGGTAATCTATCCTGTCCCTCGTGGATCGTACTCCCTTGAAATTGTCTTTGAGAGAAGTTGAGCCTCCAAAAGTGTTTGCTTATCCGGTCTGTATCAGCTATCTGGATACTTCCCATGGTCTTAGCGCCATCTTTTAACCAACAAGTACACGTTTGTGTGTTACGTTCTGGCCTTAAAAATGAGGACAATATGAAGTATAATGTCAAAAAGCTCTTCTGACTTTTCTTCTCCGCCTATATACTGTGGACAACAAATTGTTCTATAAAGCTGCGTGCTGGGTTATGAACACGACTCATATCCGGATATCCTTGTACTTCCTTAGCTAAATACTTCTGTTCAGCCATATTTGACAAAAACTGAGAAGAACTAATAATACGTTCACCTTCATCACACCTTGCTCTTTGTGCACTTGTACTTTTCAATGTGAAGAGCATCTGTGGTAGTGATGTTGATACATGACTCATGATACTATTTGTCACAGTATTCACACTGGATCATAAACCTCCCATTCAAAGATTTTTGCATATGCAATTCTCTTCCCGAATGACATTTGTATATTGGTCTGGAGACTCCTTGTATTTTGTGATCAATGCTGGCACAGTTCTGTTTTAACAAGGCATCATCCTGTCGTGGTTGGTCACGAAGACTGCATTCCGTAAATTTAAGCAATACAAAATTAGTAATAGCTTTTTCACAATATTGGCTAGTCCCTTCAAGCGGGTATATCTTACGAGACTTACCTTTTGTTGCTGCTGTATCTAGAAGATACACTGCATCTCATTTTGAATTAAGTCTGAACAGGATCCTCAAGTCGTTATTTTGCTTCATACGCTTCACTGACATTTCTAGATTTGCTCTTGCAGTTTCGTGTGCTTTATATTACGTGTCCATCAACTGTGCTACATATTCATCATACCCTTCTGGTGTTACTTCCTTTGCATTGGGGACCATCCTCTGAGCTTGCGTATTTACCTCTCGCCCCAACATTAACATGTTTAGCTTGAGCCCAATATTTCTGTTTAATGTTCTGCTCCCGTTTGTCTTGGGACTACCCCAAGAAGTATCTGACGGCATGCAGTAACGTTATATCAAATCTTTAATCTCGACCATTGCTGGAAGGTCTGTAGCGTGTAGTTCTTTTTGATGAATGTGTAAAGCCTTACACAGAGATTCAAATAACTGGCTTTCGAAGTTGTGTCCTTCGTCTGCGAAAACCTATAACGGAAAAACCATTGCGACTGAAAAACTCCCAAATGAAGGTGCGTCCCGAAGTTCTGTAGTTTGGCAGTGGACCAATGAAATTTTTATGCACGATGGGTGTTCACGCCTGGTACTTTTCCGTATTTTCCTTTCTTTTTATGTTAATTACACATAACATATGCTATCACATAAGACTCAACATATCTAGAAAGGCGGATCCAGAAGAACTTTTCTTACAATTTGGCTTTAGTTCGAGCTACTCCCTGATGACATGATAGTAAATCTTTTATTAAGCCAGTAGAACCTTGCTACTGCACTGGCCAGAAATAGAATTCCCTCTTCCAGTCCTTCCTTGTCTTTTAACCAAGCAAGTATAATGGTTAAGTATTTGGCTGCTGCTTGTTCTTGTTGCAGGTCATCGAAAGTGAATCCCTAACACTTCCACTGTGTATCAAAATCTCACCAAGCATGCAGTAACAAAGCTTTTTTTTGTTGCTCATTTTGACAATGTCGAAATGTGAGTCAATTCCGCATAGACTTGTAACATCCGCTATGACATTGCTGTTCATGAGACTCATGGTATCCTCTGTGCCAATATTGTCAAGCAGATCTGTACTGGTACAGTTACCTAGGAAATTCTGTTGAGCTGTGTGTGTTTGTCCCTTTGTTGTACTTATGGTCATCTTCTGTTGTCACTCTACCTTTACCATTGACATTTAACCTGCGCGCCCATACAGTTGCCTGTGATTGAACATTCCTTGCTGTCGATATCAACTATGAATTTTAGACATGATAATACCAACTGTATTGCTGTCATCTTTTACATGCAGATAATCATTTGCGTTGCTCGTGTTCACCGTAGCTATTGTTGGACTAGAAGAAACTTCAGCGCTTTGATTATACAGGCTCGTCATTGCCTTTTCTGTGGGCTGGCACGGTTGGCCTTCTCGACCAACCATTTGATATATAAATTATCTCCACCTGTCTTTTTCGTGAGCCACTTATTGTATCGTCGGCAATCTTTCTTAAATTGTCCCCATCTGCTGCAGAAAAAGCATTGAGTGTCTGCATTTTTTGCGACTTCATCTATGGGTGATGGCGTCTGCTGAAATTATGTGTTCGAAGGCTTTCTGTATCATCTGCTCAGCACTGGCTTCACATAGATAAATCACTACATAAACGGAAACATTATCTCGGTTGTACCTTCTTTGTCTGCTACTACCGACTGCTTCAGAAATGTATTTGTGCTGTTTTACTGTGTTAAGTGCTTCATGTAAACTTTTCTTTGCTTGAAGCATGAATGTTTACCGGCTTTTTATCAATACATCAATACATCCCTCGGAAAATCGTGCGATAGCTTATTGTACATCGCGGAATACACTCGTGGACAACGTCAGTACTCTATCAGCCCAGTATTCTAAGGATTCATCTTTTTGTTTGTCTTGCCTGCTTTATACGCGAGGTTTCGGTTAGACCTTGGTTACCGAATTTATTTTCCAGTTGCTCATTATTTGTTTGAAGGAATTGAAATGACCCGATTTCAATTTTTTTTATTGAAGGCTTAATGTAAGGTAGTCTTGATGTAGTCTCGTCATTTACTGTATTTCCAGTTCATGATAGTTCTGTATCTTCGAGTTTTTGTTTAAAAAGACAGCCAACTGGTCTTTCAATCATATCGCAGATTCGTTAGGAGTGTTCTTGGATCTCTTTTCATTGAAGATTTGTAATCATTTCATGTCTTCTAGTGCAGCTTTGACGTTTAGATTTGGTCTTGTAATAAGGCGTTGGACTGTACCTGTCTCTTGAAATTATTTTATTATTATGCCGAGTAGGCCCTTTTCTATATCCTCGAGACTGTCTGGAACTTAAACGACTTGAACTTCTTGATCTAGATTTTCAGTGTACAGAATACGACCTTGATCTGTTGTGTCTAGTCTTTTTCTGTCACGGTGCTTTGAGCGCTGCCTGTTTTTATCCCCTTTAATCTTTAAGTTTGATGTTTGGGTGATGATCTTTTAGAGGTATAGCTGTAGTTTGAAGATTGTGTCTAGTGTTATGTCTAGAAGACATTTGGGCTCTGTGACCTAGTTTTTGACCCCAGATGACTCATATTGAAACTTGAGCTAGAAATCATCAAAACAACCTTTCTGACAAATTTCCAGTATATTTGGGCTGAAAATGTAACCACTAGAGTGTTAACGTTTTTTGGTTCTCAAGGTTTGCTTTTTTTATATTTATACACGAGCATTTTTGTGTTTTACATACCATGCCTTTTGTTTCCATTGCGTGTGTTAGAGATTCACCTAGCAGGGATTACTTTTATTTACACTGTCCTGTGACTTTGGAACATGGTGGGGGTAAGAGTGAGGTTGGGTGCGCACCATAAACCGGTTTAAGCTCCCCAGTGGTGTTTTTGCCACTGACCGTTCCAAGGCGTTGCCCCACTGTGTTCCTTTAATTGTTCGTTTTGTCCTCGTGTGTTTGCTTTGTATGCTAGTGTGTGTTGGTAGTGTATATGTGTGTGTGTACATGATTGTGTGTGTGTGTCGTGTGTGTGTGTGTGTGTGTGTGTGTGTGTGTGTGTGTGTGTGTGTGTTGGTGGTGTGCACTTCTGGGTGCTGTGGGGCTCGTTTTGGGGAGGCTGCGTTTTTGGTACGTGGCATTCCCTGTTTGATATTATTTTTGTTTTTTTGTTTTAATCTTTTTCTTTCAGATGTTTTATAACATTTTGAAGATTTGTAACTGCTATCGTGTCTAAAAGACCTTTCAGACGACCTTCAGCTTCCACTGTCTGAGTTACACTTGTGACATCTTGATTTGAATCCTTTTGTACTTCTGTTGATATGTTTAGTGTCATCAGCACTTTGATATCATTATGTGTCATATGATTTCAAATAATGTTTCTATTATTGTGATTTCTAGATGTGGACCTATCAGTGGCAGATGTGTGCCTTGACGAATGTTTTTTTCGTTTGTCATTGACCTGTTCTTATTTTGTTTCTTTTGTGTTTTTTTAATTTTTTTCCCGATGAATCTCTTGATCTTGAAGAATATTGCGAGATTGAATCAGAAGTATCTTGAGATTTGGTTCTGTTGCATGAAGACGTTACATTTCTTGAAGATGATTTGTGCTTTACTGATGAAACGTCAACTGGCACGTCTTGATCACACGGCAATACATCTTAATTTGTAACACTTTGGATGTTTAAGATGGATTTGACTTTGAAATACATGTCGACGCCTTGGTTCTAGAAGAACTTTGTCTGTGAACATCTGGTTTAACATCTGGAAGCTGGAACTCTGACGTGCGGACGTATCTTTGCAATCTTGGGTGTTTATATTATTCACTGTTGGTATGGATATCCATAGGTGAAGCCATAACTATACTTTCAATCAGTGGTGTTAATGCCGGGATACTTATACTTGTAGCTGTTGTTGATGAAACAAGTTTGGTAATTGGTGTGCCGGTTGTAGCTCCTATAGCAATATTTGTGATAGTCGGTGTTCTGTAGTAGTCACAGTTGCACATATCACAACTGTTGAACTGGTTGCTACTTCTGTGGATGACACAGTGGTAACGGCAGCTGCTGATGGCAATGAAGATTAACAATGCGAGTCTTTGTATACTCTATAAACAAAATTTATCAAACCATTAAATGTTTCTTAAAACCATGAATATATTCTGTCATCGGATTGATATTGTCATCTGGCAAAGACATTTCACCACAGCAGATAATATTATAGTTTATTTTTTAACGTCAACCTTCTGATCATTAAAATGTGGCATTGAAACTGAAAAGTATAGCATAACGTTCCCTTACAAATAATCAAAAATGTTATTACTTGATTTACCTTTGAAATATAACACGCATCTATGACTGCAATTCTAAATAATCCTATAAATATCGGCCTATCCATTCAAATTGTACAGACAATTGATAAATTGATGTTAATATCTTAGTTGACATAATACTTACGTGATATATTCGGAAACATAAAACGCTCTGAAGGTTTGCATTCTTCATTATGGATGTGTAGCATGGGGTTTCAATATCTTTGCATATGTCAAAACTCATAAAACAGTTCATGAATACTAAGAGAGATGACCATGACGAGTCTTTGTTACCTTTAATAAGAAAATGCATATATCTTTGAAACTCTGTCTATTGATGAATGCAATCATTATCGAGAGAACTTTTTTTATTGCAGGAGGAATTGAAAACATCCCATAAGAAGTTGTTTCGCCTCTAATCACATGGTGTATTAAACAAATTTGACTGGTCAGCGCTACAGTTCTTACCTACTGAATACATGTATGAGATTTCCATTTAAATATTTCAAAAAATATGTTAATCAATTAATAAATGGCAATAAAGATTTGCAACGTCTAGCAATCCTTTTAAAAGCAGGAAGATGATGTATCACTTTCCAAAACCAATGTCTTGACGTTTATTTTATCAAGTTTTCTATCTCATATAATATAACTCTATCAGTGTCAATAACACCTTTAACTTTCTCAATACTAAGGATTTGGATCAAGGGGAGCCTATTTTACCTGTATCATATTTAATACTTGACAATTCATGTGAAATTGTTAGTCTTGAAGTACCCCGTGCTTCATCTTATCTAAAGCATGGGAAGATTCTTGGAAGTTCGGTAACTTACCAAAAGTAGTTGTTTCTTGCTCTGTTGCCTTCGCACAGCTGTCTGCGAGAGCTGTCAATCCGGGTACTCGGGATTCCCGCCAAGCTGACGTACTTCAGAGATAAGTTGCATAACTTATTTAAAATTAGCTTAAAGTTATTTACCATCACACCACTCCCCAACTTCATAAATGAGGTCCTTAGTCGAAGAATGGAGTCGAGGTTTTACCAAATCCATGTTAGTACAACACTAGCATAGATTTATGAACATGAGAAGAAACTCAACATATTTACCTTTTTTATTACAAATTACCTGGTATTATAAGATGTCAACTGTATGAACCCTCCGGCTGGAACGGTGGTCAGAAGCCCGTTTGACAAAGCTGCGTATTATGAACTCGACTCTTATCCAGGTATCCTTGTACTTTCTGTTAAGCCATATTTGACGAAAACTGAGAATAACTAATTGCACGCTTACCCTTAACACAGTCTCTTGTCCCTGTCCTTGAACTTTGTGCACTTCTACCTGTCAATGTCAAGGGCCCTAATACCATTTGTCACAGTATTTACACTGGATCATGTACCTTTTTGCACATGCAGTATTGTTCATTGTTCTAGACCTGAATAACACTTGTATATTGGCCTGGAGACTCTTTGATTTTTATGATCCATGCTTGCACAGTTCTGTTTTTACAAGTTTTTACAATCACCCTGTCATGGTAGGTCACGAAAACTGCATTGCATAGTTTTACACAATACAAATATGATGATAGCTTTTTCACATTGATGGCTTGTCCCTTCCATGGCGGGCATAATTTACGAGATTTACCTTTTGTAGCTGCTGTATCTAGAAGATATATTTCCTTCTAAATGAGGTCTTAACAGGATAATCAAGTCGTAATGTTGCTTCAAACGCTTCATTGACATTTTCAGAGTTCCTTTTGCAGTTTCGTTAGCTTTCTGTATGATGTCCATCAGCAGTGTTACATACTCTCCAAACCCGTCTGGTGTTACTTCCTTTGCATTGGGGAACATTAGCTGACCTTACCTCTCTCCCAAACATTAACATATTTCATGTGATTCCAGTACGTCTGTTTACCGAAGCGCGTTTAGCCATTGCTATCTGTTGAATGCTCTGCTTCCATTTGTACTGCGACTTCCCAAGGAAACATTTGACGGCATCCAGTAACGTTCTGTTAAAAATTTCCACTTGACCATTGCTGGATGGCCTACACTATGGTGTAGTGATGGCTTAATGAATGTGCAATGCTTTAAACAGAGCTTCAAGCAGCTGGCTTTAAAAGTTACGTCCCTGGTCTGTGAGAACTTGAAATTTAAAGCCATAACGACAGAAAAAACTCGTCAATGGCAGCTTTTACAGTCATCTCAGCTTTCTGTGATGGTAACGGTACACATTGTACCAACTTCGTAAACTGATCTAATATCATCATGCAGTACTGGTTTCTTTGTGGTGTGTTTGGCAGTAGACCAATGAAAGTTATATGCACCCGATCGATGGGTGTTCCCGCCTGATATTCTGTTAACGGAACTCTACGGTATCTCCCTTTCTTCTTATTTGGATTACACACAGCATATGATATCACATAAGACTCAACGTATATCATTTGATAATTTCGGCATCTGGATTATTTTTGAATAGGACTCAATCTATCAGTAGGGATAAACTTTTATAAAGGCAATATAATTTGCATCTGGACTGGCGAAGAATATAATTCCTTCTTCCGACTCTTTCTTATCTTTTAACCAACCAAGGACAATGGTTATGTCTTTGTCTTGCTTGTTTTTGTTGCAGGTCATCGAAAATGAATCCCTTAACCCAATTTTGCTGATTATCAGACTCTCGCACAGTTGTCATCAAACATGTTGTTACAAAGCTTTTTTCTTCGTTGCTTAGAGTCGAAATGTATGTAACTTCCGCATAGACTTGTAACATCCGCTGTGAGAATGCTGTTCATGAGACTCATGCCATCCTTTATACTAATACTGTCTAGAAGATATGTACTGGTACAGTTACCTAGGAAATTCTGGTGAGCTGTGTGTGCTCGTCCCTTTTTTCTACTCGTATAGACATTTTCTGTTGTCACTCTAGATATACCCTTGAGATTTGACCTGTGCGCCTAACAGTTGTCTGTATTTGAACTTTCCATTTATTTGATGTCAGTCTAACATGCGCAGTCAGACTGATCGAATCGATGATATCATCGATAAATTTAGCTCATTGTCCGTCAGCCCTGATGCAATAATGACAACCACGCACAGCCAATCTGCAGGCTTAATGCCAGCTATAAATTCTCTGCACGGCGTCAACGTTTCAGGAATTCTTGCAGCGCGTCTGAATTACCGTTCTTTGTCCCAGCCCAATGTTTTCCAATCATGTTGTATTGATGTATTGAGAAAGCTCCTCAATCTATCCCGCCAGCTGACCCTGTTTGATTTTAAACTTTAATAACCAGGTCAAGTTGTCACTGTAAAGACTCTTCCTAGAAGATAGTGTCTGAAGTGTCTGGTGAACCGTACAATGCCCAGGAGATATTTTCTGAGAGTGCAGTAATCTTTCTGCTCTGAAGTCGAGTTGAAACCTCTATAAGCAATGACTTTTTGTACTTCATTTAGTACTTGCATAAGTTCTGCACATATAGCCGAGTCTGAAGCATCTGATTCCAATATAAATGGATCGTTATTGTTTGGGAAAACTAAAGCTTATGCCCCACTTGACCTGATTTTTGCCGGTAAGATTATACATTGGTAATGCTAGACCAGCAAAATCGTTTACAAAGGTTCTGCGATAGTTTGCTAAACCTATAAATCTGTCAACATCCTTTATGAACTTGGAGTTGGCCAGTTGACTACTGTGTAAATGTTTCTGTATATCATGGACAATGCATTTCCAGAGACCATTCTTCCTACGAATTCAACTTATTTCTGAAAGAACGTGCATTTTCTTGCCCTGAGCTTAATACCATGCTTTCGAAACCTTTCAAGATCGTCGGCTAGTTTGTTTAAAACTATTCCCCATCAGAAGGATGTCGTCGAAGAAGGTCAACACAGTTGCCTACGTTAAATCCCGTATAATGTAGTTCATAACACGTGGAAATGTTGCTGGTGCATTGGTTAAACCAAACCACATTCAAAAATGAGGAAAAGTATCCTTAACCGTAACATTTTTAGTGTTCTGTAGACCACTAACGTCTTCACTGAACCGTCACGCTTCCTGATCAGAACTGTTGAGGACGCCCATTCTGATACAGATTTTCAAATAACACTGGCACCAACCATTTTCTTGAGATGCCCTCGTTCTTCTCCAACAAAGCTAGCTGGGGATCGTCGCATGCGTTGTTTAATCGTCCTTGCTTTTATGGCGTCAACCGTATGTTTGATTGCAGTGAAATTACCCAGGACAAAATCTCCTTTTCCAAAGACGTCTATATAGTCACTTGAAAGTTGGGCTAATTTTTCATTTTAACCATTGATCAAATTTTCAATAGAAGACGTATCTATATCTTGAAGATAATATGGTACCTTCACCTTTACTGGAAACTTTTTTTTCAATTCTTGTCCAAGCAACATTTTATAACTGGTGTTACGTAGGCCCTTTCTTGAAATGTTTATAAACCTAACTGCAAATTTAAACATTATCTTATCTTTCATCTGCATAACCACATCGTTGACTTTAACAGGCTTGTTCTTCAAGCTGTTGTGTATTTAAAGGAGAAGGGTGGTAATCTCTGCACCAAAATATATTCTAACATTGACTTCTTAACCATCTACAGTCAAGTACACAAATGAAGATCCGGCTTGAACTTGGTGTACACTGACTACTTCTTCGGCATGTGCTTCTTTGACTTGTTTATTTACTTCTGCTGGTTTTAAATGACTGACTGTTTTATCACCCTTCAGCTTGTATTATTCTTTTGGTGTGACATCTTATAACTGGAAGTAATGCTGATATCGATATCTCTTATACCTGACTGGACTTCTCTTCCATCATGGTATTGCTGTCTATATAATCTAGAAGATGCCAACTGTATTCCTGTCATCTTTTTAATGCAGATTATCATTTGCGTCGCTCTTTTACACCATAGTTGTTGTCAGACTAGAAGTCATCTCAGCGCTTTGATTATGCAGGCCCTTCATTGTCTCTTATGTGGGTCGGGATGGTTGGCCTTCTCGTCTCGTCTTTTAAATTATCTTCATCTGTCCGATTCTTGAGCCACTCTATGTTTCGTTGGCAATCTTACTTAAATCAACCCAAAAATCTGCAGAAGAAGCTATTGAGTGTCTGCATTTTTCTATGCGACTTCACTTTTGGGTGTTGATGTCCGCTGAAACAAAGTTATCTGTTGGAAGGATTTGTGTGTCGTATGCTCAGCCACGGGAAATCACGGTAGTAACGCAAAACATAATCTCAGTTGTACCTTCTTTGTCTGCTACCATCAGCTGCCTCAGAAATATATTGATGCTGTTTCACGGCCTTAAGTACTTTTGCATACGTTTTGGTTTGTTGAAGCATGCATGTTTACCGGTTTCTTTATCAATACATCCCTGGAAAAAGCTTGTTCTGGAATTCCATGACTTTCTTGAAAATCGCAGAATGTACTGGTGTACACCGTCAGTACTCTCTCATCCCAGTTGCTTTATTATTTGCTCAAATTAATTGCAGTTACGCGATTTCAATGTGATCGTATAGACATCTAAAGCTCTCCCTTGAAGGCTCCAGGTCAGGCAGTATCGATATTCACTATAATTTATATCCAGTCCATTACAGTTCCGTTGCTTCAAACTGCTGTTTAAATGACAGCCAACTGATCTTTTCATCATATCGCAAATTCTTTGGGAGTTTTCTTGGATTTCCTCTCATTGAAGATTTGTAATCATTCTCATCAGAGATAGAATAATCAGAACTTGAACAACCATAATCATCTAGTGCGGCTATGACGTTTAGATTTGGTATTGTATTATGGCTGCGGACTGTATGTGTCTTTGAAATGATTTTAGTATTATGCCGAGCAGACTCTTTTCTATACCCACCAGCCTGTCTGGAACTTAAACGACTGGAACTTCTTGATTTTGATTGTCGGTGTATAGAATAGGACCATTATCCATGTTTACTTCTGTTGTTCCTAGTCTTTTTCTGTCACGTAGCTATGAGTGATGCCTCTTTTTATCACCTATCAAACGACCTTGACTGATAACGCAACGCTACCTTTACCCCCTTTACCTCGAAATATGGTGTTTTGGTGCTGTACCTTTATAGGTATGGCTGTAATTTGAAGATTTGTGTGTACTGTTATGTCTAGAAGACTAATCAGATCACTTTGATCTTTTTCTTTCAGACCTTTTATAGCTTTTTGAAGATTTGTACCTGCTGTTGTGTCTAGAAGACCTTTCAGACGACCTTGAACTTCCACTGTCTGAGTCATTATTGTAACGTCTTTATTAACACCCCTTTGTTCTTCTGTTAATCCTTTTAGTATTATCAACACTTTGATTGTGTTTTGTGTTATATGATATCAAAGAATATTGTTTTCTATGATTGTGATTTCTAGATGTTGATTTATTACTGGCAGATGAGAGTCCTGACGACAATTTTCTAGAATAACATCTTCGTTTAGATTATTTACTACATGACCTTTACCTGTTTTTATGTTGTTACTTTTTGTGCGTTTTTGATATTTTATATTTTATTCGAAAATCTATTGATCTTCAGGCGTTACATTTATTGAAGATTATCACTGTTTCACTGATGATTCGTTAAATGGCAGGTCTTCATCACACGGTGATAAATCTTAATTTGTAGTTACAGACACTTTGGGTGTTTTAGATGGATATAACCTTTGAAGTACATATAGACCTCTTGGTTCTAGCAGAACTTTGTCTGTGTACATCTGGTCTTAAATCTGGAACCTGGAACTCTGAAGTATTATGTCTTGCATTAGAGTGTCCATCATCATCTGTTTCACTGAATAGAACATCAGGCATTGCAGACAGTAACGCAACCAGATCTGTTTTGATCATTACCTGGCGCAAGGCAATGAGCTGATCATCTTCCACGTGAGGTAGTATAATATGCTTTACCTCAATCTTGGCAATTTTAGGTGTTTGAAAATGATACAATGTTGGTATTTGTAGTAAGGTGTAGCCATAGCCAAACTTTCTATCAATGGTGTATCTGCCGGAATACTTGTACGTTTAGTTGTTGTTGTAACTGTTGATGGTACAAGTTTGGTAACGGGTAGGCCGGGTGTAACTCCTAAAGCAAGTTTTGTGATAACCGTTCTTGGTTGTCTCGAATTCGATGTCCCTGTTGTATTTACCACAATGTGTACCGAGTTCATTCATATAGTGGTCATCAGTGTACTCATCACATTTGTTGAGCTGTGGGCTACTACTTTATATGACACAGTGATACCGGCAGCAGCTGATGGTGATGTAGAGGTCACAACTGTTTTCATTGATGACACCGAATGCCTCGTCCTAGGAGTAGGATATGCAAAATCAATGACAACCAGCATGTGTTTTGTAACATGTCCCGGTAATATCATAGAAATATCTTCTTTCTGTATTCTGCCAGACCTTTGTCTGAACTGTATGATCAGGTCAGCTCTTATAGGTCCTATGCCCGGTTTGGTCTCCAACTCTTTTTTAGCGGCATGATTTATATTGACAGACATGTTTTGTCACGTTTGTCAAGTTACATGGGCAAGGTGTAATCATAAAAGTATTAAGCCAATCTAACACTTTTTAGGAGCTTTACATATGAATCTTATTCTTGTTTATAATACTTTGAAATTGTCTACATTCACAAGCCCAGGAATCAAACATTATTTGCTACATACTGTATGCTGGAAAACATATAGGTGCAAACAATGTATATAAGTTTAGCACTTACCTGCTTGGCCGTCAATGTAGCTCTCCGAGTCTGAAGCATGACACGCCATCTTAGTATGACCTTTTTGTATGCATTAATGTCATCAATTAAAAGCATGAAGAACGTACAGCCGGGACACATAAAAAGTACATTACTCTTAATTACAGGTTGTATTTAAAATATGTCCATGCGCGTAGAAGTTGTAGCTGAGACACGAATAGCGGGCGATGATTGACAGTACCAAGTAAGCTAAAGTATGACTTATCTTTTAAAATAGTATCACTTTATGAATCTGAATAAATGACAACTGTATAATAGTCAAAGTTCTTGATTATGGTTGTGAAGTATGGGGATTCTTTGAAAAATATATCTGAAATATATAAACATGCTCCATAAATGTAGGTGATTATGATTCAAAGAGAGATTAACAAAGCGAAAGTGACTTTACTGTATTATTTAAATATATATATTTTGGGAAACTCTGTATTTTAATGGATACCATTTTCAGCGAGAAGTTTTATCAAACTTATGCCATTCCATTACAATAATTTAGGATATATATGAATCAATGGGCGTATGTCATTGGTCGTAATAACAAGAACTTTCTGAGTGGCAATGAAGATTAAGAAAACGAGCATTTGTTTACTGTATGAATAAAATTCACAAACCATTTGGAAAATGTTGGCTTAAAACCTACAAATTTTTCACAATCCTATAAATTATTGGGTATCCACTAGGATATTACAAAATATGAATGAATTGTTGTTAATATCTTAGTGGACATAACACTAACGTGATATATTCGGAAACATGTAACGCACCGAAAGCTTGTATTCTTCACTATGGATTTGAAGCAAGGGGTTTCAATATCTTTGCACATGTCAATAATCATAAAACCATTTTACAATGTAAAGGGAGATGACCATGACGAGTTTTTGCTACCTGTAGCAAAAACATGCACATATCCCGGAGAAATTCTGTCTATTAATGGATGTATTATTATCGAGAGAACGTTTCATCGCATGGGGAATTGAAAACACCTAAACATGATTAATTTCGTATTTAATCACTTGATGTATTGAACAAATTTCACTGGTCATCGTTACAATTCTTAACTACTGATTTCTATGAATCTATGAAATTTCCATTTAAATATTTCAGAAAATATATTATCAATTAATACACGGCAATAAGGATGAGACAAATAATTTTTTGTTAAATCTATACATAAACTTAACTGACCACTCAGGAAATCTGTACGCCTAAACATCCTTTTTAAAACAGTAAATGGTTGTGTAACTTTCCATAACCAATGTTTTGACATTTTTTTCTAGTTTTTTAGCTCACAAAATATGACTCTATCAGTGTCAAAATACATCAAACTTTCCGAATACGTAAGGTCTGGACCAGGCCGAGCCATTTGTACGTGTATTATATCTAATAATGTAATCATTTGTGTGCCGTTTTATAACTTTATATACTTGAAAACAATATGATTCTAAAATACTTTTTTTATTATGGGGGCGAAGTATCGGGTTCTAACGACACAAATACATGAACATGTAATATATATGACTATAATCATAATGTATAACCAAATTCACATTCAAATTGAAACAGAAACCCATGACACGACTAAAAACGTGTCAATGGCAGCTTATGTAGTCACCTCAGCTTTCTGCAATGGTAACGGTGCACATTCTCTCCACTTGGTAAACTGATCTACCATCATCATGCAGTACTGGTTTCTTTGCGATGTATTTGGCAGTGAACCAATGAAATTTATTTGAACACATTCGAGTGATGCTCCCGACTAATACTCTGTTAACGGAACTCTACCGTTTTTCCTTTCTTCTTATTTTGATTGCACACAGAATATGATATCACATAAGACTCAACATCTCTCATTTGAGATCTTCGGCTTCTGGATTGTTCTTATCTGTAGGAATAAACTTTTGATTAAGCCGGTATAACTTAACTTCTGGACTGACTCTTTCATCTCTTTAAACCGACAAAGGGCAATGGTTAAATATTTGTCTTTTGCTTGTTCTTGTTGTAGATTATCGAAAGTGAATCATCTACACGAATTTAACTGTGTATCAGAATCACGCACAATTGTCACCAATCATGTAGTTACAAAGCTTCTTTCTTTGTTGCTCTGTGTGACAATATCGAAATGTGAGTCACTTCTGATTAGACTTGTTACAACTGCTGTGAGTACTCTGTTTAGACGACTCATGTCATCATCCTCAACACTAATACTGTCTACAAGATATGTACCGTTACAGTTACCTAGGAAACTCTGTTGAGCTGTGTGTGCTCGTCCCTTTTCTCTACTCGTATGGACATTTTCTCTTGTCACTCTAGCTTAACCCTTGAGATTTAACCTGTTACAGTTGCCTCTAATTGAATTTCCCTGTAGTGGTTGTCAGTCTAACACGCGCAGCCAGACTTTTCGAATCGTCGACATTATTGATAAATTTTGCCCATTGTCCATCAGCCCTGATGCAATAATGACAACCACCGCATGGCAAATATGCAGGCCTAATGCCAGCTATACATTTTCTGCAGGGCATTAAAGTTTCCGGAATTTTTTACAGCGAGTTCGCATTTTCGTGCCCAGCCCCAGCCCAATGTTTCCAACAATGTTGCATTGAGAAAGCTCCTCAATCCATCGCGCCAGCTGATCCTATGGCTCTTTAAAATTTGATAACCAGGTAAAACGTGAGTGATCAGTTCTCACTGTAAAGACTCTTCCTAGAAGGTAGTGTCTAAAGTGTTTAGTTCTGTACCTAAAACATAATCCGAATCCGGTATGAATGGATCTTACTGCTTAGTAAAGCTAAAAAAGGCGGAGAAATTACAGCTCTCTTTAATGCATCAAATGCTTCTTGTAACCTTATGCCCCACTTGAACTGATTTTTACCAGTAAAATTATACAATGTTAATGCTAGACCAGCAAATTCTTTTACAAAGTTTCTGTGATGGTTTGCTAAACTTAAAAATGTGTCAACATCCTTCTTAGAACTTGGAGTTGGCAAGTTGACTATTGTGGAAATGCCTCTGGATGCCATGGACTATGCATTTCCAGTGACCATTTTGCCAAGAATTCAACTTTATTCTGAAGGAACGTGCCTTTTCAATTAGGCCTAGTTTGATATTATTTTTGTTTTTCTACACAGATTTCCCCGTTAAACCCCGAAATATAAAGTTCATTACACATGAGAATGTTGCTGGTGCACTGGTTAGACCAAACCACATTCGGAACATGATCACAGAGTCCGTATGTGGTACAAAAAGCAGTTTTCATTCATCCTTCTTCACTAATTCGCGCTTGCAGTAAGCTGAATTGGCATCTAGTTTAGGAAACCAGATACTACAAGCCAATGTATCGAATGTGATTTTCGACCAATGGTAGAGGAAATATATCCTTAACCGAAACGTTATTCAGTGCTCTGTAGTCGACACACCACCTCACTGAACTGTCAACCTTCCTGATCAGAACCTGTAAGGTTGCCCATTCTGATACAGATTCATGAATGACACCGGCATCAATCATCTTCCTTAGATGCCATTCTTCGTCTCTCACAAAGCCAAATGGGGTTCTTCGCATGCGTTGTTAAATTACAGTAAAATACTTATGACAAGATCTCCTTTTGCAAAGACATCTTTATAATCACTTAGAAGTTGGGCTAATTTTTCACTTTGCCCCTTGGTAACATGTGCAATAGAAGACTTATATAGATCTTGTAAATGATCTGGCACCTTCGCCTTTACTGGAACATTTTGTTAATTTTGAAGAACTTCTTTTGAGTGTTCTTATTTTTGGTGCAATCTCATTATGATCAGATGTGATTTCATTTCGTCTGTTTGTTGTGCAGTTGTGCATTCTGTTCTTTCCCTTCTGGACACAGTTGTCGTCTGTGTAACAAGAAGTCACTTCGGAGTACTGGTCATCGGGGTTTTCTCCGTATTTCATGTATTTCATATGCACTGATTATCAATATGCCCTTCCGGAGAGTCTTATCATATAGAGTCGGATTTACGAATCAGACGACTGGTTCTGATTTGGGATGGTCTCAGCGTCCGTGGCAGTAGTATGGCTAGTTTGTTCAACTTCTCATCTGGCTCCATAAGGTAATTATCAAGCTTGAAGATGATTCTGCAAGGTTGTATTTACTGGAATCCTCTCTTTATGGAAAACTTAACTGTTACAATACATATCTAACGTTATGCCTGATGCAGAAAATCATATCCAAGCACCATTTCATCACTAACAGGTGCTACGTAGAACCTTTCCTGAAATGTTTGTGAACCTAACCGCAACTTCAAAGGTTTTGTGGTAAAACTCTTCAATACGGTATCTGTATCTGCCATCTGCATATTTTTGACTTTAGCAGGCTTGTTCTTCAAGCTATTGTATTTGTATAGGGAAGGGATGGTAATCTCTGCATCAGGATCTGTTCTAGATTTTACTTCTTTACCATCTACATTCAAGTACAGAAATGAAGATCCGGCCGAAATTAGTGTTCGCCGACTACTTACTCGGCATGTGCTTCTATGACCTGTTTAGTTACTTCTGCAGGTTTTACATGACTGGCTGATTAATTACCCTTCAGTTTGCTTAAATATTTTGGTGTGACATCTTGCTGACTAGAAGTCTTTCTGCTGTCGACATCCCTTTTTCATGATGGACTTCTCTTCTATCAGAGTGTTGCTGTCTGTATAAACTAGAAGTTTTAGACTCGATGATACAAACTGTATTCCTATTATCTTTTTTTTATGCAAATATCATTTGCGTAGCTCTTATTCACAGTAGCTGTTGTTGAAATAGAAGTCACTTTAACGATTTTGTTATGCATGCCCTTCATTTCCTTTTCTGTGGGCTGAGACAGTTTGCCTTCTCGTCCAGCATTTTGGTGTTTAGTTAATCTTCAACTGTCTTTTTCTTTAGCCACTCTTTGTATCGGCGACAATCTTTGCTTAAAATGTTCCCACCTTCTGCAGAAGAAACATTGAGTGTATGCATGTTTCTTTGCTACTTGGCATTCCCTGTTTGATATTATTTTTTTTTTTTTTTTTTTTTTTTTTCTCCTTTGGGTTTTGATGTCTGTTGAAACTTTGTTATCTGTTGGAAGGATTTCTGTATCATCTGCTCAACCCTGGCTTCAGCTGGAGAAACCACTGTATAAACGGAAACATCATCTCAGTTGTTCCTTCTTTGACTGCTACAATCGACTGCCTCAGAAATGTATTGATGCTGTGTCACTGCATTAAGTGCTTCTTGCATACCTATTGGTTTGTTGAAACATGCATGTTTATCGGCTTCTTATCAATGCATTCCTGGGAAGATCGTGCAATAGCTTCTAGCATCCTATGACTGTCTGGAGAATCGCGGAATGCAGTGGTGGACAACGTCAGTACTCTATCAGCCCAGTATTCTTAGGTCTCATTTTTTGTTTGTTTTGCCTACTGGAACTTTATACGCGATATTTCGGTATGATCTTGGTTACCGAAGGTATTTTCCAGTTGCTTCAATATTTGTTTAAAGGAATTGCAAATACCCTATTTCGATTACAATGTAAAGAAATCTAAAGGTTTCCCTTGAAGGCTCCGGGTAAAGTAGTTTCGCCTTTAACTGTCTGTCTAGTCCATTACAGTTATGTAGCTTCAAATTGTTGTTTAAAAGACAGTTTACTGGTCTTTCCATCATATGACGTTTAGATCTGGTATTGTAGTATTGTTGTGGACTGTACCTGTCTCTTCAAATTATTTTAATATTCATGCCGAGTAGACGCTTTTCGATATCCACGAGACTATTTGGTACTTAAACGACTGGTACCTTTTGATAAGATTGTCGGTGTATAGAATACGACCTTGATCCATGTCTACTTCTGTAATTCTAGATATAATTTTGATAATTTGTTGTACGGCATGAAGGCTTTACATAATTTTCTTGAAAATAATTTTTGCTTCACTGATGAATCGTTAACTGACAGGTATTGATCACACGGCAATGAATCTTGATTTGTTTTAACAGACACTTTATTGTTTTATATGGACATCTTGAAGTACATGTAGACGTCTTGGCTCTAGAAGAATTTTGTCTGTGTATATCAAGTTTAATATCTGGAAACCGGAACTCTGAAGTACTTTGTATTGCAGTAGAGTGTACATCATCATCTATCTGACTGTTTTAAACAGCAAGTAGGGCAGAAATATAGCAACTCGATCTGCTTTGGTCATTCCCTGGCTTAAGGCAAGGAGCTGATTAACAGCATCTTCCACGTGAGGTTTTGTAGTAGGTGTTACTCCTGTCTTGGCAATCTTGGCTGTTTGTAAGTCATGCAATATTGGTATTGATAGCATATGTGATGCCATACTTATACTATCTGTCAATGGTGTATATCCTGGGATACTTGTACTCGTAGTTGTTGTTGTAACTGTTAATATTTAGTAACTGGTGTTAAGGGTGTAGCTCCAAAAGCAAGTTTTGTGATAACTGGTGTTCTTGGTTGTCTTGAACTCGCAGTCCCTTCTGTAGATACTATAATAGGTACAGAGTGTATTTATGTAGTGGCCACCGTTGTAGTCATCACAGTTATTGAACTAAGGATTACTACTGTAGATGGCACAGTGGTACCGGTAGCAGCTGATGGTGATGAAGTGGTCAAAACTGATTTCATTGATTACATCGATTACCTCTTCCTAGGACTCGGATATGCAAAATCGATGACACCCAGCATCTGTTTGGTACATGTCCCGGTAATATCATAGAAAGATCTTCTTTCTGTACTCTGCCATACTTTTGTCTGAATTGTATGATCAGAACAGCTCTTATAGGTCCTATGCCCGGTGTTGTCTGCAACTCATGTTTTACTGGCTTGATTAATGTTGACCGACATTGTTTTGTCACGTTTGTGGTTCGATACTGTTGATCTCTGTCTGAAAAATAATCCGTTTATAGGTACCTGCAAAGGGAATGGGCAGTAACTAGCTTAAAAGGCCATTACTGAGACAGGGTTTACATACAGCAAGTTTCTTGTACAAGACATTAAAGATAAGTCAAAGTTATGGCTTGTACAAGACATGTTATGTTACGGCTACACAATAAATAACAATAATTGCGTTGACAATTAGTCACAAAATAGCGGAAAGATGTCATCGGTACATAATAATGTCTTTAGCGTGCAGACGATTTTCTGATTTTTTAAAAATAAAATATGAAATTAATGGATTATGTTTTAAAAGAAAAGCATTAAGTGTTCCTATCGAGAAAAACAATCTGTCATTGAATGGCCAAAACATATTAAAACGGCTTTTAAATTTTATCTTAAAAACTCTCTTTTTTGTTCAGTGTGATAGTACTTTGCACTTGTATCATACATGTATAGATGTTCTCTGTTTTGATATGAATTGATCAGATGATCAACTTTGTCCTTTGACCAAGCAGCTGTGTACAAAATATAACAAAATGTACCTGAAATACCGCTCATCTGTTTTTCCCATTAAACACTTTGTATCAGTAATTTTGACAGCCAAGAAATTGTGAAAAAATAGAACAGGCTCTATTCTCGTGCAAGAAAATTATCGCATATTTTGTCACATAAATTCAGACAAAAGTTGCTCAATTGTTGGTGTTTACATATAAAATATTCTTTTACAAGGTATAGATAGTACTTATCTTAATGTCTTGGACCAGGCCGAGCCATTTGTACCTGTATGATATTTAATACTTGAAAATACAAGTGCACTCGTTAGTCTCTTATTCAATTTTATGACATTTTATCACTTGATGTACTTGAAAACAATAAGATTCTACAATATTTATTTTTGTTTATAATTGAGGCGAAATATGGGGTTCTAGCATAAACATGAACATGTTGTATATATGACAATGATCATAGTACATAACCCAATTCACAAACGTTTCAGAAAATATGTGTTGAAATAGTGCATGCTATATATATCCCCTGTTTATATGTCAGAGGCCATAATTCTTATAATATCTTAATGCTTTTGGTTTGAGATAGGCTTTCTTATTCTTTGGAACTGGGAAATTATTTAACCAGTATTCCCGTTCATCATCATCCAGGCAAGTATAACAGCTTTCCAGTGAAGAGGTACACCTGGTGAGTTCGCGAGTCTGAAACAGACACATTCAGGAATATGCAAAATTATTAGAACCTGACGTAAAATATCATTTGTTTTCTGTTTCGTCAGGACAGTGGCTGAAATGGTCGTTTTTGTTTATTCTTCAGCTATCTGGATACTTTCCATGGACTTAGTAGTATCTTGTAACTAACAAATGCATTTTCTTGTTTCGTTGGGCCTGCATCTTCGCCTTCACTATGTGGACCATCTCAAGAATGGTTCCAAGAAGCTGCTCAGGCATTTTTTTCCGCTTATGTACTGTGGATATAAAGATAATCGTTCCACAAAGCTTCGTGCTTGATTATATTATGACCCTTATCTAGGTACTTATCTAGCGAAATCCTTCTGTTTAGCCATATATGAAAAACACTGAGAATTACTAGCTAATAATACCATTTGCCACAGTATTCACACTGGATCATGAACCGCCCGTTAAAAAGCTTCTAGCATATGCAGTATTATTCATTATTCTCGTCCTGAATGACATGTGTATATAGGTCTTGAAAATCCTTGTATTTTGTGATCCATGCAGGCACGTTCTGTTTTTTTAACAAGCAGCACCCTATCATGGTTGGTCAGGAAGGCTGCCGTGTGTAGTTTCATGCAATACAAACATGATGATAGCTTTTCACAATGATGGCTGTTCCCTTCCATGGAGGGCATAACTAACGAGATTTACCTTTCCTAGCTACTGTATCTAAAAATACACTACATTTCACTCTGAATAAGGTTTTAACATGACCCTCAAGTCGTAATATCGCTTCATACGCTTCATTGACATTTCCAGAGTTGCTCTCGCAGTTTCGTGTGCTTTCTGTATGGTGTAAATCAACTGTGCTACATACTGTCCATACCCTTCTGGTGTTACTGCCTTTGCTGTTCGGAACATTACCTGAGATGGCTTATTTAACTTTCCCCCACATTAACGTATTTGGTGTGAGCCCAGTACTTCTGTTGACCACTGCACGTATAGCAAGTGTTATCTGTTGAAAGTTATGGTCCCATTGCGACTTCCATTGCTGGGCGGCATCTATTGTAGATCTGGCTTGATGAATGTTTAATGCTTTAACACAGAGCTTCAAATAGCTGACTTTTGAAGTTGCGTCCCTGGTCTGCGGAAACTTGAAACGGAAATCCATAACGACTGAAAAACTCGTCAATGGCAGCTTTTGCAATGGTAACGGTACACATTCTACCCACTTCGTAAACGGATCTACCATCATCTTGCAGTACTGGTTTCATTGCTCTGTCTTTTGCACTGAACCTATGAAATGTATTTGCACACGTTCGATGAATTCTACCGACTAATACTTTGTTAACAGAACTCTAAAGTATAATCCTGTCTTCTTATTTCATTACACACATCATATGATATCACATATGTCTCACATTTTTCATTTGAGATCTTCAACTTCTGGATTGTTCTTGGATAGGACTCCATCTATAAGTAGGAACACACTTTTATCAAGCCAATATAACTGAACTTCTGAACTGGCCAGGAATAAAATTCCTTCTTATGACTCTGTCTTCTCTTTAAACCCAACAGGGACAATGGTTAAGTCTGTGTCTTTTGCTTGTTCTTGTTGCAGGTTTCCGAACCTGAATCCGCTACAAGAATATTGCCGTGTATCAGAATCCGCAGTTATCACCAAACATGTACTTACAAAGCTTCTTTCTGTGTTGCTCTGTGTGATAATGTCGAAATGTGAGTCACTCCCGAATAGACTTGTTGCAACCGCTGTGAATACGGTGTTCAGGAGATTCATGTCATCCTCTATACCAATACTGTCTAGAAGATATGTACTGGTACAACTTCCTAGGGAATTATGTTGAGCTGCAGGAGCGTCAGCCATGTTCTTTAAATGACCCTCAAAACTATCACCAGGATGTCGTCCAATAAGGCCAACACAGTTTTCCACGTTGAACCGCGAAATATTAAGTTCATAACATTTCTTATGGTGCATTGGTTAGACCAAACCCAATTCCAACATGAACACCTCACAGACTATATTCGTTTTCAGATTGATAAAGGTCATCTTGTGGGTATGGTTCTATTAGATCTCCAAAAAGCATTTGATACCGTTAATCACTCAATTCTGTTAATGAAACTAAGAGCATTGGGTCTCACAGAATCCTCTATCAGATGGTTTTCTTCCTATTTGTCTGATAGACGTCAGTTGGTTGAAATATCATGTACTTTGTCTTCATCTGCCAATATAACATGTGGTGTGCCCCAGGGATCTATATTAGGTCCTCTGCTTTTTCTTATTTATGTGAATGACATGTCAGCTGTTGTAAAAAACAAACTGCTTCTCTATGCTGATGACTCAGCAATTCTTGTGTCTGCCAAAAACAAGTATGATATTGAAAATTGCTTAAGTCAGGACCTGAATATTGTCAGTCAATGGCTCATATGTAATAAACTATCTCTTCATCTTGGTAAGACAGAATCTATTTTATTTGGGTCAACGCAAAGGTTAAAAAAACAAGCAAATCTTGAAATAAATTGCAATGGTCAATCCATTGAATCCAAATCTTCAGTTAAATATCTTGGTGCTACCATTGATCAAAATTTGTCTTTTGAGTCTATGGCTAGGTCTGTAATTAAGAAATCCAATGCTCGGTTAAAATTCCTGTACCGTAAAAGTGAATTTCTCACTCTGCATACAAAAAAACTGTTAGTTACATCACTTATACAATGTCATTTTGACTATGCCTCATCTACCTGGTTTAATAGTTTAACACAGGAATTAAAAAACAAGTTACAGGTCACACAAAATAAACTTATACGCTTTGTGTTGAATTTACATCCAATGTCACATATTGGAATTGAGCATTTTTCACGTCTGAACTGGTTACCAGTTTCAAGTAGAGTTAATCAGATAACTCTCTGTCATGTTTATAAAATTAATTCTAATGTTGCCCCTTCATATTTAAGTGAACACTTTACCCCTATCAATACTGTTCATGATTATCCCACAAGGTTTAGAGCAAAGGCATATCCCTCCTTTGATGGTACAGGTTTTTCTATGTCAGATAGTAAGAGATATGCTCTCCCTGTGGTCAAAAGTTTTGGAAAAAAATCATTTGCATACAATGGTTGTTGTCTATGGAACAGTCTGCCACAAAATGTGAGGGATGCAACTACTATGTATTCATTTAAATGCAAGGTTAAGGAACATTTTTTAAGCTTAACTTGACTTTTTTAATGTCTTTCAATCAGGGTTTTTATACAAACATTTTGCTGTGATTTTTTACTGTGATAAATTGTATCTTCCTATGTCATACAATACTATATCTTAAGGACCACAATGGAAATAAGAGTTTGTTTTAGCTCTTTTTTGTGTTATCCTTAACATATAATGTTGATTGGCATGGCTATATTAATTCATACATGTTTGTTTATTGTTTTATTGTATGTTTTAATTATAAGTTGCCATGTAAATTGTACATTTTATGTTGAAATAAATCTATCTATCTATCTATCTAATTTAGAATACTAGATACTACCAGGCATTGGTCCAAGTCATTTTCGACCAATGGTTGAGGAAAAATATCCGTAACCGTAACATTATTCAGTGCTCTGTAGTCGACATACTACCTCACTGAACCGTCAAGCTTCTCGTTCAAAACTTGTGAGGTCGACAATTCTGATACAGATTCATGAATTACACCGGCATCAATCATATTCTTGAGATGCCCTTCTTCTAGTCCCAACTGGGGTTTGTGCATGCGTCGTTTGATTGGCTTTGCTTCTTCAGTGTCCACCGTATTTTCGATCGCAGTACAATTACCCAGGTCAAAATCTCTTTATAGTCACTTAGAAATTGGGCTAATTTCTCACTTTGCCCCTTGGTAAGATATTCAATAGAAGACTTATAGAGGCTGCGTTTTTGGTACGTGGCTTTCCCTGTTTGATATTATTTTTGTTTTTATATTGATCTTGTAGATGATCTAACACCTTCACCTTTTCTTGAACCTTTTGTTAATTTTGAAGAACTTCTCTTGCGTGTACTTTTTGTGCAATCTCTTTAGTTTCAGATGTGATTTTATCTCGTCTGTTTGTTGTGCTGTTATGCATTCTGTTCTTTCCCTTCTGGTTCTAGTTGTCGTCTTTGTAACAAGATGTCACTTTGGGGTACTTGTCATCGGGTTTTTCCGTATTTTCTGTAATTCATATGCATTAGCTCCGAAGAGTCTTATTAGATAGAGTCAGATTGACGAAACACACGACTGTTTCTGATTTGGGTGGTCTCAGTGTCCGTGGCATTTATATAGCTAGTTTGTTCAACATCTCATCTGGCACCATAAGGTAGTCATCCGGCTAAGAGATGATTCTGCAATGTGAGTTTGGTGAAAGCACAACACCTTTAGTCACAGTGACTCTTGCAATTACGACAGGTTGTATTCATTGGAATCCTGTCTGTATTGATAACTAATGTGTTACAATGCATATCTAAGATTATGCCTAGATGATGCAGAGAATCATGTCAAAGCAACATTTCATCACTAACTGGTGTTATGTAGACCCCTTCTTGGAGTGTTTGTGAAGGTAATCGCAACTTCAAAGGTTTTGTGGTAAAACCCTTCAAAACGGTATCTTTATCTGCCATCTGCATGACCACATCTTTGACTTGATCAGGCTTGTTCCTCAAGCCATCATATATTTGTAGGGAAAGAATGGTAATCTCTGCACCACGATATATTCTAGCTTTGACTTCTTTACCACCTACAAAAAATGAAGACCCGGCTGAACTTGGTGTACGACGACTACTTCTTCGTCATGTGCTTCTTGGACCTATTTCATTACTTCTGCAGGTTTTATATGACTGGCTGATTTATCCCCCTTCAGTTTGCTTGAGCCTTTTGGTGTGACATCTTGCTGACTAAAAGTTTTGCTGCTGTCCACATCCTTTGTACTGGGCTGGACTTCTATTCTATTAGGGTCGTACTGTCTATATAAACTAAAAAATTTTGACTCGGTGATACAAATTGCATTCCTGTTATCTTTTTCATGCAAATTATCATTTGCGTCGCTTTGATTACGCAAACAATTCGTAGCCTTTTCTGTGGGTTGAGACAGTTAGCCTTCTCGTCCAGCCCTTTGGTGTTTTACTTATCTCGAAGTGTCTTTTTCTTGAGCGACTCCTTGTATCGGCGACAATCTTTCTTAAAATGTTCCCACTTTCTGTAGAAGAAGCATGTCAGCATGTGTCTTTGTAACTTCATCTTTTGGTTTTTATGTCTGCTGAAACTTAAATATCTGTTAGAGGGTTTTTTGTATCATCTGCTCAACCCTGGCTATAGATGGTGAAACCACTGCATTAACAGAAACATTATCTCAGTTGTACCTACTTTGTCTACTACAATCAACTGCCTCAGAAATGCATTGATGCTGTTTCACTGCATATAGTGCTTCTTCGAATTATTGGTTTGTTGAAGCATGCACGTTTATCTGCTTCTCATCATACATCTCTTGGAAGATCTTGCATGTCTTCTCGCCTGCTATGACTTTCTTGAAAATCGCGGAATGCACCGGTGAATAACGTCAGTACTTTACCAGTCCAGTTTACTTAGGATTCATCTTTTGTTTGTTTTGCCAGTTGGAATTTTATACGCGATGTTTCGGTTAGATTTTGGTTACGGAATCTATTTTCCATTTACTTCATTATTTGTTTAAAGGAATTACAAATACCCTATTTCGATTTTATTGTAAAGAAATCTAAAGTTTTCCCCTGAAGGCTCCAGGTAAGGTTGTCTCAACGTCTGTCTAGTCCATAACCGTTCTGTAGCTTCAAACTGTTCTTTAAAAGACAGCCAGCTGGTCTTTCAAATCATATCGCAGACTCTTTAGGACCTCTCTTTCATCTCTTCTCATTGAAGTGTTGTACTCATTCTCATCAGAGTTAAACTCATCAGAACTTGAATGACCGTATCTTTCAGTGCGTCTATGACGTTTAGATTTGGTCTTGTAGTATAGTTGTGGACTGGACCCGTCTCTTTAAATCATTTTGATATTTATGGCGATGGACTCTTTTCTATATCCACGAAACTGTTTGGTACTTGAATGACTGGTACTTTTTGATCTAGATTGTCGGTATATAGAATACGACCAAAATCCATGTCTTCTTCTGTTGTTTTAAAGATTATCTTCAGCATTGGTTCCACGGCATGAAGGCGTTACATTTCTTGAAGATGATTTGAGTTCACTGACGAATCGTTAACTAGCAGGCTTGATCACACGGCAATAAATCTCGATTTGTTTTAACAGACACTTTGGACACTTTCTATAGACATGACCTTGAAGTACATACTGACCTCTTGGTTCTAGAGGAATTTGTCTGTGTATATCTGGTTTAATTTCTAGAAGCTGGAACACTGGAGTATTTTGTATTGCACTAGAGTGTACATCATCATCTGTCTCACTGCTTTTAACATAAGATAGTGCAGAAATTAACGCAACCTTACATGTTTGTCATTCCCTGGCTTAAGACAAGGAGCTGATTTACAAAATCTTCCAAGTGAGGTTGAGTATAGTATAGCAATTAACGCAACCAGATCTGTTTTGGTCATTCCCTGGCTTGTGGCAAGAAGCTGATTTACAACATCTTCCACTTAAAGTTGCATAGTATGTGTAACCTCTATCTTTGCAATCTGTGATGTTTGTAAATCATGCAATGTTGGTTTTGTTACAATAGGTGAAGCCATAGTTATACTATCCATCAATGCTGTATATTCCGGGATACTTGTACTTGTAGCTGTTGTTTTAATTGTTGATATACAAGTTTAGTAACTGGTGTTCCGGGTGTATTTCCTAAAGCTGGTTTTGTGATAACTGGTGTTCTTGGTTGTCTTGAACTCGGCGTCCCTGCTGTATATACTATAACAGGTACTGAGTGTATTACTGTAGTAGTCACCGGTGTACTCATTACAATTGTTGAACTGGGGGTACTTCTGTAGATGACCCAGTGGTACCGGTAGCAGCTGATGGTGATGTAATGGTCATAACTGTTTTCATTGATGACACAGAATACCTCTTCCTAGGAGTCGGATATACAAAATCAATGACACCAAGCATATTTTTTGCTACATGTCTCGGTAATATCATAGAAATATCTTATTTCTGTACTCTGCCATACTCCTATCTGAACTGTATGATCAGGTCAGCTCTTATAGGTCCTATGCCCGGTATGGTCTGTAACTCTTGTTTAGAGGCTTGATTTATGTTGACCGACATTGTTTTGTCACGTTTGTCAATTTACATGGGCAAGGTGGAATCTCAATTTTCCTACTTTGGTTCGATACTGTTGATCTCTGTCTGAAAAATAATCTGTTTGTTGGTACCTGCAAAAGGAAGAGGCAGTGACAAGCTGAATTATATATTTTTTTGCAATTAATTTACCTCTCTGCAATCGTACTGTAGCAATTTTATGTTGATTTCAGCGATTCGGGGCTCGAGCGAGAAGCTCACTACACTCTATACGCCTCAAAACAACCCTTTACATGGAAGTCGCGAAAACTGATGACCGGTTACTAGCCGTGTAAGCTGTATAGCTTGTTCGCTTTCCGTTCAGTTTAAATAATCTTCGACATTGAAGTACTCCGTGTTTACCTTATCTAAAACATGGGAAGTGAGCTGAAAAGTCGATAACTTACCAAATGTATGTACCTTGTGTTCTATTTCCCTCGCAGAACTGGCTGTCAGAGCTGTAAATCCGGGCTCTCGGGATTCCAACCAAGCTGCCGTTCTTCCGCAACAGGTTAGACAGCACTAAAATATTTACCATCACAACAGTCTTTTTAACAATTCTATGCCGTCGTTTTATCACTTGATTGACCTGAAAAAAATAAGACTCTACAATATTTCTTATTGTAAATTATGGTTGCGAAGTATAGGGTTCCAGCGAAAAATACACGAGCAATATATAATAGGTAAATAGGTAATAGGTAAATGATTATTATACATAACGAAATCTACAAGAGTTGGACAAACTATGTGTTGAAAGCATGTGTGCTATATGCACCTGTTTATACGTTATAAAAGCGTCGTCAAAATATCTTGATGCATATAATTCAGATAAGCGAATAACTGTTGACTGTATTAGCTTTTAATTTTTTAAATATTGACGTGATAGTATTTCCTTTAGAAACAAGTTAATTGAGAAAAGCATATAACACAACGTGCCAACCTAAAGGACTAAATAAGACGAGAAAATAATCCAATCTTCATAAATATGTATCGAGAGGATTGAGAGTGATCATACATGAATGTTGACCTGGATCTCAACATTAACCTTTAGTTTTTTAATCACGATGAAATAAACACTTCACACAAGTTTGATGCTAATCCTTAAAAGGAATAAAGATATACAGACTGTTGATTTTGTTGGCATAGGTTTGATCATACATTTGTCATCAGTCCCTACATGACTTATAAAACACCAAATGCGACCTTGACCGTAAGGTATCTCTCTGGGTTCAAATCAGGACGCACATTTCTAATATAGACTTTAACTATATGCATTGGTGGCATCAATTATAAGCATAACGTAGTTACAGCTCGAACACGGAAGAAAGTACATAACCCCTAATTACAGGTTGTCCGCCCGTAATATGGCATTGACTTTCAAGTTAATTCCCTGTATGCAATAAATGACACACATTTATGATAATGGAAACAATTTACCTATTGCACGAGGAATTTTTAACATTTCTTTTCATAAGAAATAATTTCCAGTAAAATCACTTGATGTATCATGGCTTAGATTAAAATACGTCTGAAAATACAAACATGAATTGCGTAGAGGTCTACGGCAATATTACTCACTTATATGAATGGCAATATATAGACAGTAGGCAGCTATAACCTCCATTCCCCCCAACGGGGGAATTTTCTACAGTATGATTTTCTTAAAGTATACTGAAATACCTATCAAATCCATTTGTCTACACACTGGTCGTTGTGGCACACGTCCGTAACGTGCTTTTCCCCTACGTTACCTTAATGCGATATAAATATATATACATATAATTCCCCTAACCGAAAACAATTGATGTAGAGTTATTTGTCGGCATATTAATATGTACCTACGAAACCTGTCATGTTGAACCTGAACATTAAAATAGTTTTTTGTAGTTTACGTTACCAATGCTTGGCAATGGAATTATAGACTGTACAGAGAAAAATAGGAACTTGCGTAATGATCTTGTTTTGATGTATAACATTAAAGACCAAACGGTTGAACAATATTCTTTTTTAAGATGCCAGAAGTGTGTCTGTTCTGTTTACAACTAATCTGTTTTGATTTCACGGTTGTGCCCTTACTTACAGGTCCATCACTAGTAAGTAATGCTCAAAATGTAAACGACAATGACATTGAATGTCATTTCAAGTCCAAAATTATTCGATTACCAATCTAAATACCTGTTTGTAAAGTCATCGTATGATAAAATGTTTCACCTCAATGTGTTTTTGAAATATGAAAAAATAGAAAACTAATAGAAGGTTATTACGAAACAAAATTAATAGTGTAGTGGTGTTCGGATTGTCACTAATAACTGAGTGACTTAAAAACATCACTAGAAATGTATGGTATTAATGCGTTTCAAATAAAGCAGCTTAGCGTTTTTTATTCTTAAATAATTGGTCCTGGAGTATTTGAGCGTCCAGATAATTTGAATAACTAAAAGGTATACTCAGTAACGAATCACAGTTGTCTCTAAAATATTCATTTGTAATCTATTATGAAATAAAGCATAACAATGGAAAATAGCATAACCATATCTTTGTATAATTCAATGTACATCGGCATAGTCATGGAGCAAGCTGTTTCTCTAAAGACTAAAAAGTCGAAAAAAGCCAAAAGGTAGTTGCATGAAAGGGATGAGGTTATATCTGTAATACATTTTAATAGCACTATGTTCAAGAGCATGTTATTCAGTTTACTGCCATTCTGGGTACACAAATATCTAGAAGCCAACAGCAGAGAAAAAAGCCACCCACTCACCCAATCCTCTCTATATGGTCATGTGCATCACGTGACTACTAAAGACGTCTATTGGCCTCAGTCAGCTGCTTCATGAGGGTCGTCTCTAGCATGTATCCTCTGTTCTTGGGGCCCCTTACCGAAGGCCCGCCTCCATGTTTCTTTTTGTCAGCCTTTGTGGTACCAATTGTAGAGTTACCTTAGGGAGCGAGTTTGGATGCAGGCGACAAATGTGTACCAGCCAGCGCCAGCATCGTTCTTGGATAGTTTCAGCAATTGTTCCCATCCCCTTCCTGTCTCGTTATTCTTTATTAGGGTTGGTGTTGGTCAATAATATCTTGAGTATGCCCTTCGGGGACTTCTAGTTTCCGTTTAATGGCGATGGTATTTCTTTCAGCACTCCCAGCAATATAAGAGAATACAGATTATATTTCTCTTGACTATCTTGATCATGGTGTTTGTGCTGAGTACTGTGGTTCTCCATATGGCAAAGAATTTGTTGGCTTTGCTTATCCTGGTGTTAATCTCTTCGTCATAGTCACTGTCCGTGGTCACTTTACAGTCTCGGTCCTTGACACACTTAAGTTGCCACCCGTGACTGGGTTACTGTTGCTGGTGTTCTTTCTCAAAACCTGTATATTCGATATCCTTAAGCACTGAGTTAAGTGTTAACAGTAGAACTTACTGTCTTCCCTGCGTCACTCTCTTCATAATCCAGTCAATTGCCAGTGAGGAGAGCATTTGCGACAAAATACATCCCTTTTTCAACACAGTGTCCACGTTGAAATCCTGTGGTAGCTGTTGTTGTAAACTAAGCACTCGAAAATTCCCATATTGGGACTAGATGAGATCGACCAGTTTCTTTGAGATTCTGTTTTGACGTACGATCTCTCAGAGTGAGTCACAATGCAGACTTATTTCGCCTTTTCAATGTCAACAAAAACACGTAGAGTGCGCTGTTCCAACTTTGCTACTGCTCCAGAATCTGTCGTAGAGAATAAAGAAGTGGTGATACTTCCCTTCCGGAAACTTATCTGTACCTAGCGTTGTATGCTGTCCACTGCTGTTGTAATGAGTTGAAGTATGATGCGACAGAAGACCTTCCCTGAGAGAAAAAAGTGCGATTATTTCTATTGTACATGCAGTCTCCCTAGTTATGATCCTTGGGCAGCTCTTCAATGACAACCATTCTTTCAGTCAATCGTAATATTCTCCTTATGAATGATGGGTCCTATATTGTTGTCATATGCTTCATTGATGTCAGCGAGCATTGGTTACTCTGGTCGTTTCATGCATTCAAAATACTCCCTCCATTACTTGAATTTAGCTCCTCTTCTGTGAGCCTTCTGCCCCTCACTGGAAGGTCCTGGTTTTGTCCATTGTCACCTCATAGTATCTTGGTGAGTTGGTAGACGTTCTCTATGTCTTGCTGCTAACCGGTTAACTCAGCTTCCTCTGCCAGTCGCTAAATACATAGTACACTGACATTTGTCTTTTGTGGCAGAAATCCTGACTTGCCTTTCTTTTTCTATGCACAGCGCAGCAGACCTCTCATTCAACCTTGGTGACTTGACCGATTGGAGTTTTGTTCTTCCGTTGTTTCCGCTCATATATCCATGTCCTCCCATGCACTCCGTTTGTTGCCTATGACCTCTGCAGCAGTCTCAGACATGACATCTTGAAGGATATTGAATAGGTTTTTCGGCTCGACGTAGAAATTACACTTTAGTCCTTCCGTTTGGTAACATTGAAGCGCTTGTTTCTGTTATTCTCGATCTTTGCCTTCTTAACCTTTACTTTATGGTGAGCTTTCCGAAATAAGATTGTGGCCACTAGAACATCATCAGTTTGGGAATGGTCTTGTGTGCAAAGAGGTTGCGACCTTTGACAAAATCACTCTCCTTTCATAAACCGAGTATTTCGTCACTGTCAGTAAAGACGCATTTTCATTGTCGACTATTGACTCTCTCCATGTTGTAGTTTTTTACCCGACCCTTGCGTGAAATGCATGGGCAGACAGGCAGAATAATGTCAGAAATATCACCTAGAATCACATGACTATGATATAGCTCTCAATCTCCTTCACTATGTGTGTTACTCTACCAGCTTGGTAAAAGGGCGGCACATTAAAACATCCAACGCGGATGTGTCGTGTTGATGTAAGGAGATCCACCATCGGGTCGGTGGCCGTCAAAGAACCTGTTATCTGATATGTTTTACTCAACTTAAATTAATTTCCGTACAAAAAGCATAATGTGTATCAGGGGGTAGGGTTACTAGCCACAAGACTTGGACAATGACGATGTCGTTAAACGTAACAGTTAGGCGGGTGTGCTGTAGGAAGGAGAAAGTAATGATGAAAAAATAGAAACCAAAATACGTGGAGAAAACTTGTTGCCAAACTTGACATTATTAAACCTAAGAAAATTCACATTTACAGACAAAATTTATATTAATATATATAGTAACATAATCAGTAAACATGGTAACGAAAATTACAGATTCGTGGTTTGCCAATTTTATTTGTAAATGACTTGTTTGTCATACATGCACACATATATAGCGTGTATTTAATGTCACTTCCATTTTATTTTTCAGTCTTTGTGAAAGTAACGTAACATAACTTGTAATGTAAACCTTGTTAAAAATAGCCAAGTATTAAAAGACATGGTTTGACTACAAAAACAAAATGAATGAACACAATTTTTTTTTAATTTTGCATTTTTATCATGAAAGGGTATTAAATTAAATAAAATCAATGAAAATATTGTACTATGCAAGCAAGTGGTTACGCTTAAGCTATTTAGGTACGATTTGCACGTAGTTCACGCATCTAGCCGTGTAATCAAAAATAAACCCGATTTACATGTACCATGTTGACCGGCATATGAGAAAAAACACAAAACGCTTATTATTAACGTATTTATCATCATGCCAAGCTTGTCCGAACATGAGCGGTCAGAGGCTCTCGGTATGCTCAGAGGATTGCCGACGTCGCGCGTCAGTACAATTGCGCTCAATCCACGATATTTCGACTACGTGCACGATTCCATGCCACCAGAAGTGTTAAGGATCGCCATCGGTCAGGGCAGCCACGAATAACCACACCCCGACAAGACGCCAACCTTCGACGAATACACAGACGTTTCCGTTTCCGGTCGGCCACTCAGAGTGCAAGACGAACGATTGGTATCCATGGGTAAGTCTTAGACCATTTTTTCATACTTTTTGATCCGTACACTTAATGTAAAGATCGATTGCAGTTAGGGACTTTTAACAACGTATGTATTTCAGGCAGCCCATTCATGCCCAAACTGTCCGGCGTAGGTTGCGTGATGTTGGTTTGCGTTGCCATAGACCAAAGAAGGGGTATATTTTGACCGACAGACACAAAACAGCGAGACTTGCCTGGTCTCGTAGACACCATGGTTGGACCCGTCGGCAATGGGGAACAGTCCTCTTTTCAGATGAATCGAAGTTCAATGTTCAGAACTGTGATGGACGTGTTCGGGTGTATCGTGCGAGAGGTGAGAGGTTCGCCGATAAATGTGTACAGAAGGTAAATCGTGGAGGTGGGAGTAGCGTTCATGTGTGGGCTGGGATTTCACAGTTCCACAAAACGGATCTTGTCATTCTCCACGGTAGCCTAAATGCTAGATGATATATAGACAATGTGTTACGCCCTGTTGTTCTTCCGTTTATGCGGCGTAATTTCAGAGAAGGAATATTGCAGCAAGATAATGCTCCTGCTCATAAGGCTCGTTTAACAACAGGTTTTCTCGCAACAAATGAAATTCCTACTCTAGAGTGGCCAGCGTTATCCCCAGACATGTCTCCGATTGAGCATGTCGGGGATGAGCTAGGTAGAAGTTTGCAAGTTCATCGCCCAGCC
This sequence comes from Saxidomus purpurata, assembly GCA_022818135.1. Classification (NCBI taxonomy): domain Eukaryota; kingdom Metazoa; phylum Mollusca; class Bivalvia; order Venerida; family Veneridae; genus Saxidomus; species Saxidomus purpurata. Next base: position 58,612,492 of record JAFMSR010000003.1, read on the forward strand.
CCTGGCAACGTAAATGAGCTATCTCAAGCGTTGATCCAGGAATGGAATAACATTTCTCAAAAGAGTATCACAAATATTGTGATATCGATGAGGCAGAGGTGCGCTGCATGCATTGCTTCCAATGGAAGTTACACACCCTATTGATTGTGCCTTTTGAAATTGGGGGTGTAACTCTTTGATATGTCATATCATGTTTTCTCATTTATATTTTGACATGAATTTTGCAGACATTGTTAGACATATATAGATGTTTATTGATGACAAGTTTCAATAAGATATACAAGTATTTACTATGTTTCTTTTACATATCTAATAACTATTCCGTTTTTAAAGTCCCTCAGTGTATATTTCACATATTTTAGTGTAAGTATTAGTCATAATTGTAAGTAACGTACTGCAACGTAAATGGCATGATATCAGTCACTCACATGCATGTTTGCTTTATATAAACCTATTGTTGCGATCAAATTGATAGTTGATTTCATTGGACTCATTTTATTTCTGTAAGAACAATTTAGCATATATACTGTAATATTGCAATTTTCCAGTAACGCAGAAAATTGATTGGTTTACATATCTGTTAAGAGATAAATCTGGCCAAGTGCCACCAAATTCACCAATGCATACATATGTATAAATATGTGTGCAAAAAATGAAGAATTGTTTCATTCTGACTTAGTTCAACACAATTTCAGTTGCACTTTGTTGTTGTTTGTTTACGGTAACATTCTGTAACGTAGATTACAGCGTTAACAATTTATCCAAAAATTGTAAAATGTCTATTTTAAGAAACAGTAAGGTTCAATGTAGACAGTAAATGTTATTATTGTTAAACAGTATATATAGTGATGGGACAATATGGCTATTTCATTCAGGTTGAAAAGCTATTTTGCATCTACATTTTAGGGGGTAACGTAAATTAACATGGTGTAATTTTCTTATGCCCCAATGGCCAGCATGTTGACAAATGCTCAGCAGATATTGGCATGTGAAAATGTTCAGCAGATATTGGACTTTAAAATAAAAAGTGTCTACAAAATTCCCCAGGTGGGGAGACTGTTTCACCTACTGGCTGGAAGCCTAATAGATGACCAGGATGCTTTTTAGCTCACCTGGCTACGCCAGGGTGAGCTTTTCTGATTGATGATTGTCCTTCGTCCGTCGTCCTTCGTCTGTCGTTAGTCAACATTTTGATTCAAATTATATCTCCTCTGAAACCGCTAAGCCAATGTTGATAAAACTATGCAGGAATGTTCCTTGCATAAAGCTCTACCATAAGTGTTCAAAGAATTCAATTCATTGCAAAACTCTGGTTGCTATGGCAACAAAGAGGACAAACTTGAACAATCTTCTGCTCTGAAACCACAAGGCCTAGAGCTTGGATATTTGGCATGTAGCATTGTCTAGTGAACCTCTACCAAGACTGTTCAAATAATGACCCCCAGGATCAAAATTGATCCGGCACTGGGGGTCACCTAGTTTTGCATAGGCTTATATAGAAAAAACTTTCATAATATTCTTCTCTGAAACCACAAGGCCAAGAGCTTAGATATTTGGCGTGTGGCATTGGCTAGTAGACCTCTACCAAGATTGTTCAAATTTTGACCCCTGGATTAAAATTGACCCCGCACTGATGGTCACTTAGTTTGTTTCAAGTGCTATTCTGCACGATATAATCGGCAGTACTTAAAAATGTTCTTCTCTGAAACCACAAGGCCAAGAGCTTAGATATTTGGCATGTAGCATTGCCTAGAAGACTTCTTTACAGTTTGTTAAAATTATGGCCCTTGGGTCAAAATTGACTTTGCCCGGGGGAGGGTCACTTGTTTTACAAAGACGTATATAGGAATACCTACTTAGTATATAACATTATCTAGTGATCTTCCACCAGGCAAGTGGACTTGTACCAAGATGAGCGATATAGGGCCATCTTGGCTTTCTTGTTTTGTTAACTAATTAATAAACTTTACTAAACAGTAAGCAATTCTGTCTTCCAATAATTGATGCTGATATTAAGCATATAAATCTTTCCAAGAGCAAGAAGAGATATATCTATTATTACTTTCCAAAACAAATGAAATAAGTCAGTACTATCATACAGTTGATATTTTGTCAAATTAAGTAAGGAGATAGATTGGTGTGTGGCTAGGGAGGATAAAATGATGTGGATGGATTCCTGTTACTCGTGGCTGGTCTATTTTGTCTGTAGCTAATTTTGCTTTACCAGATAATCGATAGTTATTGCAACGTACAGATTTTTGTGACTAATGCAAAGTTTCATCTGTGTGAGACAAATAGTATTGACATGGGGAGTTTTCTGTCCAGATACCAAAGCAAATGAACTATTCGACATGTTGTTGCACTGTGTTGGAATTCAGCCAGTTGGTTGCTCTCCAGCCCATCCATAACATTCCTGTTACAATGACATTGACTTGTAAAACGATTCAAGTATTTTAGCAATTTGAGTACCTTAATTACTTGACGTACTCCAAAATTTTAGCTGATTAACTGGCTTAGACAATGCCTGATTGACGAATCAACCAAATGTCTCAACTGAACGATTGAGTGTCGACCGATTAAAGTGACTGACTGCAAAAGTCTGACTTACTACGACCAGTTTGGTGTGTTTACCATACTGACTAACTTTGATCGACTAAAACAATGCAAAGCTAACCGACGGACTGAATAACGGCCTGGTTTGGAATGACAAGCTAAGGCTGAATACTTACTTCGACTGCTTAACTCTTGCAAACTGAATGTCCTCTATTGTTGGGTACCACAGAACTGACGAATAAGAGCTGCCGTGCTGATCCTAACTGACATTTATAAACAAACTTACATTTTTGCAATATGACTCCCTGTTTGATATTATTTTTGTTCTAATTTACTGACTAAATACTCACTGAATGTGGCTAATACACCAAAATGTAAAAACAATGTTTGGCTCAATGAGACAAACCATTTGAGAGACAGAAAATCGTATTTGATAACTCTTTCACTTAACACTGGATTTGAATGATTCACTAAATATCTCTAGTTGTCAGACAATGAGATAATATAACAGTGTTGTACTTACTTCGAACTGACTGATTGACTAGCATACTCCGCCGAATTAATAGACTGACCGTTTTTGTAAATGGCTAACATTCTGTAAATAGATATATCTCACTCTGATTTCGGATAAATCCATTTGAAGTAACATGAATACAGAAAGCGAATCAATATAACTTGAATAACTTTGATAAGTGACTTCTATATCATTTCTGTGAAATTGTTTTGAATCCCGGCATTTGATTTTACATTAATCTTATTTTAATCCAAATGCTTCCAATATTGTTCAAAAGTCTCATATTACGAAAACAAAAATTATAGACCATGTTATGATCTATAAATGTATAATTTTTATGTGTTACAGGCTTAAAATAAAACACTACGTGCGATGCAACCAGACTTCTGCCATAAAGATTAATTACCGTGTATGTGAAGATAGATTTATATCATCTGCAAGGTTCGAACATATATTTAACATATATTTAAAGCAAAAGCGTTGATTGCGAGTGGTGGATACGATACATGTAGTCAATGAGCAGAGATATATTACTAAACGTTACAGTGTGGACTTTGTGTGAATGACTGCTTCTTATGAAAGGCAGTGTCAGGACGTTTTATCATATAATTGAATGTTCGATTTGCAGTTTGAAGAATATCTTATAAAAGGTAGAAAAAATATAAAAAGACAATCCCGAAAATCCTAAAAGTACTCTTTTTGTCAAATCATACCAGAAACTATGCAAGGGTAGCCTGCCAACAAATACGGTGTCGAACACAATATATCAGTGCGACAACATTTGAAATGGTGACTATTTATTAATAATAGGTCGTTATGTAAAATACTTTTTTTCTGTCAGAACGATCATCGTCCGAGCTTTTGAACTATCTACAGAGAACATTTCTAAGCGTGTGCTAAGTGTTGATAGCGACATTATGAAATGCGGTGCTTGGTTCAATTTTACAGTAGTATATAATGACGAAGATAAGTGATCTTTACTGCAAAAGAACGAGCGTTATCATTCCTGTTCTATTAAAGAGGGTAAAACGATAATGTGGACCGAGGTCCTTGTTATGATACCTTACTCTTGAACTGTAAAACAAGAATTTCTTGTGATTAACTGAGGAAGACTGTACACAGAGTACATTAAAAGGCTTTTCTATAACATTGACTATCTTATATCTGGCCGATATTGTCAGCCTGATACACTACAAGAGAAGACATAGTCGTTAACTGAATAATGTGAAATCATTCAAAAGACCGACACTCAATTGTTGATTTGCCTTTTTCTTGACAGATCATAGGGAGGCATTTTTAATATTGGCTGACCATTCTGCTACGTCTGGCCATACTATTCCATTTAAAGAGGCAGTAAGTTTACAAATGTGTTATTCTACCTGCCAATACTAGAAAATGCAGTTCTAGGATGGACACTTTATTTTACTGATGTGATTTAATTGTTTTACTTTTTTTCTGACCGGAGAGATACTAACGAATCATTAAATATTTTTTAAATATAATGTTACAGTTGTAAGAATTGTCGGGTATGAACGTTCATTATTTGCAATTTTAAATGGCTTGTTTTGCCATGATATTTAGTTTCTTACTGTTGAATCTATTGTTTTGATATTATACAAGTTATATTGAACGGTAAGAATAGCCTTGTCATACTGACATATTTATGATAATATTGGTCCTTTGTGGCTGATGAATTGTAATGAGCCACGTATAAACGATCTTAGAAGATAATGGAGTGTTGGTGGGAATTGAAAAACGAGAGTAAATGGGTAAGATGGTAACTTTGATAAAGAATGTTCGTGCTGACACCTTAACAACTACTGCATCTATTAAGGGTGTGCATTACAACAACGTAACTATATAACTTAATTATTTTGGTAATTTCATATTTAACCAAGTAATTGAATTATTTACAGCAAAGTTCGTGTATCATAAATTTTGTTATATTTTTTAAATTCGTTCCTTACATCCAGATAATCATTTTTCATAGAACAATTTCTCGTTTTATAAACAAGATATAATCAGGCCACGAAAGTGTGACCAATATTCTGAATTTCGCTACATCTAGGGTCAATATGTTGGTAATTTACTGTAATTATACTGAACGTAATATAATGTGTGGACAGTAAAAGAAGACATTTGTTATCATTAAGATTTTTTATTGATTTACACGTTCTCTAACAGTGCTCTAAAATACGTTGAAAAAGTTGCATGAAATAACATATGTTATATTAATTTTTGATTAATATCCTAATTATCATCAAAACATTTCATTTAGAACCTCAATTTGAAACGTTATACTGGTTTATTCACTCATTTATATTGAAATAATGTCCGAGTTGAAGTTTTAAGCCTTAGAGTGTACGTATTCCATTTCATTCATCTTATAACATACGTGTATAAAATATATTTATTTCGATAATTGTTTGCCGTACAGAAGAAATGCTGGTCCGAAAACCAAGTTTAGTTATTGATAGCTGATAAATAAAAAGGAAAGATTCAACCGACATACTTTAAGATTTTGGAGCTTTGAAAACTTCACGCTGGCAGGTCCACCTGGTTGTTTATCTCTTTTTCAAAGAATGATTTTGGCGTAAGTTCGTTAAACAACACCATGTGCTTTTGATTGTATAACAAAGAATGTGGCGCTGGTAGACATTTGAGAAATTGATCATTTTGTATTATGATAGGATGGAGCTATTAAATAAAGATGTTAACGTTATATGTCATGACATGGAAGATGTCCAGTGATTAACTTCAATATTAGTATTTATTATGAAGTCATTAAAATAATTGAAGACTGCCAAATGGAATTCTGAGGGAGAAATAAAGTTGCAAAAGACATAGATATTTTCTTTCCGTGATTATCAAAAGAAATAAGACTATAGGAAATTGCTTGCTTATATTACCCATATTATCCACCACCCTCCGTGGGTTTTATGATATTTTGTTTACTAGTGTCGTGTTTTGCATTCATGTGAAAAAAAGCGTGATCTGTCCTGAGATTGAATAACGTTGTCTACAATCTTTTAAGTAAAGCTAAATTGTATCTGCTTCGTCCAAATTACAGCTTGTAAAGATTATGTATAATTTTGAGAACAATTAACCCAAAATGTATAGACATTGACATGAAAACTGTCTCAATATGTTTATATGTATATTTTTTTCTCTTTGATACTTTGTGCTTCATCTAGATGCCAGATTTACGATAATACTGGTATTATTATTTCAGGTTACACACTGTTTCAATATTGAGGAGTTGAAATAACCGTATTATTTTTGTTCTGTTTGGAATGAAAATATACACAAAAGAAAGTTGGATTGAAGAATTTGACTAGGATATATTAAATATGAACATAACTTCTATAGAAAATCATATATTTTAGTTATAACTATTGAAATTGTAATTATTCTATATGTATCCATCTGAGATTGGTGTCTTTCTAAAGTTATGACTGTCACATTGAACGGTAATACATGTATCACTAAGATCAAGCTTAGGACCAAGAATAATTTCTTCCGATATTAACAACAATCCGAAAGTAGCTATTACCTATTCTCCATAGTGTTTAACTAATCCAAAAGTCTTTTGAATATAATAAACAACGATAACACTCCAAAAGTTGCAAACATTTATTACGATAATTTTACCAATTTAATAAAAAACTGTTAAAGAAAAAACAGATTATAGCACAGGCATACAATGCTTGCTCATACAAATGCAATCAATACTTTCTCCTCAAAACATTCCGTCACGTGCAAATGGATGCATGAAGATAAAATTGAAGTTTTGCAGCTGCTAACCTTTTAAGTAGCTATTCATTTTTGAATGAAACTCCAAAGAAATAAGACATATAAGCGTTGGAGTGTTGATACTATTTCAGATATTTGAGTGTAGAACCTATCTTATGGGATATATTTGCACATATTTTCTCTGATTTGTAATGCACAGTTACATTACTCAAACAGTCTAAAACGTTTCTTACTGTCATAAAACATTACTAAAATGTTGGATTAAATCAAATATTTTCAAGATGGATATGGCTAAACTAACTTTCGAAAGTGTTGTCTGGTATTTCACTCTAATAGAGGATTTGTGTTTTGTACTAGGCTTGGATTTTAATCTATGAATACACATATATACCATATCATCATCAGTGAAGAATATTTTCATTGTTCTGGATTAACTATGCATTTTGAATAAAAGAGCTGTACAGTGGCTTTGTTATACTGATATACGGATATTTACTGTGCACTAATATTCGAGTTTTACTTTCTTATAACAAGTGCATGTAGCTTCAATGGTTAAAATGTTATAATTTTGTATAATAAATGTGTAAATAATTACCTTTTCAGAGACAAACATAAAGTATACATTGTACTACGAGGTGTGGTAGGCGTGCAAATTCTTTTAAATTGCACACATAAATATGGTAGCTCGGTAGATACTTTTATTTAAAGGTATAATTTTTCCCCGTTTTTTGATATGTGGTAATACAAAAAACAAACAATTATGAACTAGATTTGAGAAAATGAAAGTGGATTAATATCCGTGATTAACAATTAGGTATAACAGTATGTTTTCCATACGCTAAATGATCCATATAGCTGATGTTTTATATGATCTGCAAGAAATTATTCACAAACAAATAATTCGGATACATAAAAGTCCAACATTTATCTATATGGACACACTTTTAAAAGGCCAGTCATATTAGCATAACTGTTTCAGTACCATTTCAAGAATTCATGAAGTAGATGTGAAAGACGTTTGTATATAGGAACTTCATTTTTTACACAGTTTAAGTGACTCAAAATAGATTGTTTTGTAATTCACTAGTGTAATTAGACTATCCACTTGGTTCTGGACTTAATCAAATAAGGATTGTGTTTCAATGAATTGCGGGATTTTCTGTTAGTTGTGTAAATATAAAAGGTTTCGTTTTCTTTGGATTACCTTAAGTGATTCTAAATATTGCCCATGGTTTAACAAATACGGACTAAATAAGACTATACATCGGCCTTGATGTGATATACATTTGGACTAAATGAGCTTTAGGTTTGTATGTTTTTTATTGAATCGGTACTTTCATCCTTGAATATGTTTTACTGTTATGTAACACGCAGTATTTTTATTGCCATTTTAACGTCATTCACTTTAGAATTGCAATCGGTAATGAGAAACAAACAAATCATATGTGTAACTGTTCTATACAGTTAATAGTTTTATTCCAAATGTACCTTGATTTCTGTTGAAAATGTTCAGTTAAATTGATACAAATATAGCAACGCCCTGGACAAAATGTATTGCAAACAGTTTCAAATCTTCCCTACACTTTTTTACATGAAATCAAATGAGAAAACATGTGTTTTAGTAAACCGGTAAAACGTCCCTATTATAGAATATAACGTCAGATTGCATCCGCTAAATAAGGAAATGAGTCATTTCAGGAAAACGTTTCACTTCTAACCGCATAGTTACCAGACTTTACGGGATTTAAGAACACATTATTTGGTATTTTCTAAACAAATGTTATTTCAAAGACATAACCTTTATCCGAAAATTCTAGAATTTCATAGCTTCAACCAAACCAAAATTTGCCAAGAACGATGTGCTTGAATGGCAAGGTCTAACAAAATATTACATGTTCTAGATTTAATGCAGTTTTTAATATTTATCTTTGTAATCTTTGGAATTTGCAACTACTTCTTGAATAGACATAACCATTAAGTAACCCTTCTGTAGTCTTGTCACTTGTCATATGAGACAACTGGTCTTCTTCTAGATGAAATTGTCTCCAACACATTATTCAGCTGTCATAATTAATTCATAAGATGTATCTCTAGAGAAGGTCCAAATAAAATAAATATATGCATATTTCTATTTTTTGTGATGGAATAACTATACTGACATTTTTACAGAGCCAGGTTGCGTTTATCTCTAATATTTTGTACAATTATGCGCCTTTATTTGATAAAAGATAAGTACTGTAACGAATCTTGTATAGTAGATCAATTGTGTTATTTCTTACTTTTAAGTTATTCGTACAGATAGTCTAAAAGCGGAAATAATCACCTTTAGAAACACAAAACGGCTAATCGTGATGGCGCATCTTTTTGTCTTAATCCGGTTTACCCTTGTGTTTCAGCATTAACCCACTCTATCAACATTATCCTGCTTTAGCTCTGCTGGCTCATTCAGCACTGAAATTTGCGACAGTGACTGAAACTGCTGCAGCACCCGTTCAATATGCAGAGAAAATTGCCAAACCTAAGTAGCCCAGCAACTCAGCGAAAGGGCAATCGTCGTAAAGACCCTGAAGGAGCCCTTTCTTGAGACAAGCCATCCGGATGTGCAATCGTGGCATTTTTAAAGAATTTTAAAGTAGTTGAACACACAACATTCGTCAATGCCCGTGTGGCGGTAGCGTTGAAGTTTGGATCCAGCAAAGAAGGTCAACAAGCAACTGACTGCTTAGCCAAAGAAGGCAAAAGCACCGAGGAAAACAGGCTGCTCAAAAGCACTCTGCAAAGAAAGATGTCGGAAAAATAAGCTGTTTAGTAAAGTGTGATGACACATTTGTAATCCTTTTTTATTTCCATTCCAAGAAGTTTCAATTTGTTTGACTTGTTCATATACATAAAATGAAATTGATATTGAAAGGAAAGTCAAATACATTAGAAACAACCCTGTTTTACCCTAGGCCAACCATGTTGGATCCGTGTCCAGCTCGTCAGTGAACAACGAAATGTTTAGCAATAACGACGCTCTAATTTATCTGCACATCACTAAAGCAATGAGCCACGTTTCAGTAAAACCCCCACAGTAGATTTATTAAGGATTCTCATGTCACATACTTGAAAATTTATTATAACTTTCTTTTCATAGATAATCATCTTGTATTTGTTTACGTTCCTTGCGTGCTGATTTACGACGTCATTAAGTTGTAATGAGACATTATGTGAGTACTAAATACGTGCTTACGGTCACTAGGTACATCTATTAAAGATTAAAAGTTTTCTTTGTGAAGACAAGGAAGGGTACAACTATTTATTGGTTATTGATGATGTATATGTGTATATTTCACCCGCCTCCACTTAAAATATTGTACCAAATGTATAAAATGCAAAAAAAATGATAGAATGCATGAAACGTATCAAACGTTTAATGTATCAGAAATATATACTGTATAAGACGCTTGAAATGTATAGAATACATAAAATGTGAATAATGTTTTATATATGTACAATTAATCAAATGCATCAAATTTGATAAATACAAGAAATATATAAAATTTAGTAAATGCTTTGCTTTATAAAATTTGAGTATTAAATGTTAAATGCCTTAAATGTATCAGACAAATGTTTTAATTTAATGCATACAAATCAAGAATTGTATGAAATGCATGATTTGTATAAAATGAATTAAATGTATAAATTGCATAAAATGTACAAAATTCATGAAATGTATCAAATGAAGAAAATAATGAAATATATCAAATGCATAAAATATATAATATGTAAAGAATCTATCAAATGTATAAAAATTATCAAACACATACAAAGAATAAAGTTTATCAAGTGTATGAAATCTATACAAATGTATATAATGAAAATAAATGCATAAAATAGATAATATGTATAAAAAGTATAAAAAGTATAAAATATATGAAATGTATGAAATGTATGAAATGTATGCATAAAATATTTCATGAAATGAATCAAATGTATAAAAAGTATAAAATGTATGAAATGTTTAAAATGTTTAAAATGTGTAAAATTAATTAGATACATAATATGAATAAAATGTATAAATAGTACAAAATGAACGAAATGTATCAAATAAAAAAAATGCATGAACTTAATTAAATGTATAAAAAGTATAGATGAACGAAATGTATCAAATAATTAAAATGCATAAAATGTAACAAACGTATAAAATATATAATATGTATGAAATGTATAAAATGTTTGAAATGTGTAAAATGAATTAAATACTTAAGATTAATCAAATGTATAAATAGTATAAAATGAACGAAATGTATCAAACAAGAAAATGCATAAACTGAATCAAATGTATAAAAAGTATAAAATGAACAAAATGTATCAAATGCATCAAATGACTAAAATGTATAAAATGTATAAAAAGTATAAAATGTATAAAATGTTTGAAATGTGTTAAATGAATTAGATACATAACATGAATCGAGGGAATAAATAGTATAAAATGAATCAAATATACAAAAAGTATAAAATGTATAAAATGTATGAAATGTATGAAAGTATGAAAGTATGAAATGTATGTGATGTATGAAATGTATGAAATGTATGAAATGTATGAAATGTATTAAATGTATTAAATGCATTTAGTGTATAAGATAATTGAAATGTACCAAATGCTTGAATGAATGTAATGTGTGAAACGTATGCAATGTATGAAATATATCAAAAGGATGAAATGCATGAAATGTATAAAATGTATTAAATGTTCTATATGCACTTAATGTGTAAAATATATTAAATGTACTAAACACATGAAACTATTCAAATTCATAAAATAAAAGAAATGTTTAAAATATACTTCATTCATTAAATGTATAAAATCTGTAAAGTGTATAAAATGCATTGATTTATAGAACTTGTTTTTTTCAATAAAATTCATACAATGCATGCTTTTTACTGAAGAATGTATAAAATGTATTGAATGTATAGAATGTATAGAATGTATAAAATGTATAAACTATATAAATGCATAAAATGTATGAAATGTATAAAAGGTAAAAATGTACTAATTGCATTCAAAAAATGCATCTAATTAATCAAATGTATGAAATGTATGAAATGTATTAAACAATTAAATGTATAAAGCTTATAAAATGTATAAAATGTATGAAATGTATGAAATATATTTAATGTATAAAATGTACCAAATGTATAAAATGAACAAAATGCATAAAATGAATCAAATGTATGAAATAAAAGAATTAATCAACTGTATAAAATGTATCAACTGTATAAAATATATCAAATGTTATAATGTTTTGAATCCATCAAATCAATATTTTTTTTTAATGTATCAAATGAACATTATGCATTAAATTTATAAAATGTATAAAATTTATGAAATGTATCAAATGTATCAAATGTATCAAATGTATCAAATAAATCAATGTATAAAATGTACAAAATGTATAAAACGTATAAAACGTATAAAATGTATCAAATGTATAAAATGTATGAAATGTATGAAATGTATGAAATGTTTTTACTGTATTGACTGTATAAAATGAACAAAATGATTCAACTGATTCAAATGTATTAAATATAAAAATGAACAAACTGTATAAAATGAATGAAGTGTATGAAATGTATAAAATGTACAAAAATAAATAAAATGAATCAACTGTATAAAATGTATCAAGTGTAATAATGTTTTGAATCCATGAAATCAATATTTTTTTAAAATGTATCAAATGAACATAATGCATTAAATGTATAAAATGTATAAAATGTATCAAATGTATCAAATAAATCAAATGTATAAAATGTACAAAATGTACAAAATGTATAAAACGTATAAAACGTATAAAATGTATCAAATGTATAAAATGTATGAAATGTATGAAATGTTTTTACTGTATTGACTGTATAAAATGAACAAAATGATTCAACTGATTCAAATGTATTAAATATAAAAATGAACAAACTGTATAAAATGAATGAAGTGTATGAAATGTATAAAATGTACAAAAATAAATAAAATGAATCAACTGTATAAAATGTATCAAGTGTAATAATGTTTTGAATCCATGAAATCAATATTTTTTTAAAATGTATCAAATGAACATAATGCATTAAATGTATAAAATGTATAAAATGTATCAAATGTATCAAATAAATCAAATGTATAAAATGTACAAAATGTACAAAATGTATAAAACGTATAAAACGTATAAAATGTATCAAATGTATAAAATGTATGAAATGTATGAAATGTTTTTACTGTATTGACTGTATAAAATGAACAAAATGATTCAACTGATTCAAATGTATTAAATATAAAAATGAACAAACTGTATAAAATGAATGAACTGTATGAAATGTATAAAATGTATAAAATGTATAAAATAAATAAAATAAATAAAATAAATAAAATGTATCAAATGAAAAAAGGTATATAATGTACAAAATGTATAAAACGTATAAAATGTATAAAATATATGAAATGTTTGAAATGTATGAAATGTATTTAATGTATAAAATGTATAAATTGTACAAATTGCATAAAATGATTCAAATGTATTTAATATAAGAAATGAATCAACTGTATAAAATGTATCAAGTGTATTAAATGTATCAAATACATAAGGTATAAAGTATACAAAATAAATAAAATGAATCAACTGTATAAATGTATCTAGTGTATTAATGTATTGAATGCATCAAATCAATAAAAAAAATTAAATGTATCAAATGAAAAAATGTATAAAATGTACAAAATGTATAAAATCAATGAAATGTTAAAAATGTATCAAACGAAAATTTTCAAAATGAATAAAACGCACGAATTGCATAAAATGAATCAACTGTATAAAATATATAAATGAATCAACTGTATAAAATGTATCAGGTGTATTAAATGTATCAAATGTATCAAATGTTTCAGATGTGACAAATCTATGTAATGAAAAAATCAACAAAATGTAAAAAATGCATTAAATGCATAAAAATGAAATGTAGGAAACGAATCATCTTTATCTTATGTATTGACTTTGCCATAAGTTATTCTCTTATGTTTGTAAATGGCCAAAGGCAAATGTATTGCTGATTGCTAATAAACTTGATTGATTGATTGATTGATTTATCAGATGTATAAACATATAAAAAGTATAAAGTGTATAAATTGTATCAAATGCTCAAGCAGTCACGTTTTAAAGCTAATCGTCATGTAAAATAGTCAAAAGGTTGGTCTAATCAAGGTCAAAAAGAACATCCGTGTTGATGAAATATAGCTTAGGATTGAAGTTGGTCACGTTTGGTCATACGTTGGTCTCAGGTCAGGTGAGCAATATAATACCATCTTTGCCCTCCTATTCAGATTTGTATTACATATTTTTTTTGACACAAAGTTTGTTTTAAAATAATCTTTTTATATGAAAATATGAATTAAACACCGTTTTGTTGTTGTAAGAGTTAAACGCCCATTCAAACCGTATTTGGTCATTATAACAATTGTTCAAGGAAAGAACCCGTTCTAGACTCATATCTTCCCAGTTCTGGTTTCTAAATTTTTAAATGCCGCTAACTATTATTTTGTTATTTTTTTGTCAGGTGCTGCTTTAGAGTTTTGGATCAGCTCCAAAACGAAGCCTTACCTGAGTAACAGGGCATGCACATTATCATCTTATGTTCGATGCTTTGAGAAATATATACATGTTTGGGCCATACATTATTTATTTCTCGTTTCATACCATCCACAATGTTCTTCAAGCACAGTTGACCATAAACACGTTGTTATTTCAAACTTACATCATGTTGTTTACATTTACAACGGACATTCCAAATACCTGCTCTCGCGACATCTCGTATGGTGAAATAGCACTCATGTTTCATGTAGGTCACAACACTTGTAATTTTCCTTTTGCTTAGTCTATAGTTGTTATTAAGGACAAATGTAAATATAAAATAGAATGTACCAGTCTGTCGTTATCAAATAAGAACTTTTCTTTATTTTCGCGCCAAAAACGTACCTCGTCATGCAAATATACTGTCCTCATGTCCTCCATCGGAACATTTGGCGATTTCCAGTCGAGATCTTTCTCCAAAGCTTCTTGAGAATGGTAACGTGAAAATTGTCAAATCGGTAAGATGGCGGTCAAGTGTTAAAAATACTGACCTTCCAAACACGTTCGTTGACGTTGAATAAATATTTATTGACATTTAAAGGGGGTGAAATGAAAATATTTCAGTCTGATTTAAAGGTATATAATTAGAATTTGGCCATGTAACAGATTTGTTTGAAACTTTAACATCTGATCATTTACACTCATTTATGTTCACTTAGCGCTTAATTCAACTAAGATTTTCACTGGGGGTATTTTTAAAATTTGATTTCCCGATCCTGGTTGGCCAACCAAGATAAGAGTTATTTTATCATAAAACAACACTTTTATTATTGTATTTTCCTGATACGCACTGAAATCTCTGGATATACATGTAATAAAATGATAAATATTGCGTTTCTAATTAAATTAAATATCTTTCATTGATGATTTTGTACTGAAAATGTGCTATCAGATTAAGAAACAAAAAAACAAAAATAATATCAAACAGGGAATGCCACGTACCAAAAACGCAGCCTCCCCAAAACGAGCCCCACAGCACCCAGAAGCGCATCTTGACAGAGGCCGAGGGTTTAGAACAAATAACAATCCCTGAAGGATGAAAATATAACAACATTGATTGAATGTACGGGGAGACTTTTTACGGCCGCCACACGGCACAAACAACACAGTTGTGAGCATAAAAACAAAAATAATATCAAACAGGCTCACATGAAGTTCTGCTTCTGAATATTGCACAGTAATGGATAAAGTCAGGTTTTGTCTGTCCTCACCATCGACAGGGCTAATACATGTCCTGTGATAGCAACGCCTGTCTGTCCGTCAGGTAATATGCATGGTCCAGTCTCTTTACAATTCTTAGCTATGATTCCTTTGAGACTCAGCGACAAAAGCAGTAAAGCAACAATTGATTGCATTTTGGATTATCCTGTTAAAAAAGTAGAAAAAGTGATGTTTGGTGCAAAAGAGCAACATCTTTAAAATAGAATACCCGAATCAAAACGTATGTTCTAGAACATGTATATGACCCTTGTATTGTTAAGCTCATATTATCATAACGTTCACAAAACTGGTCCTACTTTGGGTGCAACGTGTCTTAGATATGGTTTTTTTCTGTGGTCAACCTACTGGGAAACCACTTTTTTACATAAGCTTGTATGGAAAAAAATAAACAAAATTCTTGTTCTAGGCCTGAAGACCCAGAAATGGGATAATTAGTTTGTAGCATGTTCCAGTAGTCTATCAAGTTTAAATCATGCCTCTAGGGTAACACTGTCCTTAGGCAATACCCTATTCGCACATTGCCTATCTCTCTTCGAGGTTGATTCCATCTGGAATGAGTCCCGAGAGCGATTAGTATAAGTTGTTAGAACTTGTTTCGCAATCGAGAATAAATAAATTAGTATAAATTAAATAGCACTGCCATCTAATAAGCTCCCCCCCCCCCCCTCCCCCGCCAATCAGCTGGTGGTCACTTGTTTTACAAAGACTTATTAGCAATAACATAAAACATTCTTGCTCTTGATCCAATTCAGACCGAGACCATTACCTCGGATGTATAAATTCGATCTGCCAGGTTTCTGCTTGGTATAAACAACTATATATGGAACAATAGAAACAATCAGCTGCATTTTCTAAAAATATTTTCACAAAACCCAAGAAGCACTAAAATTGTGAAGCCTTATTGATTCATCAGTAAACATAGCTGTTGAGAAGCGGGAAGACTGTGTTCCCTTTATATGTGTATTTGAAAACAAATGTGCTGGGTCTTGAAATAATTTCAAAGGAACGTTTCTCATCTGACCTTTAACCATACTTGCTCAGTGTTTTAGATTGTTCAACAACAAGGTCGTCTGATGGTCCACAGAAAGCAAAATTTATGGGCCTTATATTGGCTACCAATATGTGGTTTAGTTCTGAAAAAGTGGACCGAACAACTAGTTATATCCAGCGTAAGTTTAAAACACGTGTACGTCAGAAAGTAAATTGTGTGGCTTATAAAATTAGATGTTGTCTTTCTATTGTCTAGAAAGATATCACAATTAAAAGCGTCTTACAAAAAGAAAAAATCGATTTTCAATTAAATGTTATGTTTAATATATCAACTGTATTGTGCAATAGATAGATAGAGAGAGAGAGAGAGAGAGAGAGAGAGAGAGAGAGAGAGAGAGAGAGAGAGAGAGAGAGAGAGAGAGAGAGAGAGAGAGAGAGAGAGAGAGAGAGAGAGAGAGAGAGAGAGAGAGAGGAGAGAGAGAGAGAGAGAGAGAGAGAGAGAGAGAGAGAGAGAGAGAGAGAGAGAGAGAGAGAGAGAGAGAGAGAGAGAGTATTTTTCAGATGGTACTTGAAAAATCAGTGCAGTTTTTAGAAAGACCAGTTAAGAATTAAAATACAATGTACGTGTATCCCAACATGCTACAAATTGAAGTATTCAATTCTGACGAAATTTACAAATTTTGTTGTTGCTCTGTACCTTGGTTTTAGTGTTTGCTGTTTTCATTTCAAAGGATGCTGTTTGTAATGTTAGGTTTTCTTCATAAAACATTTGGATATTTGTTTAAAGCCTCCGTTATCTGCTGTAAGACGCATGTACCCCTTAACGTAATAAACATGACACCTTGATTTCTCAAAAACTAAATTGTAGTTGATAAAGAGGGAAATTTGGATTGCCTGCAGTGTAGTGATTTAATTAAAAGACAATGTAATTAGTTTCTTTTACTTTTTGATTGAATTATTCTTAAAAAGCTTGTGCTCTTACTGACGTAGCGGAACGGTATATACTTTAACGAACAATAAATCAAAGACAGTTATGTCTCCTTGTATATTTACGCCATTTGCGGTTATTTCGGTTGCCATTGCGTTCGGAAAAAAACCATGCAAATGAATAATTGGTTTCTAAAAGACCCTAACGGAACTTTATCCCCCGCCGGAGGGATAGTTTTATTAGCGTTGTCTGCCTGTCTGTCTGTTGGTCCGTTCGTTCAGAGCCATAACTAAGGAACAAATGAATACAATTTCAAGAACCTTAAAATAAGTATACAATAGCATAATGCCGCTGTTGTTAATTGTTATTGTCTTCTATATTCAATATGAAAACATAAAATTTTGTTTCCTGTATGGGCTCTGCCGAATTGGAGGATAATGCCAATTCTCTATTTTGTTAAAACGCAAGCGATGAGGATTTTTTTTAGCAAATATACTTTTTCCAAAACATATCATCACATGACGGCTTGTTTCATTTGTTAAATGTGTATCATCGATGTCCCTAAGCCATAGGTATTGTTCAGAAAAGTTTTCTTATCTTCGACTGAAATAATTGAAATGTTACCTTTTGTTTTCGATGGGTTATTTGGTTTCGTTCCTGCGATGCTAGCTGCATGCTTTCCAACAACCTCGTATTTTTTGTATTTCCATATCATAGTCAAATAAGTTAAGCAATAAAATACTTGACGTACCTGTCCTTGACTGTATAAGACATTTTGACTCTAAACTATGCAATGATTGAACAGGATCAATAAACATTACTTAATTAATCGGACTATCATGCAACCTCGCGGGTAATACGTTATAGTTAAAGGACAGTTATAGGATAGGAAACGAGGTAGTAAAGGCATATAACAGTCTACATTCAATGTACTGGGGCAATATAATTGGGAATTTGTTGAAAAACTCGAGGCTGAATTATACCGAGTTTTCTATCCTGTAGCTGTTTTATCGCATGAAAAAATAAAATAAATACGTTTAAGATAAATTTTAAATTTCCTTTTTCTTTCTTAATAATCAGGCATCACATCTTACCAACAGTACAACAAATGTTGCACTTTTTACCAGACAGTCCAGCATATTTCTTTCATCACCTTAAATACAAATTCAGAACTGAAATAAATTAACATTAAACAAAATTTTTTATTATGATTGAATCACTGTATTTTTCTCTATTACCCATATTTTGGCAAGTGCACATTATATAAAATTACTGTCACGGTAGGTAATATTCAGACATTGTTGGCGAAAATGAGGAAACGAAGGAAGATTATTCTTATTTCAAGTACATGTATTAAATGTATTCGTATGTATTCGACATGCGTATGGGTTAGAAAAGCAGTAAATGTAATCAAGTGAAAGTGAAAATTAAAGATAATAATGAAAGAAATTTTCAGCTTTTGGTGATGTAAGAAAAGAACACTTATTTTCATTTTCATTAAAATAATGCAACTATTTCTTTTTGCTTTAACTTTTGAAAATGTTTATGGTTCGGAACTCTGCAAATTAGTTTGAACATGAAATAACTAATTCTGAAACTGAATATAAATTAATTTGTACAGGAATCAAATTTGTATCTAAAGTAGCTGAATAATCTGCAGATACAATGTGCATTGGGATAGTCAAGGATGCGCCTGATTCCAGACATACAACAATTCCAATTCTCTGTATGTACTCAACTGTAAACATGTTTTTTGTATGTGTTATGTTTTCTTGCTAAGATGACATTTACTATTTCTGAAGCGACATTCTGCTCCAGTGGGATGTGTTGTAAAACATGAACATTTATGATATAACATTTATGTGATCGCTGTCTGTTTTTAGATCTTCTAAATGTTCTTACGAGCTTTCGAGTTCTTAGCAACGGAAATTATTTCAAGTAAAAGTTCGGGATGTTGTTTGATAACGTCATGCTGAATATGTTAAAGGAACAAAACAATTTTATTTATTATTTGAGTACATGAAAGCATGCAGTAAACCACTAAGATAACAACAATTAAGTTACAAAATGCTTAATGTTCATTATACTCTTTAAGCAAACACTTTTCAATATAGCAATACACACGTATAAAAATAAGAAAGCTTGTTTAGTGCGATTTTGTGTGCAGACAATTGATATGGAAATGACAAAAATAGGATCATAACTGAGTCAAGCATTATTTCCTGCAAACATTTACTCGCGTGATCTTTATTTTGCGAAAACCATGGCCCTGAAATATTCCGCGGACTTATGAATTCGCGGCCGAAGGTTCATACTATTAAATTCGCGAAGCAAACACCAGAAGGTAAAGACGAACCAATAATAGGACCGAACCGGATGTAGGTAAACGAATAATGATCTCTGGTGTGCGCAGTTGAAAATGGGAATACATTAAATAGGTAATAAAATGTTCAAAGGTTGTAAAAAAGCATAAATAAAAGTATGATATACTACTAAAGTTGTTACAATTATCAAATTTAATAGCAAGATTGTTACAAGAATAAGTGATGTACCTTACCACTTAGTGATGATTATTCATTCTCTAATAACTTTGAAAATAAATTATCGTAATTGTCAATCATGCAATGTTGTGACAAATGGTCCTGTTATCTGAACAAGTATACCAACATTGCAGGTTTGTACAAAAGGTATTATATTGAAATTTCATTTTTTCCAATTATTGATGTATCGGTACTGTTTTCACATTAAACAAGAAGGATAAAATTGGTTTAACCGTCATAACTATTAGACATTTGTTTTTTAAATCGTAATTGCAATTTTCAAAAAAGTTGGCAAATTATTTCTTCTAAATGATGCATTAAATTTCAAAAATATGAATTAAGTGTTTAACTTACCTGTTTGATTTGAAACCAACCAACCACCCGTTTTCCCAATTAAATGTTTAAAGGAGTCCTAAACTGCTTGAATGTTCCAGTCATTTGTTTAAACATTTCGTCTTATATAGAGAAAAATATTTAAAGGATCGATTACTCAAATGTTGCATCGGCAAGTGAAATACATAAGGAATAAAATGTTGTTTTTTTACTACATAGTTCCCGATTTCCCTTACCCACTTAATAATTTATATATTTTTAAGGTGACGGATCGGATGTCACCACGGAAATTATCGAATATTATACGGAAATCATATTTAAGCTAGACTGATAAGTATTGATTTACTTAGGGTCCGTCCAAAATGATATTTATATTGTATGTCTAAATAAATGAAAGAAATAAGGTATATGTGCAACCGTTTATCTGCTTATCGTGTATTTTGAGAGATTTTTCAACTGTTTTAGTTGAATGTGTATATTAAACTGGCTTCTTTAGAGGTGTATTTGTATCTTGACATCAGAAAGGTTCATAGGTGGGACGTGTCACCTGTACGTGTCTTTCAAATGTACCCTCCTCATTCACAATTGTTTCGCGTGACTTTTCGTCATACAACACTGCATCAGTATCAGAAGCAACCTGACCAATTGCATTCTATCATTAAGTCTATTTTCGTACTCATTAACTTTCTTTTGTTATATATTGTATTTTTATTCGCCTCTTTAATACTACTTATATGTCTTTCTGTTAATAATAAAGAAAAAGGCCCAGTTAATTGATTAATCTAAAAGACTTTAATCGGTCGAAAGTCGTTGACCCTAGTTTTCCTATATTTCATTCTAGCGTCAAAGACGTGATCGTTGATTGCACAATAATACTTTCTTGAGCCGAAGCACTCTTTCTCCGCTACACTAAACAATTCAGACATAATTCCCTGTTTGAAATGGCATTTAATCAATAAAACAGCAAACACTTCGAATCAATTTTATACAATAAACAACATTCTGATCAAAGCTTTGTTTCAAATCCCAAATCGATGTTTTTACAATAATATTGAAATTAATTATCTGGACTATCCAATGGTCACACTAGGTTATCATGTGTCCGATTGTTGAACTGGTTTGCACAAAAGAACATGTGGATTTGTTTGTGATACTTTTTGTAGGCAGTTGACCTAGCCATGAAAAGAAAATAATCCCTAAAAAATAGGGGTAGGTAGGCTTTAAACTTTGCTCTAAAAATCTTGAACTGTCCATAGTGATTGCCTTCGCCAAACAGCATTGCATTAACATCATATCATACAAGTAAGAAGAAATAAGTGAAAAACAGAATACGGATAAAACAATGAAACTTTTTCTCGCATTGTACATCAAAACTGCTACAGATGAATATAAAGCTGCGACTCGTATGTGAGACTAAAGGCGGCGAATTCGATCTCAATCTCCACAAAGAAAAATGTCTTATAATTAGGATTTCGTATTCTGTTGCTTTGCACCGGACTAAGAAGAAATACGTGTGGTTATGAAAGGATGCGCTATGCCCTCGAAAGCTCGAAGGTTCATACTTAGCTTAGAATTTATAAAAAAAAACACAAGGGACTGTGTTTACTTGAAATTGTATACAGATGACGCATGTTGTGAATGGGGGTATAAATACCCCGTTCAGGCGATACTTTCCGTGAGGAGGTGAACAATAACTTCAATTTAGATAAACTTGAATTAAATTTATTGTTATTATTTCACACTTACATGTGTTAATCACAAGCATAAATTCCCGAACCAAACATGCAAGCGTGAGATACTTAAGTTTCGTTCATTAATGTATTGTGTATGTCGCTGTTTATATCACGTATTTTATGTTCCATAAGTTTCTTCTTTTGCATAGCCAGAAATGAGAACAATAAAAATACCACGAAACAATTTGTTAAACAACTAATGTAGTTCGAGGGGTGAATACGAAACAGTTCTAAGTGCATTTCACAAAATCTTTCAGGAGAAGCAAACAAACTGTTGTTTTTTCTGTTGCTTTAAATCTTTCGCATAAACAATAACAACTTGTATTATTATTAAGAATGAAAGTAAAATGAAATGAAACACAAACAAACTGATTTAAACTGCAGCTTACATTCACCATGTGCAATCATTGAAATCAATGATGTACGACATCTTTAAAACTAAATCATACAATGAACCAAAAAAGCTTACACAACTCTTTTACTGAAAATAATCTATTTACTGAAACAATTTACAAAACAAAAAAGAAAATTTTCAAAAATTAATTCATTTACCTTGATCAAGCTAAAGAAGGAGCTTTATAACATCTTGAATGTCGTAGCCATAAACTGTGTGTGTGTGTGTGTGCGTGCGTGCGTGCGTGCGTGTGTGTGTCTGTGTGCAATTTTCAATTAGTTAGCCTTTCTTAAATACTTAATCATCCCGCCTATCTATAATTTCACAGGGAAATCATAACCTCTGTGCAGACATGAAATGCATTATGCGTTATAGTGGTCTCAGTAAAATTGTTATACAACAACCAAAAATACGAACATATAATGTTCTTATTAGTGAACCGAATTTAATGAAAAGTATATGAAAATATATGTGACCGTTGTATATTTTAGGTATACATTCCCATATCTCTCTGAGGGTGGTCACAAGGAAATCAAGTAAAGAAATTGCTTATTCTATGCTTATATAATCATAATGTTTTTTTTCCTATTTCCTTTGTAGTTTCTTTAGTCATACTGAGTAAAAAGGGTACCCTACAAATACAAGGAAACAAGAATAAGCATAAAGCAAATAAAACATATAAAGCAACTAAAAGCAAAAACTAATAAATGCATTACAATAATCTAGGACAGCCATTACTTAAGTAGAATCATGAATTACTTCAAGACAGTAACATTTATTGATTGTAAACAAAATGTTGGTAAAAGGAATTCAAAACAATGTATTAATAATCAAATTAATTAATACCAATATTGACGGACAAGCCAAGGGGATTTGGGACAAGGGAAAACCTGGATTTACCTGATCGGTAATGTATAACTGCTTGAATAAAATTTATGAGATGTAGTTTGAAACTAGATCTTATCACAAGCTGTGTATACAGTTCGACCCCGATTATTCAACAACCTATTATTCGTATACCTGGTGTAATCCGAAGACAATATTCGGTCCCGAAATGTTTTATATATAAATGTATATAAAAATAAACGGGTTATTCGAAATGGATTTTACGAATACCTGGTGTTATTCGAAGTGTTTTTTCAGTCCGTTTTGCAATTTTTGTAAGGAATTTCACACCCATTATTCGAAATGCATTCCAATCAAACCAATAATTGCTGACACGCTCAAATTGTGAAAAACGACACGCGGTCAGCGCGTTATATGTGCTAAGGTGTGATAATTACATACTCTCTTTAACCTTGTTTGTTTAATACCAACGGAAAAACTTTTGTTTTTGTTTGAAAGTCGGTTAAAGATGTCCACCTTTAATTTCGAATAACTAATTCGTGACTACCAAACTACGATGCCTACTTAAAGCATGTCTTTTAATTTAACTGTCAAAAGAAAAATGACTTCTACTTGTGCAGAAGTAATTTGGGTTGAGCAATCTGGCGAAGGACCCGGTAACGGGGAGATACCCAGATCAGCTGATAGCTTCTTTTCCATTCGTACTGAGCAATCTGGCAAAGGACCCGACCCCGGGGGGATACCTAGTTCAGCAACGAATGGAAACGGTTTAAAAAGGAAATAAAAATAAAAATAAACGTTTGATATGATTTATTTCTGTTTTCCTTTTCCTTTCATGTAAATAATATACGCAATATATATTACGTTAAGCGTCCGTGATAGCTATATACATGTATATATTGACGATTTACATAACAATCAGCTAGCCATCTTCGGGACTTGGGTTATTCGAACCCATGGATTATTCGAAGTAAAATCTTGGTCCCCGGCACTTCGAATAATCGAGACTCGACTGTATGTCCAACTGTGAGCTTTTTATCAGGTGTTACGAATGAAGCAATCATCAGTTGTTATGTTATGATTCCTTTCACACACTGTTCGTTATTAAGTGTTTTTGTATCCCAAGGTGAAGGGATTTGGTAATAAGTCTTTTGCTTATCAGGGGTGTGTCATTTGGAATAACTTGCCACAGTTGATAGGTAATATTACAGTTTTTAAGCATTTAAAGGAAGCCGTCAAACTTCTTTTTTTGCCCTAGTTTTAACAATGTGTCTTATCATTCTTAACGATCTCTTTGTAGTTTTGTTTTAGTGTCTTATTGTTATTGAGAAATATTAATTAATGAACGTATGAAGTGACCTATTACGCTATTGAATATAGCACGTTTTACACCTTTACTGTTAGGTAACCTTCAGAAAGCATGGTGTACACAAAGAGTCGACTTTGAACACATGTTCGTACATGTGTATATGTATGCACATTTATGGGAACACTACATGTACTAGATTCGCCCGGATATATTTATTTTTGAGCACAGACTTGTATACGTGGTGCCCCATTCACACAGGAAACACTTTTGATGCAGATGACATAAAGATCTACTTAAATCCAATCCCGGATTACCGTAGCCTCTACGGAGATGTTATTCTGAATGGCGAGAACAGTCTTTTGTTTTTGTAAAACGTGTTTCCCCGTTAAGTAAAGTGTAAACGTGTCTAAATCAGGACTGTCATTAAGACGTTTTTATATCCATCAGTGTAATTAAAGTTGTAAATTTTGTATAGTGTTATCACATTGATACATTGAAATTTGAATGACACAGATACCTGTTTATGACAGCACTATCATCTGTGTTATGAGAGCATAAAAATGCATTTTGATGTTTTTCGCAATAATGACAAATGGGGTTTGGTACAAATGGTCACTGCGAAAAATCAACAAAGGGCAATATTTGTGCAGAATTTGAAAATAACTGCAAAATTAATCAAACAAATATATTTTACATATTGTTCATCTTATAACAGATATATTTCAAGAGTAAGGACAAATGTATTTGTCACTTGGAATGTTTTCAAATGGGTTGACATACAAAAAAGTTAATTGCGAAAAAAAGCTAAGCGCGACTCCGTATTGAAACAGTTGGTCAATATTTCTTAGTACTTTTTGGAAAATGTGACTTATTTCGTTAATTATCATAACTTAAATACGTTAACAGGACCTGTAGATGGTCCAGCTGGGTTGATATCAGTAACAAAAAGTTATTTCATAAAAAGGTCACTTAGAACTTTTTCGTATTTACCCCTCTAGTTGCTCTTTACAAAATAAACTTTTGTTCTTTATGTGTCTATATCCAGTCTTGCATTGGTCGTTCGCACCCATCCATGCCACTGTAACACAGTAAAATTATATCAATGTTTCTACTTTTAGAAATAGTTGTTATTCACATCAAGTCGCCGCTGGAGCATCTAAATCAACTATATTAGAGTTGCAAGTATGGTACCGTCTTTTGGTACTATGTACATGACGGGATGGTGTAAATCCGATCTAAACGCTACAGAAAAGCCTTGGTCAAAGATCACATTAACCTATACACTGTTTCAGGCAGATAAATATTTGTAGTGTTTCAAAAAGCCCATCCGGGTATATTAATTTCTTTATTGAAAAACATGAGCCTGTTAGTGAATCAACTTATCCCTGTGTAAGAAAAGAAAACTTACAAAGTTACTCCTAGTACATCACAATTTCAAAACTACGTTTCGGGTAGAGGTGGAATTTTGTGGAATTGTAAACCAGTAAGCCGGTGACCCATTCTTTTTATCATATCAAATAAATATAAAATAATTATTATAGATACAGCATATCAATCGTATGCGTTTTTCCATCGAGCTGATTTTTGGCCTGGGGACTGAAAGTCCCCTAAGCCTAAGTTAGCATACCACATTTAAAACACTACATACAATTTAACTGTGCTATGTGCGACTAACAACTGTAAACATGCGCTTTGGGAAAGTAGTGCAAGACCGATCAGATCAATCTTTTGTTTGAATGTCGCATACGATAAGAACATATTACAAATAAAAACAGTACATATAACTTCAAACGATTGCAGAAAGGTCTATAGCTTACGGGCTGCATTACACATTTTTTCTGTTTTAGAAATTACTGCGCTGTAAGCTGATTACGGAAGATAATCATATGCATATCACGGAAAAGTACGGATATTTACGGAAATTTACGGAAACGTACGGAATTCGATATAAGAGTTTGTAGTTTGATTTTCAAATTTCTGATGTTATTGCTTTGACAATTTTCTTATTTACGAACGATTACATATATATTTACCTAAAAATAAATTTCTTTTAAATAAAGATACAATTTACGTACATTCCCGAAAAGGAACTCACGTGATCAAAATCACCCGCCATTTATCGAGGACGCTGCATGTCAAGGCCCAATGAACGGTTTCACCGATTACAACTACAAGGTAACCAAGTTTTTCCCTGTTATACACATTGTACAGTACTGTATTTGTATTTCATTGTTGGTATTGCTTTGTTTATTTCTGTTTCAAGGTCTTGTCCTTGGTACACAATAATTTTCGATCCACATCATCAGATATCGCTTGAAGTTGAACAAAGCGCAGATTGAATTATTTTTATTGTTCTCTCAAAAAATTGATATTGTAGATCATGTGATTATTTTTCATTTAACGTACGTTTTATAATAAAACAAACTTCCCTGCCATCCATGTATTTGTGAATCATTAATTTTGTGTCATATACTAAATTTCGCCCTATGCTGATTTCGACCCGCGCTTTAGGTAGGGTTCAGCGTAAATCACGAAGGTTAAAAGTTGTTTTTAGGGGAGTTAATCTATTGCTCCCAGGCCTTCAGCGCTCACAGCGCTTTGATTAATAACTCCAATTGTAAGGCAAAATCTTAAGCAAAACACTGATAGAATTGTCCCGTTTTGACGTCACAAAATCGCTACTAGAGTCTCAAGCGTCGACTTTTCATAAAATGTTATACCATTATAACGAACGGCTTAAATGTAAGGCAAATGTTATTTTATAGTGTCTGTAAATTAAAAGCGCAGCAAAAGAAAACTCGGGAAACAACATGAAACAGCGTGCTATGTTTTAAGCACAAAAGCATAGTAATTAGTAAAGATATCAAAATAATTAAATCGGATTTCCATCAAATATATCTTTAGTTATTCACAGTGTAAATTTCATGAGAAAATTCTAACAAACTATTATACGTATTCAACCTTAATAAAAATACTGAGATATATATGTTTTCAAAGAAAAATATATTTAAGCACGCCCGATTTGTTTTACGGAAAATATTTACTTATGACGTCATCAAATCACTTGATTTTGTCACTAAGTAGCAGGAACAACAACAACAAAGACAACAAAAACACATTGTTTTCACTTTGATGACGTCATTAAATGTATTTTTCGATATAAGACTTACTTGTGAAAATGTAAGTCTATCTGATTGACTCATATGAAATACAGACCGTTTTGGACGTTCATTTTATTCCCACCGTTCACAGCGCACTGCCAATTTCATTTAAATGACTGTTCTGATATTTTGACGTTGGCAGCAAATACAACAAAGGTAAAAACAACCCTAAAACCTAGTCTAAACACTCCAATAAAATGAAAAAAGTTATATCAGGTTTATTTTATTATGATACTTTTTATTATAATATTCTTTTAATGCTTAACATTGTGACAGAAAGCAAGGTAGTCACTTGTTAAATTCTAATTATTGTTTGATTTTAATACAAAACCTGGTTAACCTTGCAAGGATAACTAAAATCATTAATTCGTCGACATTAAGACAGAACAAAATTATTATTTACAAAACGTCTTAACACATGCAATTGATATACCAATGTAAATTCTTTCTACAAACAGATCAGTCCTTACAAAGAAAAAGCATAATGTATAAAAAACGAATGTTTATGCTAAATATGTATGAATTCTATTTCTGTGATCTAAGTAAGCTAACACAGATAGTTGAAATATTTGTAAATTGGACATCTGAATTATTGAAGATGATCTACATGGAAACAGTAGCCTATTTAAAATGTGTAGGTTCCCAGTCTATTTCATTGCGTGTTTATTGACATGTTTAAAATGAAATGATATATGAGTACTGTTTAAAGAACTTCATCTTAATGATAATACTATAAAAGGTTGTGCCTCTTCTCTATCAATTTAGTCTAACACTGAAATGTTTATGCGGCTTTTTTCAATACTTTTTGAAACAAATTGCCAAAGAATTACGAAAACGAAATAAACCATTTTATTTTAACAGTGCATTGTTTTTAAATATGTCAGTATGTATTTCATCCTTATGTTAAACCAGTCAACAGAATTTCAGACACATCAATATCATCGCAAGCTAGTACAAGATTATCCTTTCCATCTTTACATTGAGCTGGTGATTACCATGTTGTTATTTATGACCCTCTTAGCAAATTTATTGTTGGTCTAAAAAAGGAGCAGTTAGCGGTGTTTTTTTTATTTACAGGGGTATTTAATTTCTCTTGCTTGACAAATTTCACAAGGCTAAACGTTGGAGCCCTGATAGAAAAAGTACAAACTGGAGTTTTACTCGGAGTTTGAATAAAATATAGTATCCTTTAGCCTGCTGACAAGGTTAGGGTCGCACCTGCATGGTCAGTGGAATTATATGTTATCATTCAATAAAACGGCTTTTATATTGATTTTTCTATCGCTCTTATTAATTCACTTTACAGGATTAATCTCTCAAATTTCTTTTTCTCGTAATGATCTACAATACATATTATCCCATTTTGTTTTCACTATGATCTTTCAAATCCAAGACAAGATGTTCAAATCTAATACAAAGAAACCTCCTTAAATTATCTATTCATCTAAAGAATACATGTCGTTTCCTTATACATATGTTCTGCAATGCTTTAAGTTTATATTGTAGACACCATCAAATGCATGCACATAATTATTCTGTTCTAATTTTTGTTATAGTTTTCCATCTTTTTTCCGACACATATATCAGTATCGTGTCAAAAGATTGTATCGTTCAAAAATACACAAACCAGACCTACTGATGTCATCTTTAAAAAACAGTTTTGTCATTTTTATTATACTGGATGCTGAAATATTAATTACACAAACTCGGGCTTTGTGCAGAAGTTTACTCTTTGATTTAGGTGGGAAATGTAGTACACGTATTTATCTTAAAATTATCTAAAAAGGGAGAATATGAAAGAAAATCATAGTAGATAAAAAGTGATATGAGCTGGTAAATATTCCTATGATTTCAAACGGCTAACACATATACAATATTGGAAACGTAAGGAAACCTCTAGTCATTTCAAAAGGAAGAATTGTCAGCTTGTTATTAGGATTCTTTCACTCTAGTTCTGTTTTACCAACCTTCAGTTTAACTGATATATAGTTTTGAACTTTAAGGTTACGGCTTCACACAACAAGCCATGGCTGGCTACCCCTGGCACCCTGTTTACAAAACTATTTGAGATTGATTTTCAAACTAAAACTGAGTTTAATCATGAAATATTGAGAACGATCTCAAGTTTAGTGTTAACGAAAAAATATCAGTATCATAATTCAATTATCAGCTGAGTTTGAGTTTGATTTGTTGAGACAGATTCACATTAGTCTCAGAAATAAATGTCAAACTAAGTAACTATGGTGACAATTCTAAATGCTAACACAAATGGCCGACGTGGATAGGAGGAAGAGTTCGAGTATTAGGTGAGGCATTGGTTTTAGAACGGAGAGTTTCCGAAACAGGAGACATCTGCCTGAGATATTGAGCCGTGGGGAAATCCGGGAGCGCTATCGGTTTTTCCCGGTTTTTCCCAGAGACTGTTGATTTCATTTATCAGCTGATCCGACTTGAGAGGACCACAGGGAGATCAAACTAGTTTAACTAGACGAACACTTTAAAGACGCTTAAACCAACGAAAATCATTATCAGCTGAGACGGCTTTTTTCTCAACTGATTATGACTTTAATTTCCCTAGTGAACACTAATATGAGCTCAAACTCAGTTTCGAAAAAGTACACTTAAAGCTGATATTGAGTTTGAAATATCAAACTGGTGCTATGCTAACGTATCGAACAGTAGTTTGGTTAGGACCCTCCTATCAATATTTACTACCTGTATCTCCAAAACCGATTATTTGTGTCAAATTGGCACCGTAAACTTTCAAAGGAATCAGTCAAAAGCGGTGGACTACTAGTTTAAATCTAAGCATAGCGTTTTTACAAAAAGTGTTCATAAACTCAGCAAATAAATAACCTACAAAAAAGGTTTTAACGTCAAATGGAAAAAATTGAATATCTCAAATTTTGTTTCAATGTTAAAAACACATTTGTATTCTTAGCCGTTGCAGTCATTGCATTTTATATACTTGATGACGTATTTCGTCTTCATTACGACGGGAAAAATTATACGATGTGCACGGATAATATACTGGAAAAGAATAAAAGCATTGAATATAGTAACTGGACAATTTTATTGACCGTGAATGAAGGTTTTTTTGATTTTTTTCAAAATTGGCTAAAGTTCTACAAAAGACTGCATCTGAATAATAAAATAATCGTTATCGCAGAAGACGAGGGAAGTTATAAAAGACTTTTGGACTTCCAGTATGTGTTTGTCAAAAGAAGTTGGCGAAATTCTATAAGCAACAGTGCAAACTTTAAAAGCAAAGAGTATAAGTTGTTGGTGTCAGCGCGACCAGACTACATTTTCTATTTTTATGTCTCCCCCACCTCGGGGGGAGACATATTGTTTTTGCCCTGTCCGTCAGTCCGTCCGTCCGTCAGTCCGTCAGTCCGTCCGTCCATTCTTCGTTTCCGGACGATAACTAGAGTTCCTTTTGACCTACAGCTCTCAAACTTCATAGGATGAATGGTCTTATTGAGCAGATGATCCCTATTGTTTTTGGGGTCAGTAGTTCAAAGGTCAAGGTCACAGTGACCGTTGGTCAATTTCTCGTTTCCGGATGATAACTAGAGTTCCTTTTGACCTACAGCCCTCAAACTTCATAGGATGATTGGTCTTATAGAGCTGATGATCCCTATTGTTTTTGGGGTCAGTAGGTCAAAGGTCAAGGTCACACTGACCGTTGGTCAATTTCTCGTTTCCGGATGATAACTAGAGTTCCTTTAGACCTACAGACCTCAAACTTCATAGGATGATTGGTCTTATAGAGCAGATGATCCCTATTGTTTTTGGGGTCAGTAGGTCAAAGGTCAAGGTCACAGTGACCGTTGGTCAATTTCTCATTTCCGGATGATAACTAGAGTTCCTTTTGACCTACAACCCTCAAACTGGGGGGAGTCCGTCAGTCCGTCCGTCCATTCTTCGTTTCCGGACGATAACTAGAGTTCCTTTTGACCTACAGCTCTCAAACTTCATAGGATGAATGGTCTTATTGAGCAGATGATCCCTATTGTTTTTGGGGTCAGTAGTTCAAAGGTCAAGGTCACAGTGACCGTTGGTCAATTTCTCGTTTCCGGATGATAACTAGAGTTCCTTTTGACCTACAGCCCTCAAACTTCATAGGATGATTGGTCTTATAGAGCTGATGATCCCTATTGTTTTTGGGGTCAGTAGGTCAAAGGTCAAGGTCATACTGACCGTTTGTCAATTTCTCGTTTCCGGATGATAACTAGAGTTCCTTTAGACCTACAGACCTCAAACTTCATAGGATGATTGGTCTTATTGAGCAGATGATCCCTATTGTTTTTGGGGTCAGTAGTTCAAAGGTCAAGGTCACAGTGACCGTTGGTCAATTTCTCGTTATAATTTGGGGTCACTAACTCAAAGGTCAAGGTCATAAGGGGGGAGACAAGTTTTTTTGTGAAAAACAATCTCTAGTTTAAATCAGAGTTTAAACATTTTGTACGCCGATATGGACTCTGTTTGGTTAAAAAATCCGTTCGAGCATTTTTCTGGTAATTACGATATTTGGATTCAGCAAGATGTTGCACATTACTTCTGCACTGGATTTATAGCTGCAAAAAGCAATGCTGCAACTTTATCAATAATGAATGAGTGGAAAATGGCACTTGTAAAACGGCCGAGCCTTAATCAGCGTATTTTTAATTCTATAGCACGTTCAAGAATACGCAAATCTAAACTAAAAGTTAAGGAATTAAATTCGTTTCTTTTCCCTTCTGGACGCCAATATTTCAGAAGGCCAGCGTTCAAAGGTTGTAGTTGTGCATAATAATTTCATAGTTGGACATGATTTGAAGAGAGAACGTTTTAAGAACCATTTACTATGGATAGTTTAAAGTATATCAGTACGTAAAGTGCTGACTGGTATTCAGCCACCACAAACGAAAAGACTGATGAAAAGTGCTTTTGGATTTCGGAAATCAACCTTTGCTGAGATCAGGCAATATCAACTTAGGGGAAAGAAATTGCTCAACACAACTTTTGGTTAGTGCTAATGTTCCACATGTAATTATAACACTTATCATAATAAGATCAAATTATTTTGAAATACAAACTCTCTGGTCATTTTGCGTTTTCTTGAAATTTCTCGATTGTTTTACAGATGCAGCTTAGTGTGAATAAACAGTAATCATCATCTATTAATATAAATTGCTACTCTACAATGGAGAGTGTAGAGAAACTTGTTAGTTATTAAACATATCAAGTAAAAATGATTGGAATATCTTATCTTTATCTTTGAAAATAAAACTTTAGAAAGCAATATTTTATATATATTTTATATTCTAATTGTATTCACGGCTTACGAGTTTTGTTAAAATGATATGGCTTATTGAAAATAAAATAAGTTATAAAATTAGATCCCGGCAACATATAATTTTAAGCGACTACAAAGTAGGACACTCACACAGCAGATGGCGTCATTGATCCAAGAACAGACGAAGGCTGATAAACCTCCGTTTACCTATGTCGGTTTAAAATTAGATCCCGGCAACATATAATTTTAAGCGACTACAAAGTAGGACACTCACACAGCAGATGGCGTCATTGATCCAAGAACAGACGAAGGCTGATAAACCTCCGTTTACCTATGTCGGTTTGAGTAACGTAAACGTCTACCATAAGTACAACGTCATTTTTGCGTTTTTGGTACGTGGCATTCCCTGTTTGATATTATTTTTGTTTTTAAATCAAAGAGTGCATTTTTAATAAAATAAGATTAAAAATGAAAACGATTTTTTTCAGAAAAAGTAAAATAACAATTTCATATTAATTAAATAATATTGCAAATTTCAGAGCTCATACTCAGGAACAGGAAATTAGCTCGCATCCTGGTTTATCCCTGTAGTCGTTTGAAGTCGTCACTAAGTATCCCTTTGGCTCCTGTTTACCCCGTGACCCAAACACATTTGCAGTGTACCCGTAGACAGTAGAACTAAGCCCCGTACCTCTTAATTTCTCTAGCCATAAATTAAGCCCGGCCTAGTAGATAGAGTTAAGGTTCGAGCGGCCACAGCCCCCCCCACCCCCCACCCCCGTCGTATGAACCTCGGCCTATGAACATTAGCGTTTCTAGTACAGGCCACGCATTTGCGTACAAGCCCATCCCTGCACTTAAGGACTTCGGCTACTCTACTCACTGGCCACTGCCCTCTAGGAACGTAAACGTCTACCATAAGTACAACGTCATCTACTTGCAAATTCCTGGTTTCTTTCAGCCACTTTTGTCGGGTTTGGAGAGAAGGCAATTTCTCTCTGATCCTTCTTTTCCAGAATATGTCAGCCAAGTATTGTATTTGTTTCCACCATCTCTTGCAGTATACGTCGTCCTTCTGGAAAATTCCTCTTGGAATACAGTTGAATACTCGTTGAATAAACTAAGCATATTCGGTGTTAATGCTGGTGCATCTCTTGGATCGGTACCTAGAGGAGTGATTGGTCTGTTATTGATTATTCTTTCTCTCTCTGCATCCCACGTCAACAATCTTTTGTCAGTAAGAAGTTGTTCTTGTGCAAGAGCTTTAAGTATTGTTCGTGTAGATCTGATCATTCTCTCCCATGCTCCACCAATGCTGCTTGCATATGGTGGATTAAAGTGCCATTCTACGTTGTGCTGCATCAGGTACCGACCGATCGTTGACTGGTTCCACTCTTCTATGGATCTCTTGAGTCCTTTATCTCCGCTAACCAGTTTGTACCATTGACACTAAATAATTTCTCTGGATGTCCTCGTCTACTTGTGAAGCTTTGGTATGCCGCTATAAACGAATCAGTTGTCAAGCTATGAGCTACTTCTATGTAAACTGCTTTCCTAGTCAAACAGGAAAAGAGACATCCATATCTTTTAAAGCAGGAACGACCTGATTACACCATTAGTTGACCTAAGTAGTCTAAACCGACATAGGTAAACGGAGGTTTATCAGCCTTTGTCTGTTCTTGGATCAATGACGCCATCTGCTGTGTGAGTGTCCTACTTTGTAGTCGCTTACAAATAATACGTCTTCCAATCGTCTTCTTAACAGCGCTAGGTCCACGTAATATCCAGTAATTTGCCCGTAGTGCTGCATGTACATGCTGGCTTCCAACATGACCGTTGCTGTTATGACAATGACGAATAATCAGCTCCGTCACATGATCACTATCTGGAAGTATGATTGGGCATATGTCATATTATGTGTGGATTAGTCTGCCAGACATCCGAATGAGTATATTTACCAGTATAGGGTTTAGCATAGCTAAACTGCTATTCTTCTACACAGGAATTCCTTGGTTTAAGTGTTCCAGTACTTGCTGAAATTGACTCTGTGTACATGTCAAAGTATCGCAAGTGCAGCGTTCTGCGTCTCGACGGCGACGAGGTCTCCACATTCTAATGCGTTTTTCTCCCGTCTGCAGTACGCTTTAAACCTATACAACCAAGCATACCCTCTCTGTAGTTTATTCAAGTCCGGGTAGTGGTTGAAAAGGTCCTCAATTGTTGGTCTCGTGTACAATGCGGTGTTGTTAATTGCAACTTCTTTTGACTTCCGTGTTGTCGTCTGCTATATCCGATTTGTGTGGTAATCGAGGCCAAAAATATTAACCATGCATCAGATATTCCGGTCCGTTTAGCCAAGTCTTGAGACTGGTATCATCCCAGGGATTTATGCCTCTTGAAGCTAGGACTGCAGGGTCAAAGTGGAATCAACATAACTCCACT
This sequence comes from Saxidomus purpurata, assembly GCA_022818135.1. Classification (NCBI taxonomy): domain Eukaryota; kingdom Metazoa; phylum Mollusca; class Bivalvia; order Venerida; family Veneridae; genus Saxidomus; species Saxidomus purpurata. The sequence goes on from JAFMSR010000003.1 coordinate 58,648,142, forward strand.
GTTACGGACTTGTCATCTCGTGGATGAAGCTTAGTCTGTTTCCAACAAATGTCTTGAAACGTCTTGAGGTGTTGTATATGTACGCAAGAAGGATAATAGAATATGTCCAGAAAACTACCCGGTCAATCTTTAAGTCGAGCTCTTCAATCAGCATGGCATACCATCGACATGACACTACAGCTCCACATAGCTCCAGTCTGGGTACAGATGGCTGCTTCATCGTGGCGAGTCGGGATTTACCAAGCACTAGACTGCAGACGGTCCTATCACGTTGATCTGTGAGGCGTTGGTAAGCGAATGCGCCGTAGCCCGTTTCTGAGCCATCGCTGAACACGTTTGTACCATCGGTTTATGCGAATATTTTCAAAACGAGGTAAGTTTGATAGCCAATGTTGCCAATCGTCTTGCTTCTTCTGTGGTTCAACGTCATCCCAACCTAATTTTTTTTCCTGCAAAGATTCTGAACGATAACTTTCGCTCGTAACGTCACTGGTGCTACAAGTCCAAGTGGCTCAGATATCGCACTGACTATAGACGTAATCCCGCGTCTCGTCAGAGGCTTATCTGCTATTTTGATTTTGAATGTTATTTCATCGTCGTTGACATTCCAATTAACACCCAATGCACGTTCGCAAGGAAGAATGTCATCAGGGTCGAGGCAACCGTAGGTGCACGTTCAGATTCAGGAATGGTATCAAATACTTGTCTGCTGTTGCTGATCCACCTCGTAACTTTAAAGCCTCCCATTTGCATAATTGACTGAAGATCTGTTGCTAACATCGTCGCTTTCTCTTCCGATGCCACATATTTCAAGCATTCATAGACATAGAAGTTTCTGTTAACGGTATCTACAGCTTCGGCTAGGATTTTTTTTGCGTTGTCATAGGCCGTTCTTTCCGATGCATACGCAAAACAAATGCACCTGCATACAGTATGATTTCGGAGGTTTGGACATGTCCCCATCAAGCCACCATAGGAACCGAAGCGCGTCACAGTCTGACTCGCAAACACCTACTTGATGGAACATTGCCTCTATATCGGCAGCAATGGCTATTTTTCCTGACGAAATCGGTTAAGTACTCCTACCAGACTGTTCATCATATCAGGTCCATGTAGGCGTTGACTATTCAATGAGGTGTCCTTGTATTTCGCGGCACAGTCAATGCCACACGGACCTTTCCTGGTTTGTTCACATTTGTCACGGGGTGGTGGGGTAAGTACCATATCCGCTATGAGTCTTCATTTTTGTTTTTGTACTTCCTTTGCATACCCTTTGTATATATAGTATTGACGGTTTTGGTATACATAACATGTGACGTGTTGTTTGAAAGGTTGTTTTCATTTGATTAAGACGTGCATGTGCCATAGCCAAATTATTTGGAAGGGTAACATTTTCCGCTCGCCAAGGCACCTTAGTCCTATCTCATAGTGACCGGCTACGTGTGAAAGTGTTGACTCCATACTGCCTAACTCCCTATTATCTTCAACTGACATCGACTCTTTTTCGCAGGGTGACGCGTCGTTAAAGTCTGAAGTACAAAATGGATATTTAATAAAGTATCATGACTTCGTTCACTGCATTGTGGGGAATCTGTAGGTCGGACAAATATTTAATAGCGCGAATATCCTCAGCTGTTGCTGCAAAACGTGTAGAGATTGGCAACTGTTTCACTGTCAAAACTTTCTTGAACTAATTTCGCTGCCATTTTCGGAAATTGGACTTACACTGAGGTGTGCTTCTTGTCCATTGATTGTTCTTCCGATCGAGCTTAAACGTGACGGGTCTGCTGGACCCATTCAATTTCTCGATCAGCCTCTCATGGCATAACATTTTGTCAGCACCATCGTCGAGTAGAGCGCAAGTTTGACAAAAGTAACCGTTTCCCTGAACAGTTACAAGTATGATCCCAAAACATGTTTTAACACATGAACGTTTCACAGAAGCACAGTAAGACGAAGTTGCGTTACAGCGTTATCAGAAGGTGTTTGGGTCAAACTATATAAAAATGAATGATGGTTTATAGTACAATCGGGTGCAGTGCACAATTTTTCTCTCATACATTGGTAAAACACATGGTTGTCACACTTGACTTGACAACATAGGTCTTTCTATCTTCTAAAGATAAATTGTTAAACTTATCACATGAGGCTAGATCTGTATATGTACCAATAGCAGTAATAGCATTTGTATGTAGGCCTTTGATTTTCTGTGTATGTGGAAAGAGAAGTGATTTTACTTTTTACAACATTTTCGGACGGACCATTAGATGGTTTACTGACTCGGACATTTTCTTTTATTATATCAATGCCGTACACTGAAGTAACGACACGTGACTGTTCGTCAACACATTTTGTCAAATCCAAAAAATTAGGCTCTCTGACTGACTCAAAATAAGAATGTGCTATTTCTGCCCATCTCGACCTTAAATGCATTGGAAGACGTCGAACAATTTGCCTCAAATTCTCAGAGTTGTCTACATTTAATACAAACCCTAGCTGTGAAAGTGTGATTGCATATTCAGCGCTAATATAGACATTTCATGAACATCAGAGGCCTAAATTTGAGGACCATGTAACAATTTGTCAATTTGACTTCTTGCAATAGCATGCGGACTACCATATCTAGACTGCAAAATTGTCTTAGCGCGATAATATCCTACATCCGAGTCTAACAAAGCACAATCTTGTATATATGACTTTGCCTCAACAGTACAATTTTGTATGTACATCCCCAGATATATCTTCAGATTTATTGGCTTATCGGCGAAATTGTCTCCCTTGAAAGCAGCTTATCGGGTTTATCGATTAAGCGTTATCGGTCAATGTATACACATTGAAATATAGAGGAGTAAAATCTTTAACTCACCAAAAAGTAATAAAATCATAATCTGACAATATTTATTAAGTTATTGAAGTAATCTGCATTCTTTCCACTTTATTCCAATATATTTTTTATTAAAATAAATTGATATCTTCTTGCTTCCCTATTGATTTTAAACTATTTGTAACTATTTTTGCATCAAATCACATTGACTTCAATGGAAATGTGCGTTTCTTTAAGCTTCACATGAGGTTTTCATTTAAGATATTTACATATTTATACTTAACTGACAATATTTATTAAGTTATTGAAGTAAACTAGAAAGTTGTATCTTTACTTAGATGTTTTTATTTTTAAGTTATTTGTATGTCTTCTTGCTTCCCTAAACGTTTGAAAATAACGATTTTAACTGATTTTACCAAATTACAGCTTTAGTCACCTGTATTGACGAATGCTGTGACTGGTTATATCACGGACCTGTATGTGTATATAGGTCCGTGGTTAAATCAAGCATCACAGTTTTACCTGTTTTTAGAGTTTTATAAAGATTTATAAAAATGTAATAGTTGTGTTGGTCAAATTTTTTAGATAATTATGCCAAAATTTTACATCTTAAATGAAAGCCGCTATAAAGCTTTATTCTGTTATGAAAAAGTGATCGGCTCATCGAAATTTAATGCAATAAAATAACATAATATCGTCGCCTTAATTCTACAAACCCGTAACTCAATTTTTGACGAAAATGAGATATTGGTATCGTTGGATTCGTCTTGTTAAGCTCTATATCTCTGTTGTAGTTGCTTGGTTGTAGAACTAACCAAATTCGTAGAATCACAGTTCCACAAACCCGTAAGTGCATTGTTTTCATAAATATTTAATTCCAAAGACCAAGATGTAAGTTATCCAATCGCTGAGTCTAATTCTGTACCACGTGATTAATTGTAATGGTGGATCAAACTTTTGAGTTGTTTTTTCAATACTTTTCAAGTGAATGTAGGAAGTTTAACATAACATGTAAGTATTGAAATGATTTATATTTATACTTAAATTGATAAATTCATACAACAAAGCATTTAGATTAATTGGAAGGTGGTCGTAAGTACACTAAACAGATGTTGACATAAGTGTCACTATTTTCGGATATTGTTTTTTCCGGATAGCAGACAACTATTTCAGCAAATTACACTATTAAGATAACTATTTGCCTTGCTGCTAATAGTTGTTGTTGGAAATCAGTTAAATAACATATTACTCATTTATTAAAAGCCATCAATAAACAAATATTTATCTTATATAATTTTATGGACCTAACTGTGTTTTTTTTATTTCAGGCTTAAGTTGACCAGTCTACCTAACGAGTTGTTGGAAATGAAGACAGTTGAGTCATATTACAATAATATGAAAGACATATTGAGGATAAACATGACACTAAAGAAGAACGAGATAGAGATAGGCAAAGAACAGATACAGACTTTGCTACAACATGTTTTGATATGGAAAATGTAATCACTTTGCCACGAGCTGATGTGAAGAATTTCTTTTACAAAAGGAAATTGAATGTGTACAATTTAACTGCCCATAATTCATTAGATAGGGGGTTTACAATGCCCTTTGGACAGAGGTCGATGCTGGAAGAGGTGGTAATGAAATAGCCAGTGCCTTTGTTACCATCCTGAAGGAGATAAAAATTGACCATCCTGATAGAAAATCATTTATTCTATGGTCGGACTCGTGTGTCCCTCAAAATAAGAACTCAATAATGACTTTTGCTCTAAAGAGATTTATGTTAGATAATGATGTTGACATTATCACACAGAAATTTGGATGTCCGGGCCATTCACCAATACAGGAAGTTGATAATGCTCATAGTAGTATTGAGAAGGTGTTGAAAGTGAAAGAAGTGTACAGTCCAGTATCACTCATACGTGCTCTTAAAACAGTGAGACGCAAAGCACCATTTAAGATCATTCAGTTGCGAAAAAATAACTTTTTCGACTATCAGAAAGCTATAGGTGGCTATAAATTTAATTGCATCCCCTACACGAAAGTAAAATGTCTACAATACAGCAAAGAAGATGAAATGTGTGTCAATTATAAGTTAGCATTCAAACAGACTGAATTTACAGAAGGAACAGTGATTAAAACCACACGAAACAGAAAGGCAGTGATGTCACTTCCCATGCCTCTACCTATGACGAAAACACCAACAGTTAGCATTGAAAAGAAGAAAGATTTAACAAGCATGCTTGACTACATGAGTGTTGTTGACAGGCAATACTATTCAGCTATGAAATTAATCTCAGAAAAGGGAAAAGCTGATGACAAGGAGCAACCAAGGAAAAGGCAAAAATGTTTGGTGTATGCTTGATGAGATAAATTAAGACATGTATTATCATTGTTCCACTTAACCTGGAACGTTTGTCGAGGTGTAACTTTGAGTTTAATGTTATGAGTTTTGAGTTATGTTTGAAAGTACAACAAATCTTTAGACAGAAAGTCTTATGCACACTGTATTATAAAATTGAATTTTTGTGTTGAACTGTCTCGAATTTGTTTAAATTTCTGTATATCATACTAGTAAGATGCTTTGCGTTTTATCAGGCGACCAAAAACATTGTTCCTTCTTTCCATACTTTTAGTGATATATAGACTATGTTTGTTTACTCAATATTACTTATGTTTGTGATAATCTATCAAGCTGTTTAAAAATATGCCAATAAGACATTAATGATTCTTGTTCTGCTTCATGTAAACTTACATGTATTTGTCCACAGTTTTTTTTAAGTAAATAAAATACCTGTGTATTTTTCATTTTCTTGTAACATTTTCTTGTGTTTAAAATGCCCTGGTAACATTCTCCACAATTTTCGTTTTTGTATTATGTTGGTTTCCACAAACCTGTAAGTTTGATTTTAGATTGAAATTTTTTGCACAAACCCCCGTATCTCCATATTGGTTTTTGGAATTAAGCTTTCAATATCAAAACGATTTTTTCAGTGATTTAAAAAAAAAGATTTTTCGTTCTTGTATTTTTTCCTTTCAATGAAAATTAAAGAAACTATATATACACAACATTTATATTGCACCAATAAAGCACCCGAAATTTGGTTGTAATATCTTAAAAGATAAAAAAGTTATTGCTTATCAAAACTTTAAAGTCATTTTTCTAAAAACGACAAAAAATCAGTTACGGGTTTGTAGAATTAGGCCGACGATATTAGCACATGAAAAAAAAAATTCCCGGCGGAAAAAGGTGAGCAGTGATGAATGAAGACTACATTTTGTTTATGTCTAACTTCTTTTTAATTTTTAGATAAAATTTAGATTGTATCTAAAATATGACTGTGCAACATTTTTATCTCAGATTATTTCATCATCAGATCGAGTACAGTTCTGTCGATCATATTCTCATACATGTATTTACGAGATAATAAACAATGAAATTATGATGCATCTTTAAAGTTGTCCTTTCTGTTTGTAGTTTATGCAAAATAATAAGCAAATTAAAAATCAAAACTAATACAGTTATAAAAACGTCCGAGGTATGCTAGGACAGTCTTTAATCTGTTTTCTCGCCTCTGGCAATAACAACACGATGTCAATTAACAGTGATAATTTTGACACGATTGATTGTAAAACTGTTGTATCTCAACATAAACAAAGAAGCAGATACAGTTCTTCAATTCTCAACTTTCGAAGTGTATGTCATTTACGTTGCATATGGCCGTTACTTGATAAATTTAAATTATACCCTCGGGGAAAACTCTTTTTGGTCCATTTATTATATTAAAAGTTTGTGGCATAGGAAACGGTAATTATTTTAACCGTGTTTTAGGTATTTGATATTACCATATTTTACATGTTATATAAAATCTGCTATATAGCTTTTATCTGTCTTGAAAATGTGATCGGTTCATCGCAATTTAATGCAATACAATTACACAATATTAGCACATTAAAATGATTTCCCGTCGGCAAAAGATAAGCAATGATGACTTCAGACTGCATTTTGTTCATTAATTTATGTCATACTTTTTTTTTAATTTTAAAATACAATTTAGATTGAATCTAAAATATGTTTTTATGATTGTTCAACCATAGACATAGAATATTCTATGTCTCTCGTGCAACATATTTATTTTAGATTATTTTATCACCAGAGCGTGTAAAGTTCTCATACATGTATTTCCAAGATTATTAAAATAAAGTATTATGTATCTGTTTGTAGTTTATGCAAAATAAGCACATTTAAATCAAATTTAATACAGTTATAAAATCGTCCATGGACACTCTTTAATCTGTTTTCTCGCCTCTGGCAATAACACCACCAATTAACAAAGATAATTATGACACGATGTAAAACTGTTGTATCTCAACATAAACAAAGAAGCAGATACAGTTCTTCTATTCTAAACTTTCGAAGTGTATGTCATTTACGTTGCATTTGGCCGTTACTTGATAAATTTATATCATACCCTCGGGGAAAACTCTTTTTGGTCAATTTATTATAATATCTAAAGATTGTAGCATAGGAAACGGTAATTATTTAAACCGTGACTTGGAAACAAATCAAAACGACATTTTGATTTTGTAGTTACAAAGTAATTAGAAACAATTGGTACACAAGTGTAAACAAATTATTTAAGCAAAAATCTTGACTTTTTATTTCAAAATCAGTATTTGCAGTATATTTGTTACGAGGTTTTTGCATTAATTTCATACACACAATTTAATAGTAACGATTGCATGTACATATGTACAAAGAATGGCTTTTACAAATGCATTTTCATTCGGTCCCGAAAAATCAGACAATAAGATTGAAAAAAATTCGAATTATTTCTTGATTTCCTTTTATTTAATTTTCGTCGTAACATTGATATTTATGGCTCATTTTGAATAAAACTTCGAGCAAACAATCCGAGGTCGAAATGAATATCTTTACCCAACCAGTGCGTGGTCAGTTCACGCTTGGATAAAGATAGCTGATAAGACAAAAATCCAATAATCGATAGCGCTCAACGAGTGACTTTTTGGTGTAAAGGGAAACAATCCATTTTCCCACAGGCCTTATAAGCAAGGGGCAATACTCTGTTTACAATGGCGCTCCATTTCTGGCCATGATTGCTTAATCTTAGTCTATTATCACTTACTTTGCGCGGAATGCTCGTCTCAATTTTTTATGAACTTACAATTGTCAAGTGCAGAACCACTAAATGCTTATAGCTCAGGTTTTGGCAACTAAAGCCCATCATGTAAGATTGAAGGTAGTCCCTCTACGTTTAAACTGGAAACATTGTTTCCGCCATCTTGTAATATTGCGTTGCGCCTACCGGAAGGTACATCTGCAGCGTCCGTCAAATCCGTATCACAGTCACGTGATGCATTACCTCCAGCTATCCTGTCAGTGGGTACTCGGACTTGCAATCTGTCTTGCGCGAAAGCTAGCGTGCATTCGTTCGATCTGCTCATGTGCTCCTGTACCGTTCGATACTTGAAGTGAAGTTTTTTCAACTGTCATCTGCTCAACGTATGTAGAATCTTGCACGTTCTCGACAGTTTCTTTCTCAAATGCCTTGTCCCATGTCGACTATTCAAGCCGTGCTTGTTCTTACTCGCATTTGCTCCTGAGTTTCTATCTGTCTGCGTGCTCGCTCAAGTTCATTTTTCTTTCTGAGAGAATTGAACTTCTGTTGAGCAATCATACGTTTAGCTCTAGCATTCGCAATTTCCGTCTTACACATTGATGACCTGTTGCTACAAATTTCGTCATCTTCATTATTTTTGTTTGATAACTTCCATTGTTCATATCTTTCCATGGATTATATGAAGTTATTTTGACAACTTTCGTAGTTTTGAACCACATTTTCACAATCAGCGGGTTCAGTACATAAGTGCAGACACGCTAAGTTGATGTTCCTGCACAAAAACACAAAAATAATATCAAACAGGGAATGCCACATACCAAAAACGCAGCCTCCCCAAAACGAGCCCCACAGCACCCAGAAGTGCACACCACCAACACACACTCACACACACACACACACACGCACACACACATACAATCATGTACACACACACACATATACAAGTTAAATCTATCACACAATTTTCCATATAAGTGTTCATTGTCATGTGAAATTATAATTTGTTCAAACGCCATATAGAGTTTCGTCAGCTGAGCGATTTGTGCTGAACGCAACCTCTTTAGTCCCTGAAAATCTCTATTTTCAGATTCTGTGATTTTTGTCGTCACTGCTTATCAGTGGATCGTCATCAAATTAAACGATAATTCGAGAATTGTTGGAATCTGGGATAGTCAAAACGAGTATGCGCTGCATTCTTTAATATTCATTCGTCAGTGATTTTCTTAAAAGTAAAACAAGATATATATATATATATATATATATATATATATATACTTAAGGACAAAAGTTCTGTCCGGTTCAAAATTGTTTGACGTTACCTTTATTCTTTTATTTGCAAATTTATATTTTGAGACTAATTGCTACATCACAAGGTGTTACGAAATCTATACAAAAACATTCAATCAACCGTGACGACATAAACCATGAATTTCACATTTATCTAAATGTTATGTACATGAAGCTTATAATCCTAAATATTTCAAGTGATTTTTGTTACCAAAGGATAGTCCTATCGGAAGACGTAAAACATTAGACAAATACTCAACGTATGTTGTTATCACGAAGCTTTCAAAATAGCAAAATTTGCGCGTTTTATGTCGACTGGAGGTCAGTGAGCCTACAACACATGTTGCACGTGCGTTAAACGCCCATGAACATTCTATTCGACGTCACGAACATTGAAAATGTGTAAATTGATTCGAAAATGACAATATTCTTATGCTTTTCCAATTATGAATAAAATTTCCGATTTCAGTTTTTGTGTTACTCTGATTATACCGGACAGAACTTTTGTCCTTCAGTATATATTAAAAGATAAAAACACAGTCCATGAGATAATTAAACTGATGAGCAGGAAAGCGAAACCGGTTGGAAAATAATAATGTAATTATCTCATGGACTGTGTTTTTATTTTTTAATAACTTTTTTCCGGCAAATGTTTTTGAATTTTTCACGTATATATATAACATGTTAATTGTTTTCATTTCTGTCTAATAAATTATAGATCTAGATGTAATATATTCCATGTATAAATTTACTTGTAAAAACACAATACATCTCAAGCTCTTACCGAATTTGACATCTGCAACATTTATAAATTTTTAATAACATCCAATTCCGATGTTGTTCCTAACATTTACTTTATTCGAATGCCGTCAACAATAAACAAATTACATCAAAAGAAGAAATGACATCGCGCCGAATTGCACGAAGACGTCAATGCATTCGCGCCAAAATTGACGTTTTATAATATTGGATCAACGGAAATTAACATGAGGATCTTACATGGCCTGCTGTGGAGGACTGGGTTGATCCGACCAGCGGGAAAGCGGGGGAATATGAGGAACCAAGCGACAAAACACTAAAGAAAGTCTGGGTAAATGGTATCGTTACATTAATCAAGCTAACTGGACGTGTGTCATCCATTGGATCCCCTTGCTTTACCTCTGGACGCGACAACCAAGTCTTCCACAGTATGCCATGTAAGATCCTCAGAACATCGAGTAAATACAACAGCAAAACACGAAGCGCGCGCAGTGTCGTCCGAGGTCGGCTTTTTGCAGAATAACCCAAATAAAATTTGTTCTACATGTTTGTAGTCTATTCGTGTATGGTCGTGTTAGAATCCTTTATATCTTTGTTCTGCATTGCTGGGCTCTTATATGCAAAAACAGTCAGTATGGGTTATTTGCAACATCATTGATCCCGCGACGCTTGATACGTAAAATTACAACGACGTCAAAATAACGATCGTTTCTCACTAGACACTTACGTCATAGAAAGCGTAATATTTCTATTAGTAATTAGCATTTTTCGATAATATTTCATGTCTGTATTGAAAAGGATATATGTTTGTACAAATACATAATAGAAACAAAATCAAAACATGTTTTCATTGATACAGGTTGAAGTGTCGCGTCTAGCAATACATAATATAGTTTTGGGATGTTTCCGTTGCTAGCCAACCACATTAATCTTTGATGGAGGCGAGTATCTTCCTTTATAACCATGTTCAGCATCCTACGGCTTTCGTATTAGAAAATAGTCAACAGCGTTAATTTTTAAAAGCATTGATTCAAACGACGGTTGCGACGAAAAAGTTAACATAACGTCAAAATGACGTTCGTTTCTCATTAGGTACCTTTAGGTAAAACTTTATAGCTCTATTAATAATCATCATATTTCAGTGATATATCATGTGTATTTTTAAGGGATCTATTTTCGTACAAATCATTATAAAAACAAAATTAAAACATGTTTTTATTGATACAGGTTGAAGTGTCTCCTCTTTAAGCAATGCACAATATTGTTTTGGAATATTTCCGTTGCTAGCCAACCATCTTTCATGGACGCGAATTATTTTGAGTATCATCTTTATATCCATGATCAGCATTGCTGTACGTTTGTGTTAAAAAATAGTCAATATGGTTAATTTGTAGAAGCATTGATACAAACGATCGTAGCGATGTAAAAATTGCAGGACGTAAAAATAAAGTTCGTTTCTCACTAGGTACCTACGTCATAGAAAACGACATATATCCGTCAATTATTAATATGTTTTAATACTTTTTTCGAATATCTGTTTTTAAAGGATTAATCTTTATGAAAATATGAAATACTCGAAAATTGTGTTATTAAGACGGATTTTTTCATTACTTTGCCCATATAAGTTCCTTGTTGTTGTTAAGGCGGTACTGGTTGGGATGGCAGTAAATTCTTGTACAATTCTTGTAAACTGTCTGTCCATGTGAGATGACCAACATTTGACTTGCAATTCATACATTTTTTTGTTAAATTTTTAATAATTTAGTCAAAATTTAATTTTGTTTTCATTAATTTATTCTTATTTAGGCTTTTATCATTAAAAGTTCATGTTTTTGATGCGTTTGATGTCTTAGAGTTATATATCTCCAATGTGTATTTTGGATAAAATAAATGTGTTTCATACATTTAATAGAACATCTGAATTAAGGTCAGTGAATATAAACATATTATTTTGTTTGTTAAAGCTGACATAATGTTCGATATGGATTCTAGACAACTGTCTTTTTGACAATTCTGATATTTAACGACCACTGGATATTATCATCTATTTATCAATGACATAATTAATGACAATATATTTATTTATTCATATGTTTAAAATAGTTACATGCTTGTTCATGCTTGTATTACCGCTGCACCTATTTCTCCCAATGCATTAACATATGAGTACATACGAAACTAGCTATTTATAAGTTATCCTTGTGTTTTTTACTGGCTGTTTGCATACTCTGACATCCTCTGTCCCCCAAAACTAAAGTAAGGTAACTGTCATCAACACCACATAGAACACAATTCTTCTTAAATGTCACTGCATACCGTTTACCTATCCTTAAATGTACAAAGATGTTTTTTTCCCTCTTTGGAATTGCCTATCGACAATCCGTTTATTCACACTAAAGCATAAACATAATTATATATATATATATATATATATATATATCGATAATCGATTTGATAAAGGCTTTATACTTAAAGGCCTACAAATAATTTTACAAAAGAATATTTTTTCATTTGATAATCAATATTACAATCAGGTTAAAGGTACAGCAATGGGGACAAGGGTTGCTCCAACTTATGCCACCCTTGTTCTTGGTTATCTAGAAGAGAAATTATACGCTGAAATTCAAAAACAGAAAGGTGAAGATTTTTCAAAGTATATTCAAGCTAACTGGAAAAGATTCTTGGATGACTGCTTTATATTTTGGCAAAAATCTCTTGTAGATTTATTACATTTTGAAACATTGCTGAACTTACTACATGAAGATATAAATTTCAAAATTCAACAGAGTACATATAAACTTCCGTTTTTAGATGTAATGGTGATAAAGAACGGAGAGTCAATAACCACCGACATATATTATAAAAGCACTGATTCAAAACAATATCTAAATTTTAAATCATGTCATCCAAAACATACAAAAGTAAATATTCCGTGTTCACTTGCAAGGAGAATCTGTACAATTGTATCAGACAAAAACATATTACAAACTAGACTAAAGGAACTTGCCACTACCCTACTTAAAAGAAAATTCCCGAAAGAGGTAATAAAAACAGGTATAAGGAAAGCATTACAAATTCCTAGAACAATCTTACTTCAAGTTAAAGAAAAGTCACAAGACAAAATGTTACCATACATTTCTACGTGCAATCCAAAAAACAGAGAATTGTTTGGAACATTCAAAACCAACATGGAAATATTAAGACATGATCAGAAAATGGAAAAATTGATAACCAATACTAAAGTCATTAAATGCAATAGACATCTTCCCAATTTGAAACACTTTCTAATAAATTCAGAATTCAAACAAAATCAAACAAGTCCTACCGTAAAAAAATGTAAGGAACCGAGATGTGGGCTTTGCAATTATTTAATAGAAGGATCGTCTTTAAAACTGAAAAAAAATATATTCCATGCAAAGGAAAATATGGATTGTACCGTGGAAAATGTATTATATGTTTTAGTTTGCGATGGATGTAATGAATTTTATATAGGTCAAACAGGAGACAAACTTAGAAACAGAAGAACAGTTCACGCACAACAGATAAGAGACCCGTCAACGAGACAATTACCTTTAAGTGAACATTTAGATACATGCGCCAAAAGAGACCCAAAATTTTATATTTATCCATTTTATAAATTTCATACCAATAACGTTTCAGCTAGGTTATCTAGATACCAATATTTTATAAACAATTTTGAACCAAAATTGAATAGCGTTAATTGACGTCATATTTTTAGACTAAAAAATATAATTGACGTCATCAATATTGACGTACGTTGTGTACGTTTTTAAGCAATTACACATATTTTGACGCCATATTTGCCCTGATGAGCAGGAAAGCGTAACTGGTTGGCAAATAATAATTCAATTATCTCATGGACTGTGTTTTTATCTTTTAATATATATATATATATATATATTTTTTTTTTTTTTCAATTATACAAAGTAAATATATTTTATAATTGATAGTATAACTTTTTAACAAAACAATATTTAGACAAATAATTTCAAACATTAGTAAAATCTCTTTTATAATATATCCTTGAGATAATTAGTAAATATATTAAAAAAAATGTTTCTCTTTTTTCTTAACCATGTTCTATTGTCTTTAGTGATTTGCAAATTCCACATTTTCTGGAGATGTCTGATAATGTTTTCCAAAAAAAGTTGAGATAAGTAAATATAGTCGGTCAATAGCTATGCATAGCTAATGTTTATTGTACTGATATACCGACATGAAATAAAATTTGATTTGATTTAGGGCAACTTATAAAGAAATGGTCATAATCTTCAAAATCTCCTCAATTTTTGCACAGCGGGCTTCAAATAATTTAAAAAAGATATGAATTAATAGCAACAAGTACATGTATTGCCTTGTATTTCAACTGTTTAACTTTGTTATCTTGAAGGACTTTAACAAGTTTAAACCTCCGTTTAGTTTATTTCCTAGAATGACCGATATTTTTATTCTATCCTTTTTACCGTTCCATATAAAATTGAAAAGTAGCGAATTGATTTTATTTATGATTTCTTTTGGAACAACCATGTTTTGAAGAAGATATGTAAATTTTGGGACAATTATCGATTTAATGACCGCTATTCGACCATAAATAGTTAAATTCCTTTTATTCCAATTGGATAAGATTGATTCACATTTATTTATTCTAGTATTCCAGTTTAATTTTTCGCAGTTTTCTTTGTTATGTCCGAAATAAACACCAAGTGCCTTTACATGTTTATTTGTAAAATTTATTCCATGTAACATATTACTATCTTTATGTTTAGATTTTCCAACCCATAAAGCTTCAGTTTTTGATTTGTTTATTTCTAATCCTCCGTATTTTCCGTATTCCTCTATAAGTTGTGATGCTATCGTAACTTCTGATTGATTATTAAGAGAAAGTGTTGTATCATCTGCCAATTGGATAATTTTTAACTGTTTAAACGAATTTTCATACCTGATAGAAATACCATCAATTTGTTTGCTTTTTCTAGTATGTGTGGCTAAAATTTCAGCAACAATAAATAAAAGAGCCGATAATGGACATCCTTGTTGAATTCCATATGATATTTCAAAGAAATTTGATTTCCAAGTGAACCATTATTTATTACACAAGACGATATTTCACGATAAATGACTTGAACCCAATTGATAAAAGAGTCTTGCAGACCATTTTTTAAGCACTGCTAGCATGAATTTCCAAACGACTGTATCAAAGGCTTTTGAAAAATCTAGGAACAAAATTGCACCATCTATGTCTAAACAAAATGTATAATCGATTATGTCCTGTATCTGCCTGATTGTCAAGAATAACTCAATTTTTAATTGTTATTAATCATTTGCATGCATTTCTTTCAGGAAAAGAAACTCATATTTGTTAATTTACGTTGACGACGTTATTTGTATTGTGACGTCATATAAGCGTCGCTCAATCCGGTTCGCGCGTGGAATATATATTGATTGAATAGATAAAAAGAGGTCTTAGTCTGTTATTACAAGCTGAGATCAAAAAGATAAAGTTTGGTCTCGAAGGAGGGCTTACTCAGTATTGTCAAAATTGATTCTTGCTAAATTGAGCAAGTATCGTTGTAAATAGGGTAGGAGATACTCTCCTAAGCAAGTCTAGCTAAGGCAGCAAATCTAGCTAGTGAATCAAGTCTGGGTATTTGAGTAAGTCTAGCAGGACAGCAAGTCTAACTAGTAAAGCAAGTCTAGGTAGTCGAGCAAGTCTTAGGAGCGCAGCAAGTCCAAGAAGTGCAGCAAGTCCAAGGAGTGCAGCAAGTCCAAGAAGTGCAGCAAGTCCAAGTAGCGCAGCAAGTCCAATTAGCGCAGCATGTCAAGCCAGCATAGCTGCTCAAACCTTTACCGAGTCTAACTAAGACATTGTCACCTCAGTAGATTATCCCCCTTCTATGACGTTGACACTGATGTTATACCCAATGAATCTATTTTTATATATCCCTGTTGATCTTAACTTATTATTTTAGGTAGTTCTAACTGTAAGCATTTTGAAAGAACTCTTGTAAGAATTTTGTAATCTATATTAAGTAACGAGATAGGTGTCCAGTTTTCCAGTAATTCAGGATTACCTTATTTGTAAATAAGTAAGAAAACGCTCTGTTTTTGTGTGTTAGAACGTTCACCATTGTCATAGCCGTCATTTAGCGCATCAGTTACTAAAGTACCTATTATTTCCCAGACACGTGGTAAAAATTTGTAGTTAGACCATCTAGACCCTGACTTTCATTCAACTTCATCTCATTTACAGCATCATTACACTCGATTAATGTTAATTTACCTTCACATTTATTTGCGAGATCGTCATTTAATTGATTATCAATATCAATGGTATTTAAATATTTGTCACAATCTGCATCAAAAGATTTACATGCATACAACTTTTTAAAAAAATGTACATCTTGGCTCAATATTTCATCAGTAATGACAATGACAATGACAAAGTTTATTCGCTATAAGGCCTCCGGCCCATGCAAAATATATACATACATTTATATATATTACACAAAAGCATAGTATGTGTACATAACTGATCATTTGTCATAACATACAGCATATCTCTTAAGTATGTTGAAACAATACATACTGGTGCTATGGGGCTCGTTTTGGGGAGGCTGCGTTTTTGGTATGTGGCATTCCCTGTTTGATATTATTTTTGTTTTGATATAAGCTACAGCTTTAACAAAATATTTTATCATAATTATTATGTACTTCTAAGTGATGTAAATTTGTTTTTTTTCTTTTGTCGAAAGCATAATAAAGAAAAGTTGCAATCGATTTTACTAATGTTTCATTTTTTGTAGACATTAAAATACAGAATTTATTTTGAGAAGGGCATATAAAATATTTTCTAGGTAAATACACTACTCTTAAATCCGAATAAAATTCACAACATAACAAAAAATGATATTCGTCCTCAATTGCATTTTTATTACATGCCTTACATAACCTGTTTTGCCTTGAAATATTCCGATGCCGACCTGTCTCAATTTCTAGTTCATGCGAACCTACCCTAAAATTTACAAAAGCATACCTAAATTTCTTAATATCTAACATATCCAGATAATATTCGTATGTAAATGCTTTTTTAAAAAAGTATGTAACAAGAAAGCTTTCTGTTTGAATTTACTGCTTCATGCCAGTCCTGTAAGAACATATCTTTTAATCTTTGTACGAAATGTTTTAAAAACAGTTGCTCTGAGTTAATAGACTGGTTTGCCCATACATTTCCTAAACCATGTATCTGGAGACATTGTCTCAAAGATGAAACCCAGTTTATATGACCATTAACATCATCATTATACATCATTAAGTAACATTTTTTAACGAATCCAGTGTTTGGCATTTTGAGTATTTTTAACCAGTATTTAACACACCTTTTACGGGATTCGATATACATTGGGAATCGACCACAGTCACCAAGTATGGCTACGTTTGAAGAATTTTGTTTGGCGCACATAAAACGCTTACATGCGTAGTACTGAATGCGTTCGAGTTCATCAAATTTATCAAGACCCCAAATTTCGGAACCATATAGCAATTGAGGACATATCTTTGTATCAAACAGTTTGAAAAATACTGTTTTATTTAACTGTCCAAAGTTATATAAAGACTTTAGCAATGATATTAACACCCTTTTACCTTTAATACATAGTTCTTTGACCATAATATTCAAGGATAATTGCCTTGTTAGTGTTAAACCAACATAGCAAAACATATTTACAACCTCTAACTGAGTATTTTTGTACATCCATTTCTCATTCTTAGCTAAGGTGCCACCATTTTTGAATACAGTACAACAATTTTTGTTTTATTTTCATTCACTTTAAGTTTGTACGTATCACAAAAATTAGATAAAATATTTAACTCCCTTTGAAGACCAAATACTGTATCTAACATTAAAGCTATATCATCTGCAAACATTAATGAAATAAGTTGGGCAGTATCTGGATGTAACTGAATTCCTGTAACACCATTTTCTTCTAATGTACGTTCTAATTCATCTATAAAGAATGAAAATAACATTGGACTTGCCGAACAACCTTGTTTAAGACCGACCGAACTTGTAAGATACTTACTTCGTGTATCATTGCAGCGTACACATGACTTTACTGTATTGTACATGCTTCGCAACGATCTAAACAGGTTGCCTTTAACCCCACCTTCCTTAAGTATTTTCCAAAGTATTTGCCTATTTACAGTGTCAAAACACTTCTGGAAATCGATAAAAGCTACATACAATTTATGCCGTTTCTTTCTCAGTGTTCTTTCTATAATTGACTTAAGTACAAAGGCATTATCAACAGTTGAATAACCTGCCTTAAAACCACTTTGGTTTTCTGAAATTTTATTATACATTTGGGAAAAAAAGTTAAGTCTGGCCACTAAAATGCCACAGTAAATTTTCCCAAGTACATTCTGAAGAGAGATACCTCTGTAGTTGTCTACGTTGTTAGTGTCACCTTTCTTATGCAGTGTTACTATAATGGATTCGCACCATGTCTCTGGATATTCTCCTTTTGAAAATAATCGATTAAATAATTTTACTAGAATGTGTATAAAACTTTCTATACCATAGATAAAGTGAATCTAACATGTTCATGAGTTGTGGATAAGGAAATCCCACCCGAGGGTTGAGATACGTCCAAAAACGAGGCTCTGTCGAGTTTTTTGGACGTATCTCAACCCGAGGGTGGGATTTCCTCATCCACAACTCAATGGACATGGTAGATTTATTTTCTCACCGTTTAAATCGCATTTTCACACAAGTAAGAAGGAATAAGTGCAAATACAGGATGGGGATGAAAAAATGAAAATCAACTTTTTCTCGAATTTTACTTCAAAACTGCGATAGATGGATAGAAAATTATCTAACTAAGAAAATGAATACCAACAACCCTATGTTTATTTCAAAAATAACAATTTTACAGTCATTTTTCGATTTTTATGTCTGCTTACAATGAACGTAAAAATAGTCCGGCAGCGATGTGAGATAAGCGATGTGAGATAAGTTTATCTCACATGGGTAAATGCGCGGAAATATGTATCTCATAGGTGAGAAAAAAAATTCTGGTATAATATTATCAGGTCCTGGTTTCTTACCGAGTTTTAAATGTTTTATCGACATTCTAACCTCCTCTTCAGTAATATCAGAATTGAAAATATATAGCTCAACATCATCCTCTATTTCTTCATCAAATAGCTCATAATTAATTATTTATTATCATTTTCGTCAACTGTATATGGATTCAATAAACGCTCGAAATGTTGCAACCACTCATTGGTAGATATATTTTTGGCCGCTTGTTTCTTACGGGTTGTCATACGCTTTAATTTGGACCAAAACGACTTAGAATCATTTACTTGAGAGGTGAGATCATTTAATGTTTTTTTATTGTAACTATGAGCTTTTAAATTACACATATTCTTAAACTCATTTCTTTTTGTTGAATATAACTGTAAATTTTCTTCAGATCTACAACGTCTATATTGTCTTAATAACTTATATTTCAAACGTTTTAGCGTTCTGCATTCTAAATCAAACCATTTTGGCGTATTTGTATTTACGTATTTCACTTTACTTTGAAAACAATTACCAACATCCTTCAAAAAGGCGACAAAATTTGCAACAATATCGTTAATATCAGATCCATTGTTATCTATTGCCAAACATATCCTGTTTATTACTTCTAATGTGAATGTTTTACTACTTCTGTTTTGGAAAGTAGCCTTATCTTTACTTGAGATATGATATTTGATCTCTTTAACTGGAGTAATATGTTCGGGACTCTCCGTTATATTGTATGAAAAATTCAGTGAGACATGTAAAGGAAAATGTTTCGATTCACCCCTTTCATCTACTTTAAAGTCAGTGATATGGTCTACTACATCTTCCGAACATAACAAGTAATCGATAACGCTACAACCCAAAGTAGAAGTGTAAGTAAAATGACCTACATTTGTATCTTGACCTATACGTCCATTCATAATGTATAGTGAGTAAACTTTACAAAGTTCTAATAGTAATTTACCTTGTGCATTTACTGTTTTGTCACAAGATTTACGCAATTCACGTACAGGACAGTGAAAAATTTCACTATACTCTTGAAGTTGGGGAATACTTTCATCTGTATGAATACATTCATTTAACTCGCCGGTTCTGGCATTCAGGTCACCCATCAGTACAAAGTTACACTCTATGTGATTTGCATAAATAGAACTTAATACATCATCTAATAAATGTATACCTTTGAATGTGTTGTTTACATAAAATGGTGAGTCCATGGGAGGTAGATATACAAATAATATAAGTGTGTCTTTTGTTAACTTAGTAAATGACTTCTTAAGTCTAAGAAGTATACCTATACCTTGTTCAATAGCAATACATGATATAAAACTTTGTAATTCTTTCTTAACGTATACAGACAGTCCACCCATAGCTCTACCAAACTTGCTGTTTTTAACTGCTGGTAAAAAATAACAATTATGTGAATTCAGAATATCGCTCGTCATCTCATTGCTTAATTCTCATGTTTCTGCTAATGCAAAAATTCCGTAAGAACCAATGAATGAAATGAAATCATTAAATTTTGTTTTCGTTAAGATACCTTCAATATTCCAAAATCCTATTTTTAATGAACTTTTGTTTGGGCTTTTGCCGGACCCATAGTCAATGTCTATTTGCATTGTTTGATTTCTTTCTCCACCTAACATACCACTGGTGACTTTCCGTTTAACGCTAAGAAACGTACGTGAATTCGCTGACTTATTCTCAGGTCTAATATGCATTTTACCTTTATAAAAATAACCAGTTTTTCCCTGATTTCTCAGTTCAGATAATGAGAATCTTTGTCGTGTAGTAAGTTCCTCTGATATTCTAATGCCATTTGTACGTAATTTATCACGGCCCGTGAATAGTTTGTATTTATATTTTGGATCTGTAAATTTCACAATAAGTATCCTGTTTGTTCCTACCTGCTTATTTCCAATTCTGTAAGTTTCTAATATGCAATTGGTGCCCCAATCATCATTAGGACAAGCAATTTCTAACACATTTTCTAAAATTTCACTTTATCTGATACATGTTTATTTTCTACCAGCAAGGAGCTAATCATTTTCCTGTTTTGTCTGGACTTTTGGGAATATATATTGAGGCCAGACAAATTTCGATTTAAAACAGAAAATAGTTTTTTTTTTTAATACTGAGTAAGCGCAGAATCGTAAAAAAGCACTTTTGGTACTCATTCAGCTCAGTGGAATGTATTTGGATCTATCACCCGAAACAAGCAGTTATCCTCTTGGACAACGCTTTATCAATGAATAGATCACATAATAAACATTTTGTGTTGTATGATATGCGACATCGTGTGGCTTTAATTTATATAACCCCAATTGAAGAACATAATTCGATTATATTACTAAGGTGCAGTTTTGCTCATGAAAGACGGTTTAAACTAGAAAAAGGAGAACTTAAAAAAAGGTTTATCTTTGTGATTTGTAGGCTGTTGGCAGTTACGATTTATAGGGACTACTATATACTGAAGTGGCTTGGCCGGAAGCAAATACAAATGTACAATGTATCCTAGAAACAAAATACCAATTCATACTTCCGAGAAGCGGTGCCACTGGAATGTCAATTCGTGGATTGCTGGTTCTATCCCAAGTCCAGGTGATTGATCATGGTGATTTCCAACCTCTGTATAATTTATATAGGAAAGCAGCCAGCGGCTGGCGGAGACTTGATTCTAAAGATTCTGAACGAATACCACGTTAGAGAGGTGATTAGATGGCCACCTCTTTACAGTCGTGATTTTGCTGAAAACGTTAAAACCCATTATAACGTAAGGCAGCTAGACAGGCAGCCAACTAACTACTTATATAGATACAGCTACATTTTGCTGTATTTCAAGCTATAAACCTTAGAATATTTTATATTGTTATATATCGCCACCTACCTTGACCATTTACAATAACAACTCATCGCTCTGTCATATCAAAATTGCAATATCATAATTATATATATTGCACGAATAAATCGTGGCTATTGTCAATATTGGAATAGGTGTTTGCAGCTTTGCGCGTCTTTTTACTTCAAAATCCGAGCTGCACGATTTTACCGTGCTCTTTGAGGCAAACAGAAAAACATTTTGTTGCTTGTTAAAATGAGATAGTTGGTGTAATATTGTAAAAGACTGAAAAACAAACAATCTACTATCTGTAGTCCTGAAAAGCAAACAATCTACTATCTGTAGTCTAAGTCAGATGGATCACTCGTAGCCGTTGTCTATGTAATGTGTCGTTTCGCTCGGCTCGCCTCCAAATTACATAGACAACGGCTACTCGTGATCTATCCTTTACATAATTGATTGTTTTTGTGCACGTGAAATCTCTTATTTCACGGGATTAATTTGTGGTTTACCGGAGGAATCTCCACCTAAAGATGACTTATTAGGCTCGGCTAATTGCAATATTTGCTTTTCGACCGTATTTACCACCTGAGAATCTGAGTGTGTGTCTGACTCATTCCCGTCGTTCTCGTCGAATCGTCCTGTATGCACTCGGATCGTTTGTGACCAGCGATATTGCATTTAGAGCATACCCAATCGTTGGTACACACTTTGAATACATGACCATTTTCGAAGCACTTAGAACAGTTTTTTTGGTTTGGCCTTGCCGTGGCTGCAATGAAGTACACGGCCATGAAATTTCACAAAGTTCATGAAATTGGGGAGAATTTTCTGAAGGGTAGACAATTTCACCATACAAAATCTATCGCCCGTTTCACAGTTTGTAAGTTTGCCGCCTACGCGCAATTTCCCACGGGAAACAGAGATAGCCTCGACCCCTAACACGGTGAATGTCCTGGTTAGAGTGTCGTCCTCTAAAGAGAGTGGGATGTTCTTGACACGCACTCTTGTAGTATTTTCATTATTAAGACGGTCGCGATTCGTGTTCATAACAGTGACATCCCCCCTTAATGGGTTTAAAGTTTAACTTTATCTTCTAAATTGTCAAAATAGATGCGCCACATTCCACGGATTTTTTGTAGTCCAGTTATGTGGGATGCTTCAATTGTCTGACTAATAGCCTCGTATAACTCAACATGGCTAATCCATTCATCTTGAGTGGGTTTTCGATCGCCGAAAATTTACGATTCTCTCATGAATAGTAATGGTGTAGTGTTCATTGGAAAATGTGATCGTGGATCAACTTCTGGGTAAACGTTCGGTTCCCCTTCGTGTGCCTCTGACTCTGACATTATTGTGTATATAGTTATCAACTATCAATAAACTTCGGCAAAAAGTACCTTTTCAGAAATTACATCCAATATATCCAATATTACAAAAAGTATATCCTCTTTAGACTCACTTTGCACTAATTGTGGCTTGATAAATGCTTTTAGTTCAGTTCTTTTTCAAATTATTTTGCTGACCGTAAAGAACACAGCCATAGCCGATGTCGCTTACTATACTAAAGATGTTACTAACGTACTTGTTATGTAAAAATAAAAGCACATTTTAAAGATTTCAATTAAACAACTAACAGACTTAAGTTCTTGCATGACATAGTAGCTACTGCTACTACTACTACTACATGTACCTGATGTTCTGACCAGATATCCCTGATAAATGATGTAAATCTTTATTCAGGAGGCAGGAAAGTGTCTCAATTATTAATGCAAAGAAAAAGGCTCATTGAAATAGCCAAAATTGTAAAAATAGATGGGTGTTCCGTTAGAGCACTTGTGTCGCCCTCTTCCGCTTTGTCAAAATAACCAATAATCTTGTGACAAAAAGTACAAAAGGGGGCAAAACTGTGTCAAGTATGACCTTGATCTTCAAAAGTTCTCACTTAAAAATTTGGGCGCATCACAACCCTTTTGTTTAGACTTATAAAAGTATGTTGAGATTGAGAAAAAAACAAAAATAATATCAAACAGGGAATGCCACGTACCAAAAACGCAGCCTCCCCAAAACGAGCCCCACAGCACCCAGAAGTGCACACCACCAACACACACACACACACACACACACGCACACACACACAACACACACACAATCATGTACACACACAAACATGCACTACCAACACACACAAGCATACAAAGCAAACACACGAGGACAAAACGAACAATTAACGGAACACAGTTGGGGCACCGCCTTGGAACGGTCAGTGGCAAAAACACCACTGGGGAGCTTAAACCGGTTTATGGTGCGCACCCAACCTCACTCTTACCCCCACCATGTTCCAAAGTCACAGGACAGTGTAAATAAAAGTAATCCCTGCTAGGTGAATCTCTAACACACGCAATGGAAACAAAAGGCATGGTATGTAAAACACAAAAATGCTCGTGTATAAATATATAAAAAGCAAACCTTGAGAACCAAAAAACGTATGTACTCAATGCATTTGCAGAAGGCAGAGCACCAAGAGAAACACCCTTAAGGGCCCGACGAAACAGGCCAGAGGACAGAAATCAAAACAGTTTCGTCCCAGTGGGATTTAAAAACTGCCCATCACAGAGTCCTCCCCCTCTTCCGTCAGACACAATCAAAGAGGGAAGCATAGCGTCCAACTGTAAACGGGTTGAACACCAAACATGCGGTGTGTCTCAAAACAGTAGGGTCGTAACCTCTTTTAACAAAACGTTTTATAATTTTAGCAAATACAGTTGGAAAATTGCCATGACCCAAAATCTTACGAAGTTTGTAAACCACATCCCCATAAAAATCGGGTTTTGAAATATCTTCTCGCAGAAGAGTCTTTAGATTACTATTGAATTTCAAAACCAAATCAGAATTACGATAGTAAAATTTAGCAAAATATTTACGCAATTTGTAATAACGGTAGCCCTGTTGAAGAAGTTTATTTGTAATATATTGATTACGTTCATTGAAATCCTCAACATGACTACACGCTCTGGCAAACCGAATTAACTGAGAAATGTATACCCCATAAGATGTAGCATGAGGTACATCCCCATCCAAATGGGGGAAATTTACAATATTAAAATTAAAATCATCCCTCTTGTCATAAATTTTGGTATGTATAATATTGTTATAAATAGAGAGATGTAAATCTAAAAATGAAGCACCAGTATCCAAATTGTTAGTTTTAATTAACTGGAGTTCCCGGGGATAAATAGTGTCCACCAATTGACCAAAAAACGGGTTATCTATATTAGAAGTCTTTTTTCTCTTCAAGTTTTTTTTCTTTTTAAAAAGCATCTCTATCAACAATTTGTCTCAATCAAAGCTCATCTCAAATTGGAGTCAATGGAAGGAGAGATTGTGAAGACGTTATAAAAATGCCAAGAAAAGACATGAGGTAATGAGTCTAACGACTGATGCCAGTCTACCCTTTTGTTATAAACAATGCAATTTGAAATTTAGATGAAGAAATCTTAAGAAGTGGTAAAGTAATAGGCAACGTTAAGTTTTCATGACAAAATATAAGTACAAAAAGGGACATAAATATGACATTGACCGTCTAAATGTGGCGACAAGTTTGATCAAGAAATCTTAGGAAATGGCAAAGTTATAGCCCACGTAAAGTTTATGTGACGGGCGGACCGACGGGCGGACAAAGCGATCTATATGTTTCGCCTTTTCTCCGAAACAAAAACAAAAACTCATCTTTTTCTCAGGTGAACGTCAGTGTACAGGAAAGACGTGTTGTGGCCACGTGCAGGAATTGTAATGATGAATATTAAACATAACAACATTATAAGATTAGAAATAATACAAATACTTAGAATGATCTGCTTCATATACTTTAAGTTCTTGCATGCTATGCAAACTACTGCTTTCTGGAATTGTGGCCAGACATCCGTTATATATGATGTACAATTATGTTTAGACTTATAGTCAGACAAAGGTTGAATTATTAATAAAAAAAAATTAAGTAGGCAAAGTAATAAAATACCTAATGACTTTCTCTTGTATCGGGTGAACTTAACATCAGTTAACACATGATGGGTGTGGCATATTTATGTACAACAACTGAATTAACAAAAGTAAAACAGGCAATTTATAAAATCACAAATAATACGTAATGCTTAGAAACAGTCTACTTTGACTTGAGATCTTGCGTGCTTAATAAACAACTACTTCCTGGAAATCTAACCAGACATCCCTCAGACATGACGTAAAACTCTATCTAAGCCTAATAACATCGAAAGGGTTTCAACTATTAATAATTATAATAAAATTGCTTGATGACACAGACAAAATTGTTACAAACCTCATGACTTTATTCTGTATTAGGTGAACATTAGTATACACGGGATGGGTGAGGCATATTCATATGAAGCACCTGTGAAAATAAAAGTAAAACTGACAATTTATAAAACACTTAAGAATACATAATGCTTAAAAACAGTCTACTTGGACTTTGGGTCTTGCATGCCTTATAAACTACTACTTCCTGGAAATCTGACCAGACACTTGGAATTTATTTAAAATTTTAATTAGGCATAATAACTCGACAAGGGCTTTGAATACTAATAGAAAGTGCTCATTGACAAAAACAATATAGTAAAATATCTCATGAAATTCTTCTCTATCAGAACATTAAAGGGGAACGCCCTACATCTAGCAGATTATATCATCGAAGCATAGATTATGTGTTCAATCAACGTAAAATGATAAATAAATACAATTTCAAAGAAGAACCTATGGCGAAAAATGCCCCATTTTACCACAATTAATTAATATACAGGCTTTATGAAATAAATCGCATCCACCCATTAATTGTACAACTACAACTCTGCATAGATAATTGAATGTTTTACGGTGTTGCAGTATATTTTAAACCGCTGATTTTATCGATAATGACTGGGAATGCATAGCTTAAACTTTTAAGTTAAGTTAAAATACGTCCAAAGATTATTTTAATTATGTCTTGGAGGTTATTTAGTTTGGCATCAATTATAGGGTATGTACCTTTATATACACAGGATGGAAGCGAAATATGCATGTGCTGCAACTGTAATTTAACACTTAAAATGGCCAATTCATCAAAACTGAAAGAATACGAAATGCTTAGTAAACACCCTTCTCAAAATGTCTGCTACTTTAAAAGCATAAATTGCTCAGAAAATGTCTTTAATATATTAAAAATGCATTGAAAACATACTTACCACTTGATAAACTACGATGTTTGGCCATATGTTCACTTGTTTTTGTCCATTTCATACAATTCCGCGACGCAATATTGAACCGGTACGTCGTCATATTTCGCATTCGTGAAATTCGCAAGGTTTTATGGAAAAGCGTTCCGGACAAAACGTCACGCATTATAGTTTGTGGATTTAGAGTGTTTTTATCAAGTAACGGCCATGAATTGTTTTGAGGAGTTCTGGTATTTTATAACACCTTTACTTATCTGCCTTTCTATACAAAATACACTTATGGAGGAATTTGTTTGACCTTTTAATCAAGATAGCCTGACCTCTTTTTCTAATATATACCAAAAGGAGTAAGCGACTGAAAACTGTACATCTAACACCAGTCAGGTGACTCTCAAAGTGTGTAAGAAATGGTTGTATGTATACTATTGCAAAAGTCGTTGGTGTAACACACATAATTCGAAAATAGGCAATACCTATATCGGGCGAAAGCATACGATGTCAAACCCCTCACAGCGATTGGACCGCCCTATTACTGCATACTATACGGGGAAATATCCGCTGCGGGGAGTTCGCAGAATATCCGGCACGTGATATGTTACGTCATTTCATTTGATCGATATTGTTTCACAGATTAGTTTCAATTACATGGGTTGTAAGATTGATTCTGAGGAGAGATACGTTTCTAAAATAGATAACCGTAAAAAAAATGATTTATAATCAACAGAAAACGGTCGGTGGAATTCTGGGTAGACGGTGCAGCGTAACATGTAAGCATGATGTCACGAAGTCGACACTTCTCAATTTCGCATGGGTATATCGTTCCGTACGTGCAATAAGGTGTCAAGTAGCATTTTTATGTTTTCAAGAAAATCGCATTTAAAGGTATAAAATTATATTTATGAAAATATGTCAAACACAGTGATTTGTGATACATTACATTTATACAAGTATTATAAACTGATAAGCAGGATGTACTAACGGTTTCTTTATGTTGCGTGGATGAAAGTTATAGTAGTTTTAATAATACAATTATGAGTATATTTTGTATATTAGTGTTTTATATTTATACAGCCATTCTCCTCTTTTTTAACTAATCTGATTGAAAGTATTGCATTCCCAGCAGTTAATAACTACACACTGAGATTGTCTGTGTTGAATCAGCACATTAACACCTATATTATTAAGATAATGAAAGAAGTACGTGATGAGCCTATACACCTTATCAGCACTCCTGAAACAGCTGGGATGTGTATCCTGCCCATGCAATATTTATCAAAGGTGAGCAATTTAAATCAAGGTTTTATATTTTAACTTCAGAACCAAAAGGTACCGTTTGTAATAAGGCACTTTCGTGCAAACAAAGATACAACATATTATTCAGTGCAAAAAGTACCATATGTCAAATGGTACCTTTCTCCACTTAATTACATGAATATGGTGCACTTTTCCACAAAGATATTATGGTTTACTTGGCACTTCTGGGTTTCTGTTAATTCGAGAATAATTTGTAGGTATATAATTTATATTTTTATATCACATGTAGATATCATGTAACTGCAGTTATAGCATGGTGACCAGGCCCTGAAATATCTCTTTTACTGATAAATATCTATCAGTTTTGTTCAGGAGCCAGTCTACTATCCAGCGCCGATTTCAGGGTAAAACTGCCTCAGTGTACAAACCAAAATCATATAAAATAGACTGGAAATAGTACATGTAATATAGTATGTTGAAAAAACATATATTGTATCAGACTAGTAACTAGTCTACTGCAGTTAATAACTACTAAAAATGTTAGTTGGCACCTTTTTGCACTAAGGGTGCGATATGTGAAATCATTTATTTTATTGCTTTTAGTATTCAATTAAATACTCGTACATACATTCACCTATGGTCGAGCTTCGTGCCCTTCTAGCTTTCGCCCGTATTATGTGATTGTTGAATTAAACGTAATCATGAAATCACTTGTGTAAAACATCCATACATACAACATTCATTAAGGGTGGAACATTTATTTAAGTCTCCCTGTTAGTTTGTGCCAACAAGATAGGACAAACCAGATATTAGATCAGAACTTTCAGCTTTTAATTTTGTGTAGGTTGAAATACCTGCGAATTTTGAAATATAAGTCTGTTTAAAATCAAGTGACCCTCCGGGTGGGGTTCAGTTTAGCTCTGGGTTATTTACTTGATTAGTCTAAGAAGAACCCACTAGACAATGCTGCATATTAAGTTTATAAACTGTAAACAAAAGCTGTAAATTTGAAGATATACTGATTAATCAGTCCCTGCTATATTACTGTATATTCATTCTTTAATCTGTATTTCACTTGTAGTGCGCCTTGAAAAAAAAAGGTTTTTTCAGTGTGCTTGCTTTATTTTATTCAAATTTGTCACCTTAAGATTTATAGTCTGATGTTTGTGCGATAAAACAAGTTGCGTTATAATGGAACTTTCACTAATTTTACATTTTAACAATATCTTTTCAATAATTTCTAGTTTCACTCGCAAAGTTGTTCATTTCCGTTCCCTCTAACAAAAACGACGTCCATTGCTTGAGGATGATACATTTGTTTTATAGGACTATACCCCTTATCTTTCATATAATTGATTAAATTTCTTCTTTTTAGAGCCATCTTTTTACCCTGCCATGAATGGTATTCTACAGAAATAGTTTGTATATGTATTTTATCCCATGGTAGGGAATCTAGTACATCTCGTTCTGCCCCCTCTACGTCTAAACTGAAGTAGTCCACATACAGCTGATTCATTGCGAGCAACACTGAATACAATGGAAAACACTGGACTTCTATATATCCTCGTTTACCCTTTTTGTCATAATCTACACGCCTTGCTTGAGTTGGTTTGATATTCACGAAGAATGTCTCCTAAAAAGTAATGTAGCACATAAGTCAACTTACTTGTTCAGTCAACTGTGTATATTACGAAGTCATTGAGATCATTATTAGTCCCAAGACCACACTGCCAGCAGAAATTACATTTATTTGTACCAAGAACTTAAATAACTTTACTTTGTAAATCGATCTCCATTTAAGAAATATAAAACAATATTTTTTTCAATTATATTGCAAAAAAATGAAAAAGGCTTCCCGGAAACTATCGAAAAAGCGACTTGAATACAAAAATATATATGTTAACATTGTTTTAAAGTGAATAGAACATGGTTCTATAATTATCCTATCAGTGTATTCATTTTACAATATCAGCAAATTCAAACAGATCCCGTGTCTTTAACTATTGTCTTTATATCCGGAGTACGTTATATCAATATATAATTGTCATATATAAAATCGGGCCAAGAAAGGCTTTTTCTTTTATTCGAAAATTCGCTGTATCCGGTGTCGCTATATACCGTGATTACCGTATAAATTGTGTTATAAATGATAAACATTGCTAATGAAAATATGTTTTGCTTTCAAAAGGCAATAATAATGAAAATACAACTGAGATCAATCAACTACTTCTATAGATGCAAAACCATACTTCAAAGACATCAACTGGCCAAACAATGGGGCAATGGATACAAAACTCAAAATTGTTTATAATTAGACGATGGACACCACTAAAACGGAAAATGTTTCTTAATAAACAACGTTTTAATGCGAGAGCCATTAAAAGTCACAAATGACGTCAAATTGTGGTTCATAACAACTAGTTAATGTTCGCGTAAACTTCTCCCTTGAATTCTATATTTTTGTGATATTTAGTCATAACAGAATCGAAATAATAGTCACGCAAGCTTATTCACCAACTTATAAACAACAGTTTGTCGTTCAACCATCTACAATACACCAAATTGATTAACAATGGCCATGGCTTATCACTGCGCATCAGAACTACTAACCACTGGTTATTAGTCGATGATCAACGTAAAACAAAGCATTTAAACAATGTATTCCGGATCCAAAGTCATAGCAGGGTGAAATGGAATACAAAACCGATAGCAAAATTATATATAATGGTGACTGCCAGAATAGTGGTTACTGTCATTTTAGATAAAAATTATATCTTCCAAATAACTAACAAAATATTGAATTGACCCTCTTAAACCTGTTCAATCATCATGATGGAAGACAAGCGTCTATTGTCAGTTCGACAAAGCCCGTAGTAGGCTCTCCGAGCTCTTAACTCGATGGTAGACGTAAATTACACGGGAAGAAGAGAAGACTTGCAAGAATAAATATGTTTTGCTTTCGATTTCATTTGTACTTATTTACTTTTCTGAAGTTATTTCTATTCACTTTAACAAGCTTTTTTTCTTTTTACAAAGAATTAACTTATGAAGTTTTACTGGTACGTTTAGCCATCTTAAACATCAAAGGCTTTACTGTTCAACAATAACGTTCTCTATTTCACAACTTTTGGGAAACCGTCAACCATTTTGCTTTGCAAACTAAAAATCAAACACAATTATATAGTTTTAGAACATCTGTATATCTCCTGTTGTATCTGATCCTTTTAAACTTTATCATGAACATAATTATGTGAGAGTATTTGAAAAAACTTACTGTTTTGGGGTAAGATTTCCCACTTAGACATGCATTCAATAGATACGATTTTCGAAATTTTCCTTTCAAAATTGTGTAGGTAATCGGATTGGCTTCGATTAAAAGTCCTGTCCAGTTGCGATATCGCTCAAAGTATAAGCTATTTGAAAAGTTTTCTCCGTCGTATGCCCCGCACTCAATGAAAAACCCATTTGCCTGGAAAATGTCAGGTTTAATTCATAAAATGCCAGTTTAATTTTAAATCAGTGATATAGCTTCGCTTCGCAATTTACTTACTCCGAATGTATGTCTTCCGTATTAGTTATGAAACATACTAATATGCCTACGGTATATTGCTATAGTCAATCCGAGTGCTATAATCATATAGTACTCGGAAAAGTAGGTGGAGTTTCGGACATGGAAGTAGCTCCTTCCAACTTTTCTAGTTTACTCCCGCGCAAAGAAATAGAAATAATATCAGTATAAACACATCAATTGCGTGAAAGAGATTTGTTTAAGAACCAACATATTATTTTTGATTGCGTCAAGTAAGCCTTATAATTCCCTCACCTCGTTTTCCTTAAAAAAGGCTAAGAAATTCAGGATTAACAGACATACAATGTTTTGATTACGGGAGACAAAACTATGAATGCAAATGTCTACGTCATCACACTAGCGTCATTACTCCACGTTAAATCGTTGTACAGTTCAAATTAACGGTACGCATTTAAATCGATTGGCTGCTTTGTTAGGTTCTGAATCCGACGTTATCTGCATAATTTCAGTCAGGTATTTCTTTTTATATTTTATGTATTAGATGATTAAACTAAAATAAGTTTGTATAATATAGTCATGTTTGATATATTGAATGGTTGGCCGAATAGGGGAGTGAATTCCAACTATTTATGCTTTTTTAAACATTACCGCCGACCTGAAAAAATGTCCGTAGTAGTTACGATAGTTTAGAAAAATATCGGCTTCTAAGAATCGAAATAATCTATGTCTTGGAGTGCTTTATCGAAATTGAAGCATTTCCCGTCGGTAATGTGCCTGCGTAATAATTCACTCGGGCTTCGCCCTCGTGAATTATTAAGCAGGCACATCACGGGGAATGCTTCAATTTCGATAAAGCACTTCAAGCCATATATTGTTTATTAACTATTAAGCTTACAATGCGATAAGACATCGATGCAATGCATCGGCCTAATGCACATCGGCTAACAAACTGCAGCTCCGCAGCATGAAATATTGGCAAGGGTCAGACCTTCTTTGCGTATACTTTAGTATATATGCTGTTTAACAACTTTAACAAGTGTTGGTACTAAGCCTATGTACACGCGCATATATCGCTGCAACAAAGTTTCTTAAATTGTACTTTTCATTTGATACGAGATTACGGCTTTTATAAATTGTGGCTACGAGTAAGTGTTGGTATTAACCCGTTTTTATACCCCGCCCATCTCCGCCGAAGATATGGAACGGTAAATGCTTGTCCACGGAGTTTTATTTTGTTTTTAGCTATCACAGGGTGGAAAGTAATACATCTTCATGGGAAGCTTTCTTTATGTTCCGTTTCAAAGATCTATAATTTAATTGTGGCCCTTTCATATGACCACCTGTAACACAAAAGCCTTGCCTCGGCGCGGACATTAACAATTTCAAAATAACTCTTGATATGTACATTTTAAGCAACGTACTGTAACACCGCATACTGTATACACCACATATATAACTTAACGACTTAAATCATGTTGGCCAGACAATGTCTATTGTAAAAGCATTGTAAATTGGGGACGCCTGTAGCTACAGTACACTACAACACTTTATTAAGCCATGGCGCTATACGCACATACTCAAGTACGTGGCGTAATGACTACATTATACAAGAGTAATAGTAAATGTTAGTCCAGTTCATACAGCTACCTCAGAATATCATAGTGTTCAATCGTATTAAAATTATACGAACACGTACTACTGCAGTATATGGAATGTGAAAACAAAGTATCTCTAAACTCACTCGAATACTGAAATAAAACTGTACTTGGTATATAAGCATTGCATTTAATAATGTTCGAATTTATGGCCTGATGTCCGAGTGGTTCCAATATTAACAACGATAACATAGCTTATGCAAAAAAGAGTCATACATTCACAGAGCCTGATGTCCGAGTGGTTCCCAATATTACAGGATACCAGACAAGGTCGGATACCAATGCAATTATCTATTGTGTCTATATATCTGAACCCATGAATGATATCACAAACGATGAACATAGTTTATGCAAAAAAAAGGTCATACATTCAGAGAGCCAAGGTCGATTTTGTGCAACTTTGAGCTCAAAGCAATCATATGTGTCAAATATACAATTTATATTCTCATAGGAACAAGGTAGCTTAATAGTCATTACGTAGCCGCTTGGTCAAAATCCAAAACGGTCACCAGAATGAAAACTCACAATTTTTCAATACCTGTCACCGAAACACATTCAGAGACATCCTGGTTAAATCATATTTCACTTTTTTATAACATACACTCAATTATATGAAAACAAATAGTTACTTGCTACACATGCATTGCATGGATAATTAAAATAGGGGTAAAACATGGCAATTAATCGGTTTTTCAGGTTTTTCATCACTTGTTTCGTCTAGATTGTTTTACGGTGTGTTGTATTTTTACCATCAATCGACGATTGTGATCCTACTGTTGAATAGTTACTGTAATGTAAAGAAATAAGCAAGATATGTTTAAAACGTCAGATTGATGATATGGCATGCTGACCCACAATGTGGATTTTGAATATGCCAGTAGCCGGTGATGAGATATTAACCACGGTAACAAAATACGCTGTAATTGTTACATATTATACTTTTGAAAGGATATTTGTTTTATTCAGGTTCACATGTATTAGTTATGGAGTACAACATTCTGAATAAGTTTGATAGCCCGCTTTATTTATTTTCCAATGTTTTATCAGTTTATATATCTACTGATCCAAGTCGCCACAACTAGCTCAATCCAGCACTATCTATGGGGTGGGTTGCTGTTTAAATTAGCGGACAACCAAAAGAAAAGTGTGCAGACTTATTCATTTAATGTCAATAATCCATCCTGAAGTAAATATCAGTATCATGGCAAGAATTGTAATAGTACTCATGATGATGATGATGAGGATGGTGATTATAATAACAATAATCCTGAAAACAAAATGAAAAGTTATTACAAACGTGTACAAATAAAGTATTTGTAATACAATTATAAACGTGAATGACAGATGACAGCTGTCAAAAATGTAAACAAAGATTTACCTTTAATAATGTTCCTTTAATTGTTCGTTTTGTCCTCGTGTGTTTGCTTTGTATGCTAGTGTGTGTTGGTAGTGTATATGTGTGTTTGTACATGATTGTGTGTGTGTGTCGTGTGTGTGTGTGCGTGTGTGTGTGTGTGTGTGTGTGTGTGTGTGTGTGTGTTGGTGGTGTGCACTTCTGGGTGCTGTGGGGCTCGTTTTGGGGAGGCTGCGTTTTTGGTATGTGGTATTCCCTGTTTGATATTATTTTTGTTTTTACCACCTGAGAAAATCAATGATGCAAAACAATCAAAGGATTTACAGGTAAAATACTAAAGCGTTTACTGTTTGCGTTTATAAATATATGCATTGATAGAAAAATATATCACAAAGTCATAGTTACCTGGAAAATGTATAAATTCCAGAAATAATACAAAAATGCACAAAATATGCGAACGACTTAAAACATCAAACTAGACATTTTGAATATGACTCGAAAAGTGACCAGTGCAGTGATTGGTTATAAAATATCACGTGCATAATCAGTATAGGTATAGGTATAGGATTTTAATGGATATTATAAAAGTTACTTCCCTTAGACTAATAATAAACATGGAACACCAGAACTGTCATACTTTCGACATTGGAAAAGTAAAAACAACGAAGTACTTTACAATTGGAAGCATAACTTTAATTCACTCTATGACATAAGCATAACACTTGAAATAACATTTGTCGCCATGGTAACTTGAAAAGTTATGTAAAACAATAACGGTAGGAAATAATATAGAATTCTATTTTTAGTGGAATATTTACAAATCCGACAATGTTTTACTGTAACTGGGTTACTTATAAATATTCGATTGAAAATAAATGAAGTAAGGAATTCGAATAGCAATTTAAGAGGAGATCTTAAAGTATGAATATTATTGTTAGTTAAGACATCGTTTTTTCACGATCTTTTCGAAAACACATTTAAAGCAGGTATTTTCAACCGTTTTATTAGAAGTGTCATATTATCCGAATACGACATATTTTGGATATTTGAACTGTTGTCAAAATGCCTGAAATTAAAATATATATATTAGTTATATACAGTTTCTGCAATCTTTTATTAGTAGTATCATATTATCCGAATACGACATATTCTGGATATTTGAACTGTTTTCAAAATGCCTGAAATTAATATATATATATATATTAGTTATAGAGATTCTGCAATCTGTGAATTATGTGTTGTTCGCTTTTTAGTTCATTACATTTTTATCATGCTCGTCTTCAATTGACAATTATGATCTTGCCATGACAATTAATGCCATGACAATCCTACCATATATGTACTTAATACGACGGCTACTTTAAATGCTGCCACTGATCACTTATTTGTTTTTGTTTCAGATGGTACTGCTGTTACTTCTACTTCTGTTGCATCTGTTTCTCACATCAATACTACATCTACTGCTTCTACTTTTGCTGCTACTGGTGCTACTACAAGTGCTGCTACTACTACTGCAGCAGCAACAACAACGCCTATTCATAAATCACCACGTAAATAATATGTCCTGTTTCGGACTTTTAAAGATCGGTTTGCTTTCTTTCATTCCGTCACTATCATTAAATAAATAATGAATAGTATGCAAGATCAAGGCACATATATGCCGCATATAGCTTTGTCTTCTGTTTTGTGCGTTGGATACATATATGTGATGGGCGCTTTGTGCAACGTTTCAACGCATGTGTCCCCTCGCTATGTCTGTTCACGTGTTCCCTAAACTAAGAACCTCCTACTATTTACCAATTCAACATATTGACAACTAAATGAGCTAAAAACGCAAACTTACCTTATTATTAAGCCATATGTTAATACAGCTAGTTTGTCCCACTGACGGATCTTTCACCGTTGGCTTCGATAAGTTATACGGTAGTCTAGAAGGCGGTTCTAGCAGACTCCGTATGACCATCACTAAAGTATCGTTATCCGCGTTAACTTTCTGTTGGTTTAAGGTTGACACAATGCGCTTGACATCACAAGCTTTACCAGTCGTCTTGGGTTTTTGATGTTGAAGTACCGTGTGACGTTCATGCGTAAATTCGTTGTACGCAAAGAAAAGTAAGATCAGGAATATACCTGTTAACATAAACTTTTTACACCAAGCAGGCATTACGACGAATTCCGAATGCATATTAGTTGAAGTTCGTCCATTGCCCTCAACGCTTACCGTAGATGAGATCAATGAGCGCTTTCTTTCTTAAAAGAAAGCGATTTCACAAACAGATACTAACAAAATATGCTTTCTCAGTCTTGTATAAACGCTTTGTGTTATGTCATTATGAGAAGTAACCTCTTCAGATCGTTTACCCCTTTCACATATTTAAAAACGTATGAAAATTCGATATACATTGTAGATGTATCGCCTGTGTGAACCTAGCAAAATAGTCATATACCTACAATGTAAGTTTTAGTTGTTCCACATAGTTTAAACACTGATTGGTTGTTTCAGTTTCAGTTGACAATTCGTACCTGGTTAACCGGTTACTCGATCGAACGTACGAGTACTCGGTTAGCAAAACGCTAATTGAGTACTAAAAAAAAATGCGAAAATCACCTCATACATAGTCATAAATCATCGCTATTTGATTTATCTAATGATTCTAATTAACTTGTCATTATTCTAATTCGTTATCAAAGCACGTCAGGGGATGTGCGAAAATTATATTGTTTAATCCGGTAAGTACATTGAATATACGAGTTGACAGTTCGACATACAGGTATTGAAATGATTCAATGCCGCTTATGATCTTAAAAAAGCAGTCATCAAGATGATATTGGGTTGCATTTGAAAAAGTGTGGGATAGTAATTACACTGTGTCGTCTTTGCATTTGTTCGCAAAACTGTGTATGCGGGACTTGTAATTTGAAGTCCTAATAACTTAATAAGCAAATTATGCCAGTGGATAAACACGTGTGCGGAAAAAAGATAATTATTACGACTCAGCGTAATGCATTATATATAGAACTTAGTGGTATTTCAAAGACTTTTTTTCCCAAAATATATCTGAACACTTGTCTGTGGATTTATTTATGTCATATTTGAAATATACGTCGAAATCGTCTGCCTTGAGGTATTTCAAATGATTCAAAACAAAGTAATGTCAATCATATGAATGATCGTTTTTCAAGATCGGAATAAGGACCGAGTACTCGAATAGCAAATTTGCTACTCGTTGCCATCCCTAGTACAAAGAAAGTGGTGTACTGGAAGCAAAAAATAGGGGTCAGGGTTAGGGTTTAGGGTAAGGGTAAAGGTAAAGGCGTTTTGACAAAACGGGAATTGGGAAACAGGTAGTCTTGCCTACTCGATCATATGACATTGAAAGCCCTCACTGATTGGTTGAAATTATTACTTGGTATATTATTCATATAATTGTATACTCATTGCTTGATTTTGTCCTTGCATATCTTCTTGATTAAGTTAAAGGAAAAATATACTTTGTGATTCGTTTGAATTGGAATAAATGGATACATTTGATTGGAATTGAAGGTAATAATTGTTAACATATTTACATATACTGAGTTTATTTATTTTGATATTGTTGTAAACTAAGAATACAAGAATACTTTGAAGCCGCCTTTGATAAATTCAATTAATACCAGGATGCTTTTTGAATGGTTCATCATTATGATAGAAAATATTGATGATGATCATATGATGATGATAATGATGATTATGATTTAATTATATTTTTGATTAAAATCTTATTTTGTTGTTGTTTTTGATGACCGTTTTGAAAACGCTATTGTTAATGGTGTTTATAATGAAGATGATGTGAGATGATGATGATGATGATGAT
Source organism: Saxidomus purpurata (assembly GCA_022818135.1). Taxonomy (NCBI): domain Eukaryota; kingdom Metazoa; phylum Mollusca; class Bivalvia; order Venerida; family Veneridae; genus Saxidomus; species Saxidomus purpurata. The sequence continues at coordinate 58,686,951 of JAFMSR010000003.1, forward strand.
GATGATGATGATGATGATGATGATAATAATGATAAATGTATAGATGACTACATTAGTATTTTGATGGTAGGATGATTATGAAGAAACAAATAGAAAACTCAAACCAATATGGTACATAAATTACCACTTACATTAAAATGAATATTGGTTAGCATTTTATAGTTAATACTGTTACAGTTATACGAATCATACGCTTGTGGAATGGCGGCCATCATGAAAACTGACTTGATGTCAACTGTCCACCCTCGCTAAAGTTAAACCGTAATCATTCTTCTACACAAATAAACCAAGACAGTCTCTTGACAACAAATGCACACAAATATCTCAAGGGACTAGACTACGATGATTTATGATTTTATGTATCCGGTGAATTTTTGCAATCTATTTTAAGAACGTTATTGACGCTTTGCTAACGGACGTTCGATCGAGTAAACGGTTAATAAGGTACTTGTTGACATACTTAATGATAATTGATATCAAGTATGTATATTTTCAATTTACGTATTTTCATTGTATATTTGGAATATACGGGACAGGAATGCAAGATTTAAGACGTGTACGGGAACAGTATTTCATCCATATACGGATTATATTTACTTTCCGTACACTTAAGATATACGAACAAGAAACGGACCTGTATACGGGACATATACAGGAGGATATACGGACTTGTAATGACAGACATAGCTTAACATTATAACTAGAACATACTTTTTCTCAATAATTTTAAAGTTTTATACCAGTTGAAGCTCAAAGTTATATTTGGTGGAAGATACTGCCAATATTTCGCAATGTTCAGCAGTTTGTCAGGCAGGGTTGAACTGTAAATATAGAAATGATATATAATCTATATTGTACTGAATTTGTAATGAGTCAAACTATGCTACATCAACAACTAAATTCTACATCGTCTGATGAAAATAAACCTGTAGTTCAATAAAAAATATTGCACGTAGTTAAATTTGAACATACGGCCTCCGCATCAAAGCCAGAATACATGTTTAAACGGTTAAAGTTGTACAATATAGATATACCGAGCTTATCGAATGTAACTTAAAGTTAACTCGAAATGCGAGTGAAGGCCGATGTAATGTCTTATTAAAATGTTTAAATGATTAATTTTGTTTGAGTTACTAATGGTTTATAAAATAGGAAAGCTTTGGACCTCAGGTATATAATCTTTAATATTGTTCAGGCTGCAAGCATTAGATACATTCTACCCTTTAATTCTTGTGGTTATATGGTGAGCAAAACATTTAGTATTTGTCATATATGCAAAAGAGTTGGACTACTAGTTTTAAGTAAGATTTTGATAATTAATCTAGCAGATATGTACAAATGTCATTGCATGCCGTGAACTAGTCATTTGTTTCGTTAAACAGCGGAGAGAAATTATAAACATAATAAAACTGTATTTACCTCATGAGTTTTATCCTTCTACCCTTTTCGAAATGAAAAAAGGAGTGTTCTTGTTTAAACGGCTTTATTCAGTTTGCGCCTAAAGGAATGGTTGGTTGAAAAAGGACCACCTGCTCCGTTATTGGCTGCAAAAACGGCACGTTATTAGACATGCAGCTCGGGCGTGATATGTGCATTACTGTACAGTTTATTCCAGGTTAATCCGGTTTAGTTATATTACTCTTACTCGTCAGAAATCACTTTTATGCTTTAATTTTACTAAACATTTATTCTAAGGTTACATTCTCCCCTAAAACGGATATAATTGAGTATGATGATTTTCTCAGTATTGTCGCTCTTTTGTTTTCAGCCGGAATTTGAACTAATAGCATGGGGACAGCAATATTAAAGTCAACGCTTGTGGCATGTGTATAACATGTTTTGTGTGGTTTTGCTTCATAATTATTTACATTTTGTATCTACTATTATGTCCGTAAGGTAGCAGTTGAACAAGAGAACTTTGCAGATATTTTCTAAATCTGTTCGTATTTGCACATCGCATACATGCGAGTCACGAATGCAGACCGTATTTTTGCGTAGAGGTTTCGAATAACATAATAAAAGTTCAAAAGCATCCGCCATTTATCGAGGCTGACCTTAGCAACATCATGTTTGTCTATCTAAACTGTTAGTTCAGTTCATCACTTGTTATCCCGACCACCTCTAACAAGGTAAGCAAGAATCATTTTTAGTTTTCCCTTTTATATGCATTGTACAGTAATGAATTTATATTTCATTTCTGTTTCAGGGTTTTGTCCTTGGTACACAATAATTTTCGATCCACATCGTCTCGCTTGAAGTTGAACAAAGCGCAGATCGAATTATTTTTATTAGTCAAATGATTTATAATGTTGACCATGTGATTGTTTCTCATTTAACGTACGTTTTATAATAAAACAAACTTCCTCTTTCTGTGTTGTATATTAAATTTCGTCCTCTGCACATTTCGACCCGCGCTTTAACCGATTACAGGGTAAATAAGTCCTTGGTACACAATAATTTTCGATCCACATCATCAGATCATATCGCTTGAAGTTATAGAAAGCGCAGATCGAATCATCTTTATTAGTTTCTCAAACAATTTATAATGTTGACCATGTGATTATTTTTTATTTGAAGTACATCTAATAAACAAACAAACTCCCCTGCCACCGATATCTTTGTTAATCATTCATTCTATGTCGTATATTAAATTTTGTCCACTGCACATTTCGACCCGCGCTTTAGGTAAGGTTCAGCGCAAATCACGAAGGTCAAAAAGTGTTTTTAGGGGAGTAAATCTATAGCCCCTATGCCTTCAGCGCTTACAGCGCTTTGATTATATATTGATAGCAGGGTGACAGAATTATTAAAGCCGACACCTGTTGTATAGTCACATGTCTTTTGTTATTTTCCTTTATAATTATTTACATTGTGTATGTATGTTTTATGTCCGTAAGGTAACACTTGAAGAAAAGAATTTTCCGTATATTTTATCAAAGTGTACCGTAAGTCAGAAAATTCGACTGTGAAATTCAAAATAGCCTATCATTTTATTCTTTGTCCGAAAATGCATTTACATGTGGTCATTTGCTTTTAAGTGATTTACTTAATATTTCATTGAAATTACGTGATGTCAATCCGGTTTACGGACGCCGCAATTGATAGCTTAAGCCAAGTTGTGCCTGTGCTAAATTAACCGGATGTGACGTCGTAGTGCACAAAAAGTAATTTACTGAAGCAACTGCTGCATGCAAGATCAATTGCTACAACTTCGTGAATTATTATACAAAATATATAAGGATGAAACGTCAAATAAACCATTTTAAACATATTGTTTCTTATTTCCATGTCTTAACGATGTTTACTTCAAGGTTTTTCATAAAAAATCTTGAAAATGATTTTTTAATGACGTCCGGTGTAAAATTATGCACGATAAGCAAAGACAAAAAGTGTATTTTAAATTCGGCCTTATTAAAATTATAGAAACTATTTGTAACAAAACACTTATTCATACATATCTAGATTTTCCTATGTGCACAACAAGATCTCTCTTGTTTTGTATTTTTACAATTACATGAAAATATTTTTAATAAATTACAGAAACAATTAATTTTGTTTATTGGCCTTACATAATGTAAATGGATCATTTTGAGAACACCCCTTCGTTTTGTCCGTTCTCCGATGTTCAACCTCACATCAGGTATACGCCAACACATTTCCAACATACGGAGTCCCGTACACTCCCGTTTATTACCCTAATTTTCGTAGTGATGAAATTTCAAAGATATAGATCAATACGCAAGTTTGTAAATTAAATATTGTTAATTCTTTCCATTTTTTTTTATATATAGTTTGCAGCGCGTAATACATTTGTATAGTGAACCTGATGAAATGGTGTCGGCTCCGTCAGAATTACTTACCTAAATGAGTAAAATATTATGCACGGCAGCGGGGATATCTTTTCCCACTTATTAAGTTCTTTCTCCATATACTTTGGCTTCAACTTTACAGATATGTAGGTAAACAAAGCTGCACATCAAGATTCTGATACTAGCATGGATATGTTATGTCATATATTATTGCTGTACGTACTTGCAACCACGCTTCCGTATTTCAATTATATACATGTTATTATTACACACCTTTCTATACAGAATAGATGAGATTAATAACAATGTACGGGGAAATACACGCAAAACCTAGAAAACGTAGGTGTACGGGATCGTATATTGCGCAAGCCCGTATATTACTAACACACGGTATTCAGTTCACTTGAATATACGGAAAATGTTATATACGATAGCCCGTATTTTATCTAAAAGAATGGTAGCAGTCCGTTCTACTTTTATTACAAAAACAATTACCCAATTGTGCATTTGGTGAGGCTGTTTTCAAGAGACATTGGCAGAGGCGTACATACTACAGGCAACATTTATACACTTGTATATGACATTGTACCGCGATAACAAATTCATCACTGAAAACACACCACACTGCCTCTGAGAATATAAATCTATTTCCATAATAAAATAACTGCATGTCTCGATCGCATCTGTAATTAGGTCGAATAATGAAACGCCGAAACAACTTGTGGCAGCACACTACTGCGTGTAATAAAAATTACGATCCGTTTTTACTTTGACCAAACAGATAAGACCGAATATCTGTCTCAGGAACGAAGCCGTCAAGGAAAAGAACCCTTTTTTAGAAACTGAAAACCTGTGTCCGTGGCATGCACGCAGAACTTAACTTGAAGTATTAACAAATACAAGTTTGAAAAATTAAAGCCAAGTTCAGATCGTTCCTCCGGATAGTTGAAATTACGGACCATGTCCGGACATGCATCACTAAAAATCATTTTGTGAACAAATATAAAAACACCCCGGCACGTTGAATTTAAAGAAAATTTCGATGTCCCTACCGAATGAAAAGCTCGCTAGAACTGACGCTACCTGTTTTAAGCTCACCTGGCACAAAGTGAGCTATTTGGATCGCATTCCGTCCGGCGTCCGTCTTACGTCGTATGTCGTACGTCCGTCCGTCCGTCCACCATTTCCTTCAAAGAACATCTCCTCTGAAACCACTGGGCCAATGTTGATGAGACTTTGCAGGGATGTTCCTTGCATAAAGCTCTATCAAAGTTGTTCAAAGAATTCCATTCCATGCAGAACTCTGGTTTCTATAGCAACAAATAAGAAAAACTAAAAAAATCTTCTTCTATGTAACCAGACGGCCTAGAGCTTAGATATTTGGCATGTAGAATTATCTTGTAGACCTCTACCAAGATTATTCAAATTATGACCTACGGGTCAAAATTGACCCCGCGCAGGTGGTCACTTAGTTTTGCATAGGCTTTATACAGGAAAAACTTTAAAAAAATCTTCTTCGCTGAAACCACACGGCCTAGAGCTTAGATATTTGGCATGTAGCATTGTCTAGTAGACATTTACCAAGATTGTTCAAATTATGACCCTGGGGTCAAAATTGACTCCGCCCAGATGGTCACTTAGTTTTGCATAGGCTTTATATAGGAAAAACTTTAAAAATCTTCTTCTCTGAAACCACAATGCCTAGAGCTTAGATATTTGGCATGTAGCATTTTCTAGTGGACCTCTACCAAGATTGTTCAAATTATGACCCCCGGATTACAATTGACCCCGTGGGGGGGGGTCACTTAGTTTTACATAGGCTTATATAGGAAAAACTTTTAAACCTTTTTCTCTGAAACCACAAGCATAGAACTTAGATATTTGGCATGTAGCATTGTCTAGTGGACTTCTTCTAAGATTATTCAAATTATGACCCCCGGATTACAATTGACCCCGTGTGTGTGGGGGGGGAGTCACTTAGTTTTACATAAGCTTATATAGGAAAAACTTTAAAACTCTTTTTCTCTGAAACCAAAAGGCCTAGAGCTTAGATATTTGGCATGTAGCATTGCCTAGTAGACCTCTTTAAAGTTTGTTCAAATTATGCCCTTTGGGTCAATATTGACCTTGCCCGGGGGTCACTTGTTTGGTATATAACATTGTCTCGTGATCTTCCAAGTTGACTTGTACCAAGGTGAGCGATATAGAGCCATCTTAGCCCTCTTGTTTTGTTATTGTGCTTATTAGGTCCACCATCCTCCAAAGAGGCTGTAATCGGTACGACCCGGACTGACGCTACCTGGACTGACCAGTCTATTTATACGACTGACCGATCAGGTGACCAAAACCGGTCAAACAGGTTTTGCAAGTCAACAGCCAGGACAACAGTTCTCCGACAAGACGTTGTACCGCGGAGAACTATCTATTAAAATAAAGTACATATGGATCTGTGTGCCAAGGGATAAACTACATGAAAATAGTAGTGAACTTTAAAAATATTCTTCTCTCTAGACAATATCGCTGTTTCCTGGAGGGTCATTTTTAACATGTGGCTATTTCTGAAAAACTCCGCTTATAGAAATATAACATAGATTTTTAATTTTCCTCCCTTCTCTTAGAATAATCTTATATTTTCAAATACTAGACAATTTGCATTCTTGAAAGACCGTTAAATAACGTAAAATTGTTAAAAACATTTTATCTGTAACACTTTGGTCAAAATAAGGGTTCGGACCACCGTCGCAACTTTCAATATTATAAAATAATACAAAAAAAACCTGTTCCAAAAGCATGTTTAATTCAAAAACGCCGTTTGGAGCTTTTTTTCCAAATCAAATTACCCCCACCCACTTGACACCGATCTGAAATATCTCTACAATATTCCAATATCAAATATTATATTAAAACATTTGTACCAAGGTGTAAACTTAAAACTCATAAAAATATACAAACCTTTAAGTATAGTTCTTCTGTAGGCAAAATCCCAGTTTTCTAAATAGTATTTTTCTCCCGGCCAATTAAAAAATAAATAAATAAATTGGTTAATTGTTTTTTCCTTCATAATTTGATTTTGGTCAAAGTTAGGGACCGGACCCCTATTGTAACAAGAAATATTAATTCGGTCTAAAGATCTTGTTTTATCTAGATATAATGACATACTTCGCTTATTTTATGTTGAATTACCCCCACTCTGTTACGCCGAGGTAGAACATAATATGAAAATAGATAAATAAGCATTAAATTTTAAAAAATGAACGTCTTTTTACTAAAATTTTTGGAGGCGTTTTACTGATAAACAAGTAAGTATGATCATTTTAGATACAAATTTAATTTGTAGTGAATATATTGTATCCCCATTTCTCATGCAAAATATCTTCATTTAAACGAGGTAGAACGCAATATAAAAGTGCACAAATCATAAAATCTTTAGAAATACACTTTTCTCACTGACATTTTTCGCAAAATGAATTACATGTATTATTATACAAATGAGAAGAAACATTTTTAGCAAAATCTACATTTATAGTAAATGACTGTTATCCACAAACGCCAAACTTCCTTTCGGCGAGGTAGTACGCATTGTGATAGAAAATAAATTATCACAAAATCTTAAAAAAATGAAATGTATTCAGATTATTTAAACTTGAGATGAATAGAATATATGCATATTTTATGCACGAATCTGCATCTAAAAGTATACTGAACGTTAGTGTCGGCATAGGTCCCCTTTTTATACACATCATATAGTTGTAGAAAGTCGCAGGTACTGATGTTCCCTATAAGTCTTTCATTAATACTTTTGTTGCCTCCAATAATTCGGATCCTGGGTCCAGAAACATGAAATATAAAAAAAGAAAACATCTAACAAGAGTCATGCATTGCCATGTTACTTTGGATCAAATTTCGTAATTTTGTATATTCACAATTTACTGATCTGTTATTTCATTAGGCAAAACTTACCCATCCAAAAATAGAACGATTTAGGCTCCAATTGACGATACAACGAGACTGTTCAAATTCGTGTTTCGCGGATCATTTTCAAAGACGTTTTAGAACTATTACAAATACAAGAGAATCTCTGAAGCTGATGATTCATGTCACCTTGTACCCACTCTCTTATGAAAATTAAAATTCAAATTATAATACTTCCTAAAATGACAGGATTCATGGATACCGTATTATAGATTTTATGTAACGAATTGAACAATCAAATTGCGTTGAACAATAATCATATGTAGCTAGAGCGCCATTCTTCAACGGTTAAAAAGCTAAATAATTTAAGTGCGTGGAGTTAGCTGGAAGATGGGAATTGGGTATTGGATATTCAATACCTAGGTATATTTGAATATCTAGCCAGCTAGGAGTTGGGTTTTTGCATAAGTTAAGGCCAATACCCAGGTAGCTACGAATAACCAGCCAGCTGGGAGTTGGGTATCCGCTATACATAAGGCAAATAACCAGTTAGGTTCGAATACCCAGCTAGCTGGGAGTTGGGTATTCGCTTTGCGTCTTGCAAATACCCAGCTGCGCTCGAATTTCCAGCCAGCAAGGAGTTCGGTTTTTGCATAAGTGAAGGCCAATACCCAGTAAGCTTCGAATACCCAGCTAGCTGGGAGTTGGGTATTCACTTTGCGTCTTGAGAATACCCACCTGGAAACGAATACGTAGCCAGCTGGGAGTTGGGTATTCGGAAACCGTACAGCAAATACCCAGCTAGATTCGAATACCGAGCCAGCTGGGAGTTGGGTATTCGCTCTTGCGAATACCCAGTTAGATTCGAATACCCAGCTAGCTAGGAGTTGGGTATTCGCAAACCGGACAGCGAATACACATCTAGGAACGAATACCCTGCTAGCTGGGAGTTGTATATTCCCTTTGCGTCTTGCGAATACCCAGCTGGAAACAAATACCAAGCCAGCTGGGAGTTGGGTATTCGCTGTACGGTTTGCGAATACCCAACTCCCAGCTGGTTGGGAATTCTTTTCCAGCTGGGTATTCGCAAGACGGTTTGCGAATACCCAGCTAGATTCGATTACCCAACCAGCTTGGAGTTGGGTATTCGCTTTGCGTCTTGAGAATACCCAGCTGGAAAAGAATTCCCAACCAGCTGGAAGTTTGGTATTCGCAAACCCTACAGCGAATACCCAACTAGATTCGAATACCCAGCCAGCAGGGAGTTGGGTATTCGCTTTGCGTCTTGCGAATACCCAGTTAGATTCGAATACCCAGCTAGCTGGAAGTTGGGTTTTGCAAATCGTACAGCGTATACCAAGCTAGATTCGAATACCCAGCTAGCTCGGAGTTCGGTATTCGCAAACCGAACAGCGAATACCCGTCTAGGAACGAATACCCTGCTAGCTGGGAGTTGTGAGTTCGGTATTCGCTTTGCCTTTTTGCAAATACCCAGCTAGAAACGAATACCCAGCAGCTGGGAGTTGGGTTTTGCAAATCGTACAGCGAATACCCAGCTAGATTTAAAAACCAAGCTAGCTGGGAGTTGGGTATTCGCAAACCATACAGCGAATACCCAGCTAGATACGATTACCCAACCAGCGGGGAGTTGGGTATTCGCTTTGCATATTGCGAATACCCAGCTGGAAACGAATTCCCAGCCAGCTGGCAGTTGGGTATTTGCAAACCGTACAGCGAATACCCAGCTTGATTCGAATACCCAGCCAGCTGGGAGTTGGGTATTCTCTTTGCGTCTTGCGAATACCCAGCTTGATTCCAATACAGAGTCAGCTGGGAGTTGTGTATTCGCAAACCGTACAGCGAATACCTAGTTAGATTCGAACACCAAGCTAGCTGAGAGTTGGGTATTCGCTTTGCGTCTTGCGAATACCCAGCTAGATTCCAATACCAAGCCAGCTGTGAGTTGGATATTCGCTTTGTGTATTGCGAATACCCAGCTGTAAACGAATACACAGCCAGCTGGGAGTTGGGTATTCGCAAAGCGTACAGCGAATACCCAGCTAGATTCGAATACCCAGCCAGCTGGGAGTTGGGTATTCGCTTTGCGTTTTGCGAATACCCAGTTAAATTTGAATTCACAGCTAGCTGAGAGTTCGGTATTCGCTTTGAATTTTGCGAATACACAGCTAGCCGGGTGTTCGGTATTTGCTTTGCGTTTTGCGAATACCCAGCTAGAAACGAACACCCAGGCAGCTGGGAGTTCGGTTTTGCAAATCGTACAACGAATACCCAGCTAGATTCGAAAACCCATCCAGCTGGGAGTTGGGTATTCGCTTTGCGTCCTTCGAATACCCAGTTAAATTCGAATACCCAGCCAGCTGGGAGTTGGGTGTTCGCTTTGCGTCTTGCGAATACCCAGTTAGATTCGAATACCCAGCTAGCTTGGAATAAGGAATTCGCAAACCCTACAGCGAATTCCCAGCTAGATTCGAATACCCAGCTAGATTCGAATACCGAGCCAGCTGGTAGTAGGGTATTCTCTTTGCGTCTTGCGAATACCCAGCTTGATTCCAATACAGAGTCAGCTGGGAGTTGTGTATTCGCAAACCGTACAGCGAATACCCAGTTAGATTCGAACACCAAGCTAACTGAGAGTTGGGTATTCGCTTTGCGTCTTGCGAATACCCAGCTAGATTCCAATACCAAGCCAGCTGTGATTTGGGTATTCGCTTTGCGTATTGCGAATACCCAGCTCTAAACGAATACACAACCAGCTGGGAGTTGGGTATTCGCAAAGCGTACAGCGAATACCCAGCTAGATTCGATTACCCAGCCAGCTGGGAGTTGGGTATTCGCTTTTCGTTTTGCGTATACCCAGTTAAATTTGAATACACAACTAGCTGGGAGTTCGGTATTCGCTTTGCGTTTTGCGAATACACAGCTAGCCGGGAGTTCGGTATTTGCTTTGCGTTTTGCGAATACCCAGCTAGAAACGAACACCCAGCCAGCTGGGAGTTCGGTTTTGCAAATAGTAGAGCGAACACCCAGCTAGATTCGAAAACCTAGCCAGCTGGGAGTTGGGTATTCGCTTTGCGTCTTTTGAAAACCCAGTTAAATTCGAATACCTAGCCAGCTGGGAGTTGGGTGTTCGCTTTGCGTCTTGCGAATACCCAGTAAGATTCGAATACCCAGCTAGCTTGGAATAGGGAATTCGCAAACCCTACAGCGAATTCCCAGCTAGATTCGAATACCCAGCTGGATTTTAATACCGAGCCAGCTGGGAGTTTGGTATTCCATTTGCGTCTTGCGAATGCCCAGCTGGAAACGAATACCCAGCCAGTTGGGAGTTGGGTATTCGCAAAGCATAAAACGAATACCCAGCTAGATTCGAATACCCAGCTAGCTGGGAGTTAGGGATTCGCACACCGTACAGTGAATACCCAGCTAGAAACGAATACCAAACCAGCTGGGAGTTGGGTATTCGCAAATCGTAAAGCTAACACCCAGCTAGATTAGAATACCCAGCCAGCTGGGAGTTGGGTATTCGATTTGCGTCATGCGAATACCCAGCTAGATTCGAATGCCCAGCTAGCTGGGAGTTGGGGATTCGCAAACGGTGCAGTGAATACCCAGCTAGAAACGAATACCGAGGCAGCTGGGAATTGGATATTCGCAAACCGTAAAGCTAATACCCAGCTAGATTTGAATACCCAGCCAGCTTGGAGTTGGGTATTCGATCTGTGTCTTGCGAATACCCAGCTAGAATCGAATACCCAGCCAGCTGGTAGTTGTGTATTCGGTATACGTACAGCGAATACCAAGCCAGCATGGAGTTGGGTCAATTTTAAAGCGTTATGTACCCGGATAGGGGCAACTAACAGGGGATAGCGATCTGGGCAGAATTTGTCTCAGCTACTGTCTTACTTTTGGCGGTAACAATAACAGTGAATAAACGAGAACAAGAAAAGACGGTGGCATCGCCTTATAAAAATCGTCTATTTAAACACAAAAACAAACATTCACAGCATCAAGGGAGAGATGCTGGTGTATGTCACAAGCAGATTGGTGAGCACAACCGACATTGAGATTCAAATGTCCAGCTAGCACTTATCGCAGCTCGACATTGAGAATGTCTAACTTAATAATCAAATGTTGGGCTAGAACGATTGTTCAGTTGAACATTGCAGCTCGACATTGAGATTGACTTATTCTAAAAATAAAAAAAATGAATGTCGAGCAAGAACGAATGTGTAGCTCGACATAGTGTTTTCCTAACGTATTAACGAAATGTCGAGCTAAATCGTATGTTCAGCGGAACATTGCAGCTCGACATTGAGATTGACTTCTTCTATAAACCAATGCCGAGCTAGAACACAATGCCATGTTCATCTGAACATTACAACTCGGCATTGAGAATGTCTAACTTGGTAATCGAATGCCTTGCCAGAACCAATGTTCATTTAAACATTGCTCGATGTTGAATTTATTTTATTATTTTATAAATGAATATAGAGCTAGAACCAAATGTTCTGCTGAACACCACGGCTTGACATTTAAAAGTGCAACGAAAATGTTTATGTTCAGCTATGTGTCTGTTCAGCTAGACATTGCAGCTGAACATTAGTCTTTGGCTATGTAAATATGAATGAAGAAGTTAATGTAGAGCTATACATTCCAAATATTCATTTTTCAATATACAGTGTACATTGTATACTAGAGTAAGTCCGTTTTTAAGCTTTTCAGTTTGTTAGTAAATACAGTACTGTATGTTCAAAAGTTCACAAACACAAGGGACCTTCAGTTTGAGATCTCGTCCTAAGAACAATTTAGCTCCTTTAGTAATGTAGCATCGAAACAAATGTCACATAAGATTCAAGTACATGTACATGGAATGTATACTCTTTATAGAGGAGTGTCTTCAAATGATGTTATAAAGCCTATTTATTGCATAAGAGCGAGACTGTCTCTAACCTACCATTCATTTAAAGACATCGAGTTGCTCTCCGTGTCATTTTCAAAGGTGATATGCAGCGCGCAGTTCATCACTCAACGATTTAAAGTCCACAGCGCGTTACCATTAAACCACAGATCCTATCCTACGGCTCTTCCACTACACAGCACATTGGCACACGGGTTATATCTCAATTGCAACACAGAGCATAAGCACGGGGAGACAATATGTGTGGCGTTGTCATATGCAGATTTTCAAGATTCGAACCATGCGTTAGCACGGGCGTTGGCATTTAGCGACGTACTTGGTAAAAACAAATTAGGCAATTCGGCTACCAGTATATCATTTCTGTCCATCGTTTCTGTCCTCCTTCTCCAGCTGAATATGTCATCACTGAAGCATGGGACAAAGTTCTTAAGGAAAACTTGGGAGGACAGAAAATGTAACCTGTAGCTGAAATTAAGCTACCGCTAGATGTCGTAGTCAATAAGAATTGAAACATGACAGAAAGCAGAATCAAATGTACTCAAAGCGCTGAAGACGATGGATTTGTTTGTGTATTCAAAATATTTGTCCTTAGTTTTGTTCCGACAGCTATATCATTCTGTAATCTTCATTGGTGAAGGCTATACCAGTTGGTAATAAGATAAATGTATGAGAAGAATGCAATCTTTATCCATTATGCGTTTCACATTTCATATTATGCATGTGGTCAACAGTTGTGCCATCTTCACTGCATGACAGAGTTGTATGTATTCCTTGATCTTTAAACTCTTAAATGTGACATTGACCTTTAAGCTAGGGATGCGAGTCTTTTATCCATTTGTGACACTTTTTTACTTTAATTTGCCTATTTAGCCCCTACGTTATGTAATATGCATATAAACGTCAAAAAAGTATATGTGTCAAATACCTGTTTGACAAGTTGTTTTAAAATCATTCAATACATGACAGAATCACAGCCTGGTGACGAATGCGTGAATATATACAGGATTCCATGATCTTTAAACTTGTTTGACATTGGCCTCTCCGGTATACAGGGACGCAGTACTGTGATCTTCTTGATGTTGAGCATTTGTGCCATATGATTTGAAAATCCCTTCACCCATGCCTGGACAAGAAAAAAGGAAGGACGGAGACACAGGCGGAAGGTGCGTTTTTAATTTGCCCACCTCCGGGGGATTAGATACCTGTCGTTTGAATCAAGCATATAATTATGATACAGTAACTAAACAAACTACACCTCATTGTATTTGGATCGAATCGAAAATTTATATGTGTATAATTGTGATATAGATTGTGAATACAACGTAAACACAATGATGGCAATAAAATATGTTTAAACTAAACTTTAGAAATAAAGTTGTGCCACAATCTGTACACCAGCTGACAATATCGGTGCCATACTTGACCTCTGTACCGTTAATGACATTGAGTTCACAGCACAAAATTACCAAGTCATCTTGTGATAAATTTATAGATACCTCAGCCGAGATCAAACAGCATAAAAATCAGATGGTGGTTTACAACAGTCTTCTATTAAATGCTTGTGTACATACAGAACATATGTATGCTACCAAAAATCTATATGTATAATATCACATAATTTCCCAACCCGTATAAAAGGAGCTCTGCATAACAGTTCAATACCTCTTTAACTTATTTTATGGGACTTTCTAAACTTATAAACAATGTATTACTCAGCCTCTCAGCCTACAACAATAATAACATTGGCCAATAAGTGTGTGATTTTTAATAGCTGTACACCAATGTAGTTTGCCGTCGCTATACGTTTGGCAAATACCCAACTTCCATATGGCTGGGTATTCGAATCTAGCTGGGTATTCGCTGTACGGTTTGCGAATACCCAACTCCCAGTTAGCTGGGTATTCGTTTCTAGCTGGGTATTCGCTGTACGGTTTGCGAAAACCTAACTTCTAGCTTGCTGGGTATTCGAATCTAGCTGGGTATTTGCAAGACGCAAAGCGAATACCAAACACTCAGCTGGCTGGGTAATGAAATCCAGCTGGGTAATCGCAAGACGCTAAGCGAATACACAACTTCCAGCTAGCTGGGTATTCGAATCTAGCTGGGTATTTGCAAGACGCAAAGCGAATACCCAACTCCCAGCTGGCTGGATATTCGAATCTAACTTGGTATTCGCTGTACGGTTTGCGAATACCCAACTCCCAGCTAGCTGGGTAATTGTTTCTAGCTCGGTATTCGCTGTAAGGTTTGCGAATACCCAACTACCAGCTGGCTGGGTATTGGAATCAATTTTGGTATTCGCAAGACGCAAATCGAATACCAAACTCCCAGCTGGCTCGGTATTCGTTTCTAGCTGGGTATTCGCTCTACGGTTGCAAATACCCAACTCCCAGCTGGCTGGGTATTCGTTTCCAGCTGGGTATTTGCAACACGCAAAGCGAATACCCAACTCCCAGCTGGCTGGGTATTGGAATCCAGCTGGATATTCGCAACACGCAAAGCCAATACTCAACTTCCAAGCTAGCTGGGTATTCGAATCTAGCTGGGTAGTCGCAAGACGCAAAGGAAATACCAAACTCCCAGCTGGCTGGATATTCGAATCTACCTGGGTATTCGCTGTACGGTCTGCGAATACCCTATTCCAAGCTAGCTGGGTATTCGAATCTAACTTGGTATTCGCAAGACGCAAAGCGAACACCCAACTCCCAGCTGGCTGGGTATTCGAATCTAACTGGGTATTCGAAAGACGCAAAGTGAATACCCAACTCCCAGCTGGCTGGGTTTTCGAATCTAGCTGGGTATTCGCTGATATGCAAAACCGAACTCCCAGCTGGCTGGGTGTTTGTTTCTAGCTGGGTATTCGCAAAACGCAAAGCAAATACCGAACTCCCAGCTAGCTGTGTATTCGTAAAACGCAAAGTGAATACCGAACTCCCAGCTAACTGTGTATTCAAATTTAACTGGGTATTCGAAAAACGCAAAGCGAATACCTAACTCCCAGATAGCTGGGTGTTCGTTTCTAGCAAGGTATTCGTTGTACGATTTGCGAATACCCTACTCCTAGCTGGCTGGGTATTCGAATCAATTTCGGTATTCGCAAGACGCAAAGCGAATACCCAACTCTCAGCTGACTGGGTATTCGTTTCAAGCTGGGTATTCGCTTTACGGTTTGCGAATACCAAACTCCCAGCTGGCTGGGTATTCGTTTCCAGCTGGGCATTCGCAAGACGCAAAGCGAAAACCCAACTCCCATCTAGATTGGTATTCGAAGCTAACTGGGTATTCGCAACACACAAAGTCAATACCTAACTCCCACCTAGCTGTGTATTCGAATCTAGCTGGGTATTCGCAACACGCAAAGCGAATACCCAACTCCCAGCTGGCTGGATATTCGAATCTAGCTGTATTCGCAAGACGCAGAGCGAATACCCAACTCCCAGCTGGCTGTGTACTGTGTATTGGAATCCAGCCGGGTTTGCGCAAGACGTATAGCAAATATTCAACTCCCACCTGGCTGGGTATTCGAATCTAGCTGGGTATTCGCAAGACTCAAAGCAACTATCGAACTCCCAGCTGGCTGGGTATTCAAATCTAGCTTGGTATTCGCTGTACGGTTTGCGAATACCCAACTCCCTGCTGGCTGGGTATGAGAATTTAGTTGGGTATTTGCAAAACGCAAAGCGAATACCCAACTCCCAACTGGCTGGGTATTGGAATCCTGCTGGGTATTTGCAAGACACAAAGCGAATAGCCAACTCGCAGCTGACTGGGTATTCGAATCTAGCTGGGTATTCGCTGTACGGTTTGCGAATACCCAACTCCCAGTTGGCTAGGTATTCGTTTCCAGCTGGGTATTCGCAAGACGTTAAGCGAATACCCAACTCCCAGCTGGCTCGGTATTCGTTCCTACTTTGGTATTTGCTGTACGGTTTGCAAATACCCAACTCCCAGCTGGCTTGGTATTCGAATATTACTGGGTATTCGCAAGACGCAAAGCGAATACCCAACTCCCAGCTGGCTTGGTATTCGAATCTAGCTGGGTGTTCGCTGTATGGTTTGCTGTACGGTTTGCTAATACCCAACTCCCAGCTGGCTGTATATTCCATTCTAGCTGGGTATTCGCTGTACGGTTTGCGAATACCCAACTACCTGCTGGCTGGGTATGAGAATTTAGTTGGGTATTTGCAAAACGCAAAGCGAATACCCAACTCCCAACTGGCTGGGTATTGGAATCCTGCTTGGTATTCGCAAGATGTTAAGCAAATACCCAACTCCCAGCTGGCTGGGTATTCGAATCAGGCTTGGTATTCGAGGTACGGTTTGCGAATACCCAACTCCCAGCTGGCTAGGTATTCGTTGCCATCTGGGTATTCGCAAGACGTTAAGCGAATACCCAACTTCCAGCTTGATGGGTATTCGAATCTAGCTGGGTGTTCGCTGTATGGTTTGCTGTACGGTTTGCTAATACCCAACTCCCAGCTGGCTGTGTATTCCATTCTAGCTGGGTATTCGCTGTACGGTTTGCGAATACCCAACTCCCTGCTGGCTGGGTATGAGAATTTAGTTGGGTATTTGCAAAACGCAAAGCGAATACCCAACTACCAACTGGCTGGGTGTTGGAAGCCTGCTTGGTATTCGCAAGAAGCAAAGCCAATACCCAACTTCCAGCTGGCTGGGTATTCGAATCTAGCTTGGTATTCGCTGTACGATTTGCGAATACCCAACTCCCAGCTGGCTAGGTATTCGTTGCCAGCTGGGTATATGCAAGATGTTAAGCGAATACCCAACTTCCAGCTTGATGGGTATTCGAATCTAACTAGGCATTCGCAAAACGCTAAGCAAATACCCAACTCCCAGCTGGCTGGGTATTCGTTTCTAGCTGGCTATTCGCTGTACGGTTTGCGAATACCCAACTCCCAGCTGGCTGGGTATTTGTTTCTAGCTGGGTATTCGCTGTACGGTTTGCGAATACCCAACTCCCAGCTGGCTGGGTATTCGTTTACAGCTTGGTATTTGCAAGACGCAAAGTGAATACCTAACTCCCAGCTGGCTGGGTATTCGAATCTAGCTGGGTATTCGCTGTACGGTTTGCTGTACAGTTGGCGAATACCCAACTCCAAGCTGGCTGGGTATTGGAATCTAGCTGGATATTCGCTGAACGGTTTGCGAAAACCCAACTCCCAGCTAGCTGGATATTCGAATCTAGCTGGGTATTCGCAATACGCAAAGCGAATACCCAACTCCCAGCTGGCTGGGTATTCAAATCTAGCTGGGTATTCGCTGTACGGTTTGCGAATACCCAACTCCCAGCTGGCTGGGTATTCGTTGTCAGGTGGGTATTCGCAAGACGCGAAGTGAAAACACAGCTCCCATCTAGATGGGTATTCGAAGCTAACTGGGTATTGGCCTTAACTTATGCAAAAACCGAACTCTTAGCTGGCTGGAATTCGCGTGTAGCTGGGTATTCGCAAGACGCACAGCGAATACCCAACTCCCAGCTAGCTGGGTAGTCGAACCAAACTCGGTATTCGCCTTATGTATAGCGAATACCCAACTTCCAGCTGGCTGGGTATTCAAATCTAGCTGGTTATTCGCTTTATGTTTAGCAAATACCCAACTCCCAGCTGGATGGGTATTCGAATCTAGCTGGATATTTGCTGTACGGTTTGCGAATACCAAACTCCCAGCTGGCTCGGTATTCGTATGTAGCTGGATATTCGCCTCATTTATAGCGAATACCCAAACCCAGTTAGCTAGTTATTCGAAGGTACCTGGGTATTGGCCTTAACTTATGCAAACACTCAACTCATAGCTGGCTAGATATTCAAATCTACTTAGGTATTGAATATCCAATACCCAATTCCCATCTTCCAGCTAACTTCACGTACTGATATAATTTTGTATTAGATATCTTTCTGTGATGATATACTAGAACTTATTCACAAATATGTTAGCTTTTTGTAGCCAATATAGACAATTAAAAAACATTATAGTTACAATGTGGAGCTTGCAAATGATGTTGTTCATAGATTTAGATCTATAGTAGGTATCTTGATAACCGTTTAGCACCAAGGCATGCTTATTTGGTCTAGTTTTAATACATAGCTTCGTCGGAGAGATACCGTTTTTGGGCATTGCAATTTCATACTGTGCTGTTCTTTCCAAAGTATTTTGGTATTATACTTTTGTCTTGCATACTGCATCAGATTTCGTGCTGTAACCAACGCCTGCCTCGCATATGACGTAATGTTATTAACGGATTAGCTTGACGTCAGTTTTACAACTTAGCACATGCTATACATTTGATTGTTTGATTTCATTTATTAAGCACCATGTCAATATGTTTGCATTAATCATTCTATACTTGAAATGCAAGATAAATCTTGTAAAGCATGTCAGGGGAACGAGGCTCTAAACCGCCTGCTCGGTTTGTTAGTGAAGAACTGCAAAACATTTATGAAAAAACTAGTCTTACAAAATGGTCTAAAGATTTCTTCTTTCTTTAGAATCCCTTATCAACATGCTTATTTATTGGGGTGAAGCTATAATAACATTGCTTGTAACAGATCTTTGGATGACATTTGTGTGAATTTATTACAAAATCAGTCGCATGTAGAAGTTACAGCCCAGATTCAGAGTACCGATATACACACTTGTAACCCTACATAGCATTGGTCTTCAAGGTAGCTACATTGGTGCGGCACATGACAAATAATTTTGGTATGGGTAACAATGAGTATAAAGTTATACCAAAATCAGTATATGTAGATCAACGTGAAAGTTACAACAACTGGTATATAACCCCAATATACCGGTTTTGAGCCATGATTGTGTTTCGCCTTCAAAGTAGTGGGTCTGGAGCATGACAAACCCTTGTTTTATGGGCATCCACTCACGGTTTGAATTTATTTGAAAATCGGTCCATCCATATAGAAGTTGCAGCCTGGACACGAAGTGTGGACGGACAGACAGACGAACAGATTGTGGAGCACAGCTATAGTTACCCCACCTATCTCGGACCGGTTTGGGAGTAATAAAACGGTCATATAAGTGCATTTTTGTCAGTTCTAACTTCGGATATACTCATTTTAAGTGTATTAATTAGTGCTACATATCTTTCCTTAAATGATGATTGACATTGAAAAGTAATACCACTTTAACCCTAACGTTTATTGATCATTTTCTGAAAGAAAGACATATTCGTCTGTTTTTCAAATGCTCTTTCTATCTTTCACTTCATCTTTCATAGTGTCAATAACATGGTAAAATGGCAACTGGTTTAGTAAAATAAATAAGGCAAGAGCTGAGTTGGACTTTCTGAGTGCTTGTCAATAAAATAAACCATTGGCAGTAAAAGGCAATCCCAGTATCTGTGTATTTTCAACCTGTAAAAAGGGGCCTTGAATTATGCAGCACGACAGTGTCAGTTACACACAAGACATTAAGTAGGAATTTAAAAGCACGTTAAAATAAATTGTAAGTATTATCTTCTCTTGCTTAAAGATAAGTGTCATGATGGTACATACATATTACAACTTTCAAAGTAATATCTCAAATGATTAAGTCAGTTAGTGGATAAGTAAGATTAAGTTGAAGAGGCCACAATTAAAAAAGATCATTGACATAGTTACCTTCTCTTGCCTACATGTGGGGGTCATGATATCAAACAAGTATTCCAACTTTTAAAGTAATAAAAATCTCAAATGGCTCCGTCAATAAGTGGACTGGTACAAACAAACTCAACCGAGATAGGTCTTGATTTTAAAAACAAATTCTTGATTGAAAAGATAAACATTTGTAGCTACCAATCCGAGTATATGAATTGCTTTATTGAAAAACATGATGTTTGTAAATCGCCTTACTCCTGTGTAAAAAAAATAGACTATGGACTACTACGGACCTTTTTTACAGTTAGGCGGTAATGTGTATAATAGCATCAATAGTGGCTGTTGGAATTCACTCCCCTATTCGGACAACCATCCAAGATATCATACATAACTATATATTATAAAACTTATTTAAGTTAAACATCGAATACATAAAATATAAAAAAAATCCTACCTGACTGTGACATTATGCAGAAGACGTCAGATTCGGAACCTAACCTAGCAGACAATCGATTAAAAGCGTACCGTTAATTTGAACTATAAGCGTTTTAACGTGGAGTAATGACGTCAGTGTGATGACGTAAACGTTTTCATTCATTGTTTTGTCTCCCGGAATCAAAACATTGTATGGCTGATAATGCTGAATTTCTTGACCTTTTAAAAGGAAAGTAAGGTGAATGTATTCTAAGGCTTACTTGAATTAATCAAAGATAATATTTAGGTTCTTAAACAAAACTTTTTTATGCGACTGATGTATTTATACTGATATTATTTCTGTTTCTATATTTAATTTAGTGCGCGGGAGTATATTAGAAAAGTCGGAAGGAGCTACTTCCATGTCCGAAGCTCAGCCTATTTTCCGAGTGCTTTAATCATATTAATGCACTCGAATTGACTATAGAAATATAACATAGGCATATTAGAATTTATATTGCCTAGCGTTGAAGGAAAAATCAAGGAATAACATTAAATGGCGTGATGTGCAAATAGTGACGTCAGTGGCAATGTTTGAAGCACAACAGCAGGTTTGTTTTGGTTACAATGCAGAGTAATGTATATCATTACAGGTCCGTATATCCTCCCGTATATGTCTCCGATACAAGTCCGTTTATCCTTCATATATGTTGAGTATACAGGATTATAAACAAGTCTTACACTGTAAATATACAAGTCTGTATTACAGTTCCCTAAATATAGTAAATACGTCTATGTATACTCACCGTATCATACGATAATACAGGTCCGTATATCCCCTTGTATATGGTTGGAATACCATTTCTGGACACTACGTATGCGTAGGATATACTAAAGTGTCCGTTCTCCTGATCCGTACATCGTGCATGTAAATGTCCGTATTCCTTTCCTGTACAGTCAAGATATACAAGGAAATACGATCTCCGTATATTAAAAAATACAGGCAGTATACTGTTTATGGATTATTATACAAAATAAACTAGACTAAAATTAAAAATGAAGCAACATTAAAACATCTAAAAAAACAACTTTTAATGATACAACCTTCAAAAATGTCCGCATATTTGAAATGTATGAGTATACATATTTATTAAAAAATATACGGGACTCCCGTACATAACGCTATTTTTCGCAATGGAAAAATTCACCTTGCCGTTTTGTGCACCGAGTCAGTCTTCTTTCGGTACGCACGAGCATTATATTGTTACAGATCGTGTCGCTGGAGTCGTTGGCGATTTGGTTATAAAGAACAGACAAATTCGGGTTAATAAGAAAACATATTTGTTTAAGATACACATGTCAAGATGCATATTCTTACACATGTAAGGTACGCATGTAAATATGCGTTTCTTGCAGAGCCATCTTTATTCGCAGGTTTTCGTTAGCACAGGTTTAACTTGGTATACATTGTATACATTAAAGCCGCCTTGGCGCGGTGGTAGCGTTGGCTTCAGCATCGAAGGGTCCCTAGTTTGTTCCATACCAATCCTTGGGCAATACTAGTAATTTCGCGTTTTCTCTCTCTCTCTCCCTCCCTCTCTCTCTCTCTCTCTCTCTCTCTCTCTCTCTCTCTCTCTCTCTCTCTCTCTCTCTCTCTCTTCGATATGCATTCCATCTAGAGTGAGTCTCGAGAACGATTAATGTAAATAAATATTGTAAAAACTTGTAAAAAATAAACCTAAGTATATGTAATACCGTATTCTAGTTATTTAGGCCTTGCAAGCGCACATCCGTATTTCGGAATATTCGGAGTTGCAGCCGGTGCCGTATTCTAGTACTACTCCGTACACCTCCATATTATAACTTTTCCGTATATTTTCACATATACTGATGACATACGGAGTCCCGTTCACTACCGTATATTAAGCATTTTCCGCAGTGATAACCTGTTCATATATCCTCAAAATATTTAAACAAAATTTACAACCTCTTGCTGCTTAAATTATCAGCTATGATTTCACTGTCGTAGGACATCACTGTGGTTAGGAAAGTTTCTCAAGAGGATTTGTTAAATTCCAGCCTGTGTTTGTTAAGGCATGGATTCAGGTCAGTGGTTCCTGTGAAATAACCCCTATAGGAATGTGTGACAGTTGTCTTGGCTGACTGACGGACGGAGACCATTACCATATTCTCCAGGCGGGAAGATGAAAATATTTGAATTTTTAAAGGTGAACATTTGAAATAGGTTAATATTGTTTCGTTTTTTTCAGATTTTTCTGCAACAGCAAAACTGTGTGAAACGTCTTTGGATTTGCCAATCGGGTTGGTTACATTTTTTTTATAAAATTAAGTTTCATCTTCCGATAAGTAAATTAGTGTACAAATCATTGTCGTCTGATAATGTCCTCTGATAAAGAGATAATCTGATATGCACTTTGTTAGAATGAGAATTTTGCAACTTAAAACTCATTTCACAGTAAGAAACATTATGCACATAAATTGTTTTTGTGCTTGTAACATATTTTTAAAACGAACTAGAGATTAGCAAAACTTTTCACTCGCGAATAGACATTGTAAATCGACGATTTAATACAACACTTATACTTTTATGTGACAATATTAAGTTGGCACTCATTAATCTTCAAAAATATATTCGGTTACGTTCAGGTGTGTTTTCGATATTTCAATTGATTATCATATCAAACAAATACTTCTCACCAACTTAAGTTCACAGCGCACAGAAAGTGGCGTAGTGGTTAGATGCCTAACTTGTACGCAAGGTTCCATGGGTTCGAAATCAGCCGAGATTATTTTAATATTTAGAAATTATTTATAAGAGCATGGCTCATTTTTGTTTAATTTGTGACATTGTTTCATGTACCGTTTTTGCTTTTCAAATCCTGTGAATTCTGTTTCTAATCCGTGTGTTATCTTTAAATTGTTTTCTGTGTTTTATTTGTTATGTGTTAATACTTTTACAGATATTCATAGCATTTCAGGAATTCCATGAAATTACATCAAAATTAAGTCTCGCTAGCTGTATCGGTACCGCTATCGCCCCTTTCGCTAGCCGTGTTCGTGCTGCTACCGTCATCTGAGTCTGTAAAGCTGTTTCACGGTTGTTAGCTGACGCCTGTACGCTAAGAACTCCCGAACCTTTCGCCCTGATCACATTTTAACCAAAACCGTCAAAGGGTTTGTAAAGTCCGAGTTTGAATCGTTGGTTTTTCCTCAGTGTTCCTGTCTGCCATAATTCTCTTCTGACTGGGAAAAGGGTTCTTCTACTGGCTGCTGTAGCTTCCATCGTCGTCCGTTGAATAAATACTTTGTCGTCCGTCCCTGGGTTTCAAAATATTTTGAAATATTTATGCAATCTTATTGTTAGAGTGTAGATGTTTTGATGATTTTTTCGTCATCATTTTCATTTATACATGCAAGATGACGGAGAAAGAATGTTAAAAAAGTATAAAATTAAAAAAAATATCGTGCTGAACGATACGTGTAATGCAACGAAATGATAACAAAAGAAATACAAAAAATATCCAATTAAGAGTCGAACATACATACGCTGGATTGGTAGGCAAATACTTAATCCGCTACGCCATTTTGGAATGCGTCATCTGACACAATACACACTTTTTTTATCTCAATTACATTCTATATATTCATTTAAGTATTGAATGTGTTTTTTTCTGCATTTCATCGAAGGTGTTTATGTTAAAATTAGTTGTAAAACTTCTGATTGTTCATAACTCGATGAAATGCAGAAAAAACACATTCTATTTTTAAAATTACAACTTATTATTCGATTGCTTTTTTAGTTGACATTCGTTTAGATTATCTTTTGATTAGTAACCCGGATTTCGTCGCGCATTAATTTGGTTGTCATAACGCCACTACTCTCAAAGTATTTTTGTTTGGTGACATGCCCTGAATCTGCAGTATAATGTTGTCGTGCACGATCACCAGCCTGGTGACATCGTCAGTGCCAGATGGCATCAGGACGGACTTGGAAACTGTTATGCACAGGTACTTTTTATCAGTTCATGTACGCTAAAGTTTAAAACTATTTAATTCATTCGATATCTTATGTACTGTAATAGTATACCAGTGAGTAAACTTCAGCAGTCTGAACCGCAACAACAACAACATCATGACTCGTTTATCCAAATGTCAAATCCTTTCATTGTGAACTGTCAGGAGGAATTTCAGATTGTTCCGAGTCATTGTTTGGTGGCAAATTCAACTAAAATGCCCCAAATAGGCTGGCGAAAAGTGTCCAAGCCCGTGTTGTTGCCGATGTCGGTCATTTTGTTTTACTTTTGCAGACGAACTCGGCGTCAATGCTTTAATTGATTATCAATCCAAATGAATCATTTAGAAAGCAAACGGATACATTTTGTCATAAATCTTTATTTAGACAATATTTACTTGACACACTAGTAAAGAGAGTTTTATGTTTGGTTAAAATCGACGTATCGAAAAGGTGTAGCCGGTGTAAACAACAACATGACCCACTTTTATGGATGGAAAAGTGGCCCGTCATGAATATTTATGAAAAGCTATGAATACGTACCTTATTCATCGTGTTATGAAAAGCGGGCGCTTGTATGAACTAATTGCAAGTTGTTATTATAGGAAGATTACCAACCGCAAACGAAATATAACCGAGTGCCTGTTCGATTTTGTTGAACAGTATATATCTGAAACGTGATTCCATTTTACAAGTGTCTAGTCTCTGATCATAAACTTACTCAGTTTGAATTGCAGTGTTATAATTTAGTGACATAGAAACTTTAAAACACTATATACACTTGTACATCATTTGAGCAACACTTCTTTAAATATCATCTTCATGTATGAATAGAATCACGTTCTTAGGTGTATCACTACGAAATAGTCTCACTCAAATGTCTCTTTTATTCTCAAGAGAAGTTATAGGTACATAGCTTGTTGACGGTGATGAATGACACAAATACTTTCACAATAAGACGCCTTTCACGACCTTGTATTACTAGTGGTGTTGTGATGTTATTGTTTAGTTCATACTTTGGCACATGCATGTTGGTAAAGCAAAATGCCGCAGGGGACACACAAGCTGCGAGAACAGTTCTAAATACAAGCCGAGGTAATAAAGTACATCAAATCAGACAATCAGGCTCAAAACTAAGAACAATTGACAAACATTCTAAAACTTATAGAACCGTTATATGGACCCGTCTACCTAAAGGCTCTCAAATGGGTGAACTTCAAGTTGCCGCTGTTAAAAGTGTTATGAAATCTGGTAGTAATTTGCTCGTTTGGGGATTGGGAAATGATAGTCCGTTTTGGCATGACATTACTAAAGGTAAAGTGATTTTCATAGAACCTGCCGGAGTGTGGTATGATAAAATTACTCGTAAATATCCGTATTTGGAAGTATATTCAGTAAACTATACAACAAAGAATGACAAATCATTTGCTAAATACATCAACACATCTGTAATTTGGTCGGACCTAGACCTTCGAACACAATTACCTGCTGCAGTGGTGCAGACGCCCTGGGATGCTATAATTGTGGACGCACCGCCTGGCTATTCAAGTGCTACACCTGGCAGATACCAGTCTATCTATACGTCATCATTACTCGCCAGGAATGGTACCCATGTTTTTGTGGATGATTATGAGCGTAAGGTAGAAAGACAGTTCTCAAAGAAAATGTTAGGAACTCCGGTGAAGGTTATCAAACGATCTTCTAAAAGACACAGTGCTGCCAACGAGCAGGCACATTTTATTCGAGTCAAAAAGTGATTAGATTACAAAATCAAGCGTTTTCTTTTCAGTTCACTAAACGCCTCGTCACTTCAGTTTTCTTGAATGTTACATAATTATGCATCTAAACACATAATAATTTTGCCGTTTCAAATAAAAGCTTTTTTTACGTTGAAGTTTACATTTATACTAAATCTACAGCAGATCGTGATTTTCTTTGGGCTGCACGCAGTTTTGTCTTTCAAATGATGTACTTTTTTAGATCGCTGGGAGGATTTTGAAATAACTTTGCACACATGCTTGTCATGTTGAGAAGGTCTGTAGAGCGATCGGTTCAATGCCAGGGTCAAATTAAGCAATTTCGTCATGAAGACGTAGGGCAGTTTTTCAAAACAACTTATGTTTCTTCTTGTTCCAAGGAAATTTTAACAAAATATGTTGAGGGTTTTAGATAAGATATCCTCTTTTAAAATTCCTCTCGTTTTGTTTTAGCAACCAAGATGCCCGATGAATTAAATGTACCTTCAGACTCTATCTTTTGGTAATAAATAACTCCCATTATTTTAAAGGAGCATTCCCTATAACGATTATCATTATTGTATTTTTGCTTTTATTTCTCAACAAGATATGTATGTAAAATAATGAAGAAATGATAGGGTAAGCATTACTTCTGCAACAGCCGATCATGCAACATCCGGTCTAAGCGTAGGCTTTAAGACAATAAGTTATCTGACTGACTAAACCGGACTTTGTGTGAATACACATTTATTTTGTTCGTTTGTAGATGTGCTAATGGTCCGCCGTCCTTGTTCAATGTATATACGGTACGACTTGGACTTTTTGCTTTGTTTTATATAGTATAACATTTATATGGAAGCAATTGAATGGCTTAGAATATGCATATTGATAACCTAGTGAAATAGATTCATATACAACAACTAACCGAAATGTTATAGAAAACTACCGTTATTGCAAAAAAAGAAATGAATGCAGTGAAATCTATGATTTTCATTGGTTGTGGTTTTTAAGCCATTTTTCAGCCGTATATAGATCGTAGGCGTACCAATAGCCTTGATGAACTGTGTGTTTAAACAATTTATGTTAGTAGGACAGTCTTTATGAAACCAAAGTCATGATGATGTAAGCTCTGCTATGTTTAGCCTTATTCCACAGTTCATTTCACCAAGTACTTTGCCAAGTGTCGTTAACAGGCTAAAACCGCCTATGAAAACGACACGTCAAGACGGCAATGTGTGTAATAAATTAAACTCCAAAATAGCTCTGTTAAAACGTATTATCTATTACTTGTCAGATGAAATGAAAAATACATTTTATAATGCATATTTGGTACCATGTTTCGACTACTGTTGTACTGTCTGGGGCAATACAATGAGCCCAAAATCAGATCTAAATAAAATAAATAAAATTCAAAAAAGGGCTGCCAGAATTATATTAAATAAACCATTAAAAACTAGTTCTTCAGATATGTTTAATAAACTTAAATGGTTAAAATTCGAAAATAGATGTGCCTACCATACAGGTTTACTTATATTTAAATGCCAACACCAGCTAGTACCGGAATATCTGACTCAGTTATTAACATTTTCGAAAAATACACGTTATTGACTCCGTTCATCGGAAAGAAATGACTTAAGACATCACAAACCTAGAACAAATTATATGAAAAATTCATTCAGTTACACCAGTATTGATATTTGGAATAAAATACCTCTTGAAATCAGAAATATCTCTTCAATATCATCTTTCAAATACAAATACAAGAACTTCCTTTTTCAAAAACAGCAGCAATTATCTACCATTTCAAGAATATAAATTCCACATGCGCTACGTTTTAGATAAATTTAGATAAATTATGTGTTCTGTATAATTGATAATTATAATTTCACTTATTGAGGTAATGACGAGTGTTTGTCGGGATCGAATGTATATTTGCATAATTTGTATAGATTGTTATTTCATTTACCGTTTTTCTTTGCCTTTTTGTTTCTTTTCTAGAAGGCCACATTGTAAATAAGTTTTGTATGTTTTGAACATTGCTTTATGTGTAAACCTTCTTTAAATAAAGACATTATTATTATTATTATTAAACCAGCCTGCACTTTGCCTTCAAAAGGTTAAATTATGTCCAACGTTGCCTTTATCAGGTTGTGCACGGTTCACGTGCGTCTTTTACAGTATCGGTATGGCTAAACATCGCCGTTAAAATGATTAAACAAGCTTAAGTTTTCGTTAAATATGCAAAAAGAGAATTGTTTTACCGCCGAACGCATAAAAAAGCCTAAATATTGACATTAAATTGCTAAACCAGTCATACTTTTGTCTTTTGTTGTCTAAACGTTGCCGTTGTAAAGCTAAAGGATGCTATATTGTGCCGTTAATATTATAAGTCAGACTAAATGCCTAAACATACGTAAATTCCCGTTTGAAAGGTTTAACCAGTCTAACATTTCCTTTAAAAGTGTAAAAAGTGGATATATTGCCATTTTAAAAGTCCAAACCAGCTTTAACCTTGCCATGCGCAGTTAGCCCGCATAAAGCTTCGCTTTGTTTGAAATGTATAACTGTTCTGTTTCAAATATATTCATTTAATGATAGTAGTGAAATGAGGCAAGGGGTTTCATTTATCATTCATCCCTATAACAACAGCGGACGGACCTTTATAAAACCACGAAATGAAACTAAAGCGTTTAACGACAATTTATAGGCTGGTTAAGCATTTTGACGGATACTTTTAGCCTTGTTAACAATATTAACGGCTCGATTTAGCATGGTTTAGCGATACAACCGTAAGGTGTCCCGTTTAAAACCAAGGTTAAGGCTGGTTTGGGCTTTTAATTGCAATATATACACTTGTTTTGCCTTTAAATGGACATATTAGCCTTACTATTTCAAATGAAAATTTAAGCATTTAAGGTAGAATGTGACCTTTGTCCGACGTCGTACGTCAAAAGGCGAATTTTCTCCGATCGTTATATAATTTTGCAAAATGGTACCAGCACATATTCCTCGCATTGCGTTTGTTTTATTTTTTCTATTTTTCACTTCATTCCCTAGCAACGCAATAGTGGATGTCGGTGGCGTAACATCGACGTTTTTTATGCATAGCTGGTTCAAATATGACCCAAGTGTAATATTAATTACACCATTTGCTAGCTCTCTACCAGCGAAATACGCACATATAAAATTTAAGATGCTTTCTCGTCATTTTGCCATTACGAAACGTCCAATACTGAAAATCCGCACATTTTACCACCCGAAATTGTGACTCCCGATTCACTTTAAGGTTAGTTTTGGTCAACGGAACGAGACTCAATCAACTAATGACTCACATGGGGATTAGTGTAGGTCGTAATTAATAACACAAAAGTTTAAAAGGGGAGGGGGCTGTTCGCGCATAATTTTCACAAATTTACAATAAACTAAAGTTCGGACATCACGGATAATGATTGTGGAGTAATAGCGTCGTGTGGACTGTCGTCTACGTGCAGCGCACAACGTTCAGTTTGGCAATGTATTGTTGTAAATTGAAGGATAAAGAGTGAGACAGAAATAAGTGAAATCGTGCATACTATGTTCCTCATTTGAAATTTAAATTACACGATATATTTTACATGTATATAATTCAGAACATTTTGTCTGCAATTCAGTTACAATAATAGCAATGTAATTAAATAGGTGGTGTGGTGGCCGAGTGGTTAACGTTCTGGACTACCAATCCGGAGGTCCCCGTTTCGAATCTTTTCAGTGTTTCCCACCTATCTGAGATGAACTGGTTAGAAACCCAGAGTTAGTCTCGCGTGTATCGGTGCTATACGCCGGGCACATAAAAAAGAACCAAGGGGTCTATTCGTAAAAGAGCTAGGGTCTGGTACCCGGATTCCCTTGCATCTGCTTCTGTCTCTAAAATAAAAGACCACAATGGAAATACGAGCTTGCTCTTTCTTGTGTTATCCTGGTACTTGGTTCTGAAATAAATACATACATACATACATACATACATACATACATTCCACAAGGCGGACCGATACTTGAGTTTCGCAAGGAATTTTAAGAATAATATCCTCCAAAATTAATTTGCAACACTTTTATTACATTTCT
Source organism: Saxidomus purpurata (assembly GCA_022818135.1). Taxonomy (NCBI): domain Eukaryota; kingdom Metazoa; phylum Mollusca; class Bivalvia; order Venerida; family Veneridae; genus Saxidomus; species Saxidomus purpurata. The sequence goes on from JAFMSR010000003.1 coordinate 58,717,502, forward strand.
TGTTTCCTTTAATTTAAAAACACACACTTGTCACGATTTCAATTTCAATTACAAAGAAGAACATATAAAAAAATTTCCGTAAGGTAAACAACTTTTGGACTTTACCCAAAAAGTCACCATGTATCTAGAGACTAAAATAGGTTTATGAACATATTTGTTATAAAACAAAATATATAAGATAAGGGGATACCACATATTTTACATTATTGCTGTTAATTTGCCTGGCAAGTGGGTTTTCTGTAACAAAAACAGAGGTCCAATACTAAGGAAAGTGAAAATTCAAATATACTTTAAAAAGCACAGAAATATGTTATTTTTAATAAAAAATGAAAGTTGGTATGTAGAAATTCTAACTAAATCACAGTACATGTACAATTATTTTTCTATGCATTATGAAGAAAGTTAAAAAGACCTGGGTAGTCATTTTGTCAATTCACTGAGAATTCAATATAAAACAGATACTTTTCTTTGTGTTCTAAACACTTTCTGTAAATTTTAACCTGCCAATCTTCATTATTTAGTGTCTTGCATAAGGTAATGTACTTGCCATTGAAATAACTGTCACTTAATTTTCGCTTAGTAGTGGACCTTTAAGTAAGAAATAGTTGTTCTTTTATTAAATAAATTGTTTAGAAAACAAATGAATAATAATACATAATTACAACGGCCAATTGATTGGGATGTATCTCAAACAATAAAATAATAGGCATATTACTGTAAAAGTTTCCTAAAAATGTTTACAATTGTCAACGTTTATAAAATTGTTCATATTTCAAATTGTGTTAAGTAAGACTTATCTTTTCAATAAGTCAACAGGTATATTAAACTATTCACTAATTACATGGCCGTATTTTCACAAGTAACTGCGTTATAACACAAATTCTAATATGCCTATGGTATATTTCTATGGTAAATTCGAGTGTTTTAATATGATTAATGCACTTGGACAAGTAGGCGGAATTTCGGACATAGAAGAAGCTCTTTCCGACTTTTCTAATTTACTCCCGCGCAGAAAATTGAATATAGAAATAGAATTAATATCTGTATAAATACATCAGTCGCACGAAGTAATTGTGATTTAGAATCCGACTGTAATTTTTGGCTGCGACAGTTAAGACTTATCATACCCATCACCTTGTTTTCCTTTAAACAGGTACAAATGCAGGATTAACCGCTGATTAATTGGATTTAAACCTTCTATAACGATATGCAAAGTGCTGTGTATAATAAATGTTTTATATCAGATTTCTTTAGAATTGAAAGTGGTGTACATCATGGATGTGTCCTTTCGCTTTACTTGTTCATTATTGCAATTAAAGTTTTGTCAATAGCTACAATCAAAAATAAAGAAATTGTTGTTTTTTTTTAAAGAAATTGTTAGTGTTATGTAATACAAAAGTGAAAGAATCAATTTTTGCTGACGATGCAACATTCATATTAAATGTACTAACTCTTCTTTTGAAAATCGTATCGATACAATTAAACAGTATAAAAGTATTTCAGGTGTCAGATTGCGTGTAAACAAATGAGTGGCACTGCGAGTTGGGTCTTTTAAAAATAAAATGGTAACATAGTTTATTTTAAAGACAAACAATTAAATTGACACTTGGTATAATTGTCTTTGAAAATGATAAAAACAAAGCACATACTTAATATTTAAATTTCAGACTATTGGAAGGTACATCAACTTTGAAAAGCTAAAAGAAACATAATTTATCCTTGCTTGGAAAACACACTTTTAAAAACTTTTGTTTTTCCAAAATTTCTGTATCTGTAAGTGGATTTGGATGTAAATATGATGAAACAAACAAAGACTACTGTAAAAACTGTAATGGAAATTAACTTGAAAAATGGGGTGGTAAACTGGTGTTTGAATATATTCGTCAAGAAAAAGACGTTGGCAAAGCGTTAAAAAAGAACATTGTTACTAGCTAGACAATAATGAACTAAAGTACAAAAATAGACAACTTACTAACAAAAACTTTGGGTTAACTTAATATGAAACAGAGGAATAAGACAACCTTTTATAGAGAGCTATATATGAAAGGTATCAAGTTGACTTTCGATATAAACATTTGTATAACAATATATACATAACATATACATACGCACGCACGCACGCACGCACGCACGCACGCACACACATACACACAAACGCTTTTATATCTTTGTACAATTTCATTTAGCAGAGCGCTGTGTAAATTTATTTCTAAACCAGTTTGAGAAGTTCATATTTTAACGTTAAGAAAGATAATCCGATATATGACACGTATTTCGTAATTATCCTCTGAATATTCTACTTTTTCAATAAGGCATTTTGTAGTCCATCCTTTATTATATATCTGAAATAAAATTTTAATTATTTTCAAATAATGTGTAGCTGTTCAATCAAATTATGCAACTTTTTGGAATAGCTTTATTATTTATTTAAATTTTTATTAGTAAACTTACGAGATCCAGTTATTTTATTAATAAGTTTGTTAAATAACTTCAGTATCCGATATAAATCCGTTTTCGTAAAGAAGATCATTTTGTATACGTTCCCGGATCCCAAAGTATATCCAATTCAGATATAATAGACAATTTCCCTTATGTTGTTTCAAAAAAATATCTCTGACCTTATGTTTTAGATTTATTCTATAGTTCCATTCGTTTTATCTGTCATTCTTACACTTTCATATAATCTGGGTTGATGTAGAAAAGTAAAAACTTATTTCGTAATTTTTAAACATGAACGCTAGTAGATCTATAATTTTCTATATTGTGCTTCATCATTTAATAATGCCCTGATCCATTTCATTGATATAATGTATGATTCAATGTTAATAATTGAAAGATTATTATAAAAGTTTTACATTTATTTTTTTCATTTTTGTTATCCCATTAAATTTGAAGATCAATTTAGTTCTTGTTCACCTTCATTTGACACCACTAGGGAGTGAAACGCATACATTAATTTAGATATTAAAAACGCTTTGATTATCTAATTATTTACATAAAATGATAGTTTTCTGTTCGATCAGGTGCTAATTATTATTTTACATTTATTAATTTCATTTTCCAATTTACCATATTTTATTAAACCATATGATCACCAAAGTGTATTCCTAGAGCTTTAATAGGTGTTTTAGCCAGGTAATATATTTTCATTTGAATCGTTTAGGTTACATATTCTTACGTTTATTTTTCATTTAATTTAAGACCGAAGTCATTACCAATTATTTTGACTCCCTTAAGAACTTTTATGACATCATCATTCGATTTTACAAGAATGATAGTGTCGCTTATTTCAATATTTTCAGTGATGTTTCTGTATTATTCAAATTGACACCACTATCAGTTATGTCATAATGACGTCGGATACATAGTTCCATTACTTCTGCTGCTATGGTAAAGAGAAGAGCGGAACTCGAACAGCAATGTCCTCTTTCTTGAGAAAATCCTTTTGACATCCACCCATTTTAGGCTGTATATGTACATGTATATTATGACAAATATGTTTTAATCCATTATATAAAACCATTTGCCTTTGTCCGTTATTTAATTATCAACCCTTGCAATATCTGACAGCGTATCTTTAGCTATCGATGCACGAACGCTATCATGTCTTGCATTTGTGAAATATTGGGTAGACTCTTTCGTTACATAAATTTCATATCGATCAAGTTGTATACATATCATATGGAAGAGGAGGAATTTTAAAGTGGAATTCCGAAGGGAGAGCACCAGAGCATAAGGCAATGACCCATGTTAAGTCTATGGAGGTTTAAGTGGTTATTTAAAATTATTTGCCATGATAGCTTTCGTGCATCGATGTATTTCACCATCATACATTTGGTATACATGAATCAGCTTTTGAGTAACTGAAAGATAAATTGATTTACCCACCAATACGGGCAGATTATCCTCAACCATTTAGCTTGCATGATAATGCTTCAACAATGGACTGTGAGGATTGTTTTTTCGAGCGGTAACATGGAAAAGAACATGTCATATCGTGTACAGCAGATCTTTGAAACCGCAAGAGAAAATTATGCAGTTCAAAAATTCGGGCGTGACAGAACAATTCTATGACTACACTTGTATGCAGGCATATAAGAGATTGTTACTGATACTAATTCCTTTACGTACAAAATTACGTACATACGTTACTAAAACGGCCAAACCTGATGCATCGGACATCGCTGATGGGAGCATTAGCCAATTATGATTTCAAAATCAGATAATGAGCCGGAAAGCTTAAGCTGATGCGAAGATAATCTAGAATTCTGAATAAAACAAACCAAGATGAGCACGGGTAGTTATTATTTGCAGCAATGACAACTGCAGTAGCTGCAGCAATAGAGGAGACACCATGTGCTCTGAGTGATGTAACATATTTCCCAGATGAAGTGTCGATTAGCTCAAAATATTTGAAAACCGCTCAACTGAGAGACCAAGTCATTTCATAAGTAATTCATCATATTCAGGAAGGTACGAAGCTGTCTGTTCAGCGTGCTTTAAACAGATCTGCCCCTGTCATGAAATACTCCCTGGACTGAAACAAGTTCGAACTTATGGATGGCGTGCTATGTTGCCGAGGTTTTGTCAAAAGTCAGGAGTATTATCAGCTTGTTTTCCAAGCTCTCCATGAATATCTCGGTCACCAGGGTAAAGACAGGGCGAATCAGAAGGCTAAAGAGACGACATTGAGCACAATCAAAATGAACAAGAGGCATAATGACCTCAAAGCACGAGCTGTTCCTCTTCAACCTGGACATGACATATGATATTGCGCTGCTGACAAGTGCGAACAAGCACTTTATGCGTTGTCTTACCGATTAACAAGTATATGACGTTAAGAAAGATGTCTGTATGCCAGTAATTGAGACGTCTTCAAGGGAACCTGTTGCTCTTTCTATGTGTGACGTCAGAACCGACCAAAGACCACAATTAACATTGAAAGGTACCAACATTAGTTATTCATACTTAAAGTATAAAAAGGCGTATAATAAAATTGGACATATAGAAATTTTCAAAGTTAGCTTGCACACGGAAGAGAGTAAACACAGAGTAAGCAGATATATAGGGTTTGCCATGGTAACTGACCAAAACATTTTTACAGAATAAATAGCGAAAGAGTAACATTGAAAGTAAGCTACTGTAGAGAGTAAACAGGTAAGTAGGTCCCGACATGTCCCGACATGTTAATAGGCAGTAAGAATATATAGTAACTTTAGTATGTCATAGAGCTAACTTGAAAGTAATCTTACTTACGGAAGGTACAGGAACATAGACGCCAAGGTCGCAATTAGTCTGAAGCTATATAAGGAATAATAAAACAAAGGGTAAGCTTGAAAGTAAGCTTACGTACGGTAAAGAGTAAACAGGTACATAGGTATCATGATGACAAACTAGAGCTATTACTGGAAGTGATAAAATTACACCGAGTTATACGTTTGTCACTATAAAGTACTATATGATACTGTAAAATACTGTAGTACGGTTAAGTACTGCGAACGTCCACATTACGCTATATGTTACAGTATTACTGTATTCTTCTGATAAGCACTGTAGTACTCCATTATATGAGGTGTTATTTCGTTATTGTTCTAATACAAAGAAATTGCAATTGAAATATTGTTATTATTTTAGTAATAGCGGCCCATTGTGTGCACCGGACTGGAATCATTTCTTGTTTCTTGGAAGGGGACAACAAAATGATTCTGCAGAGAAGGTTTGGTGAAATTCTATCCACTGGTTCCGAATAGATGTTTACGGCCTTTTTTCTATTTCGTGCAAAAGCAGCCCCTGTGTGCACTGGACCAAAACCCTTTTCTGTTTTAATGCGCACTACGCAAGGATGCTACAAAGCAAATTTGGTGAAAATCCCTGCATTGGTTAATGACAAGGAGCCATTTTATTTTTTTATATTTCTAGTAATAGCCGTGCCTGTGGGCAATATACCGGAACCATTTCAGGTTTTTTAAAAGAGTGTAACTCTACCCTTACCCTTTAAAGGATGAAACAGAACAAGTTTAGTAACATCCCATCCAATGGTTCATGTGAAAAAACCGTTAAAAGGGTTTTATACTTTTAGGAATAAGCAGGTCAGTACCCAACGTTGCAATGTGTAAGAAGGAATATGATAGATACTATGGCGTAGAGTAAGCTTGACAGTTACCTAACTTACAAAAGAGAGTAAACCGGTACTTAGGCCAATCATGGAAGAATGTAAGAAAAAAGTACGAAATTAAAAGACGGAGCTTAAGTTACAAAGTAAGATAACTTACGGTAGAGAGCAAACAAGTAACAATATCTTCTCATTTAAGAACTTTACCATAATCCAAAAACTCTCTTAGTATAGCATCGAGTAGGCTTGAAAGTAAGCTTTTTGACGGAAGAGAGAAAGCAGTTAATTATGCCATGTAATGGACAATTATCAGAAACAAAGTACTGAATTAATAGACATAGAGTAACGATTAAGAATGTAATATGTTTAGTCCTGTTTGATACACTGTGTTGCAGAGATCTACTATGCACTCGTCTGTTATGCATGTCGTTTCGACAGTATAATTTCCTTAATACGTAGGCCGAATAAATGAGTTATTCTAAAATCGATATGGTTGATTCATGGAATGTTAGCAAACATCCGCTGTCTTTGATAGGTATGTATAGAAATCGTCTTCAGTTTCTGTGTTAACCATATAATATATTTGAAAGCAATTAATATGTTCGTTATATATCTTGTGCGATATACACTCATATCATTAAAGGAAAAAGGGCGATATAGGTATGGCACAAACTTTTCAAATAAGGATAAAATATGAAGGAAGATTGATTTCTACGGAGTATACTGAATTCCATGTTATACATTTTCTACATAGTATCTTTAAATACTTTAAGCGCATTTTTAATTGACTCATCCATATTAAAATATTTGTAATTAGCTAGTCGTCCAAGGAAATGTATTCGAAAATGTAACTGTGCAAACGATTTGTATCGATTGTAAAGTGCTTGATTTCGATCATTGGGAACTGGATAGTAAGGTTCGCCGATACCAGTCGACCTTTCCGTGAAAATTACAGTGTGATTTGAACGACACTGTTGATTTTTCAGCCAGTTATATTCAACAATACGTGTGTAATCATCTTTTAAAGTTGGATGTGTTACAACCATTGCTGGTTGAAAATGATTAACATTTCTTATCACTTTTCTTTCAAAGGACAACGATCTGTACTCTAAGGCTGGTAAACCCATTTTTGCATAAAAACGATCAATTGGGCCGGTGTAATAAATTTTTCCACATTTAACCCTTTTTTCATATTCAAAAAAGTCTGTATTTAACTGAACCGTTATTTGTTGCGATGAGAACATATTTTTAAAAATTGCTGTATACCCATTTTGTGGCAGTGCTTGATAAGGGTCTGTAAAATAACGATTATCCCAATTGTTCCGCACAGGAATGCGTGCCAATACCGATGGTCCAAGATCAGCGGGAGTTTTGTTCCACTGTTTTATCGTATAGGGCTCAAAAATAAGATTATACAGTCTTCTTCCAACTCGCGACAAAGCCACTTCTTCCGAATTTACAGGTGTATGATTATAATGCAGTTGCTCTTTTTTTAACCAAGAGTCCATTTCCTGTGTTGTTGTGATGTTTAGATCAAACAAAGAATTTACGGTATCAACATTTACGGGAAGTGGAACATATTTTCCTTGAACAAATGTTTTAACTTTAAGTTCAAATGGAATCCATTTACTAAACTTTTGCATGTATTTCCACACATGTCTATACCTTGTATGGAAAAGGTGCGCTCCATATTTTGAAACACGAATTCCGGTTTCATTATCCATATAGTCGAAACAATTTCCACCTAAATGTTCGCGACTTTCAATAACGAGGACAGTGTTATTTGATGTCGATGCATATCTTTCCGCTATCACTGCTCCAGACAAACCAGCACCGACAACGCATACATCAAACTTTCGAAGCCGTGCTACTTTCACAAAATTTAATGAGGAGTCATTGCTTCTTTGTGCATTCCAATACACAAAAGACAAAACAACAAATATTATTGTCAATAAAATATAATTAATGTTTCTCGAAGCAGTAAAGCCGCTGTAGAACGTGTAAGGATTCATAATTTTGCAAAGTACATTTCCTTTGAATTATGTCAGTATGAATTAGTTTTGTGTACCTAGAATTTGTCACAGTTTGATAAAATCTCTTGATAATTGAGCTACATTACTCCCATTCTAGTTGTCTTTGCTTTTTGATATCATGTAAAACACTAAATTTCATTTATTATCATATATCGTGATTTTTCGCGTACATCATCAAATAACTTAAATAAAGGTTGGGATAAAATTCACAAATCTGAATATTTCTAATGATGTATATAATAGAGTTGTGAAACAATATCTACAAATGAATCAAGTAAATCATGAGATGTATTGTAAACTGATATTCTAATGTAATTTAGCATAATATGATATAAAAAGTATATGTAAGGAACACAATTATTATTCCTGTATCATTGAATAGGACAAATCAAACTAATTTGTCTGATAGTAAGGTAAACAAATCATATAATTAGTTAAGAGCTATTTTGCATTCAGCGGCATTGAATGTTGGAAATATAATATGACGATATTTCGGCTGTATGCAATGTACATTTATGATGCAGTTCCCTTCGTTTCTATTTGATATTAATGTTAATGTCGATATGCAATGTTGGAAATGTGTACAATGGACAAGTCATAATTTAACTTGAAACAGTAAAGAAGATCATTTATATAAATGGGACATTCGACAAATATTGTCGAAACTGGGTCATACTAATGACAGCAAACTAAAGATACGTTGACTTCTTTCATCATTAATACGCTTCATTTATATCAATTGTTTCTATTGATCGCTTAGTATGTATATTAAAATAGTTGTAATAGCACAAGATGATATAGCTTATAAAAATCTTACCGCATTCATTATAGACTAGATAGATGTCGTAATTCTGTTTAAAGTCTCTTATCTATGTAAAGCAAATACACAGCTCCTCAGCACGTCGAGAGTACATTTTGATATATATCACTATGGGTCTAAACACACTGTGCTTGGATATGTATTGACTATGATATTTGGATGCAGATGCATGTCGTAAATAATTTCTGCACAAGATTAATAGCTTTCAAAAGTAATAATGCAACCCTGTCAGACTAAACCTGTTTTTCGTTTGGTATGAAAAACAACGCAAATACGAATCGAAGGTTCAGACACGAGTGCATTTTCGTTCGGACGCAAGTAATTTACACACTTAATCAATCTTAGCGCTGAAAGGTTGTTGCTGTTCATAATAATGTCAAAAGAAGACACGATGTTAACGAACGCGTTTTAGAAGTAAATCAGAATGACGTTGTTTGATTTGTTAATACTCGAATAACAGGAGCTTCTCTGAAATTACACATTCCTAATTCATACTGACAGACTCGTATTGAAGGTGAAAAACAACAGGATTGTAGTAGATTTGTTTACGATTTATAGTAATCATTAGATACTCGTTAGTAGAAAACATTGCTACATAAGTACATTTAATTTCTGAACACATGCAGATATTAGTCAGCAAGACGGGATATAGCAATAACTTACAATGTGCAAATTTATCACCACAACCTCCTGTTTATGATGTTTGATTCAAAGCTTATACAAACTGGTTCTTCAGACCACAATGTTTCGGAACATGAACTATTTGAGAAAGGCTATAGGATTTTGTTACATGTATGCAAAAACATTTTGTTACATTTTTTTCGTGTCCGGACTGTAACTATGCATTCAAGGATTTTTAAATAGTTTGGCTCACATGTTAAGCACATCAAGATGACGTGTCGGGTGCAAAATCCACGTTTCTATCTTAAAGGTCAAGGTCATACTTAAAGTTTATAGGTAATGGAACCCTGTTTATATGCACACATTCGTGTCCGAACTATGACTTTGTAAATATTTTAAATATTTTCAAATAACTTGGCACAGATGTTCAGAACATCAAGACGAAGTGTCGCGTACAAGACACAAGTTCCTACTTTAAAGGTCAAGGTCACGCTTAGAGTTTAAAGGTAATGGAATCCTGCATATATGCACATATTTGTGTCTGGACTGTAACTTTGTCATGCATTAAAAATTTGATGGATTTTAAAATTACTTCGCACAAATATAGCACATCAAGACAACGTGTTGCGTACAACACCCTTGACCCTACCTCAAAGGTCAAGGTCACATTTCGGAATTCTGTACCTATGGTAACTCTGCCATGCGTGGAATGATTTTAAAATAACATGGCACAGTTGTTGAACACACGGATACGACATGTTACATGCAAGTATTGCGTCCTTACCTTGAAGGCGAAGGTCACACAGTTCAGAATCCTGTATATACACATGGGGAGGCTGCGTTTTTGGTACGTGGCATTCCCTGTTTGATATTATTTTTGTTTTTTTGTTTTCATGTCTGAATTGTAACTCTGTTATACACTGTATCGCCGGCCCCTTGTCTGCCCCTAGCTAGCACAACTATTTCTAGTTTACATAGTTTATGTTGGGGTATGGCATTGGTATGGGTTCAGTAAATGAAGGCTGAACGATATATAATTTCTATATTGGTGATGATAGTTTGTAATTACATAGCTGTATAACAACCTTGTAAATGTCTGGAAATATTTAGAGATGGTTTATAAATGGTTTATCTATCCAAAAATTGACCTGAAGTACTTTCTAAGGTGACTGGTTAATAAAAGTCATGTGATTTATTGGTTAGTGTTAGTAAATGGGACAATAGTAGGTAAAAGTATGGAACGCCGACTCGGGCATAAGAAACGGGAATGAAATTAAACAACCCAAACCACAGTATATCTGATTACATTGTACAGGTGCCACACCTTGACGGTCAATGACACAGATTGCGAAACATTTCTTTTTGGGCATTTGTCGCTTATAAAGGAATACCTTGTTAGTATGCTAAGGAAAAAGTCGAATGTTATTTCCCCTAGTCAATCCAGTCGAATGTTATTTCCTCTAGTCAATCCGGTAAATGTGTTGTATCCCAAAAGGACCCTGTGTCATTATCTCGTGGTCCGGTAGAGAAGGCAGAGCATGCTATTTTTCGTCCAGCTCCCAACTACTGTGCTGGAGACATAGAAATGGTTGCTGATTAATGTTTGCCAAGAAATCAATGGCGAATAGGTAACTAAGTAACTGAAACAATTGCTGATGATGACGGTCTTGTTAGGAAGGTCATATTGTTGATTGATACAACGGTGGTAGACAATAAAGGGTGTGTAAATCAGGCAATGACCTGTCATGAAAGTTCTATTCAACTATATTATGGATTGATATTCACATATATGAATGCTTTAAAACAATGAAGTCGGTTTAACTAAAAACTTTTTTACCGGCTCGAAAAATTGTGAACAACACTCACGTATGTAAAGGCCATATATAACCTGCAATGACATCATTTTTATACGAAATAATCAAGTGAGTCAGTGCGTACTGTAAAACCGTTACAGTACTGTACACGTTAGGTAGAACTTGTTGTGAGAAGACTCGCATATGAACCTGTGGCGGTTGTTGGAGGTACGTACCTACGTTAGTGGTGGATAAGTATCGCTCACAATCTTGAATACCCCACAGTACAAATATTTGTGGATTTTTTTCGTCACGGCCAACGTAAGAGGGCAAAATATTCAAACTTGAGAGCTGCATAAATAGTAAGGAATTGAAACAAATCCTTTAGTAACTTTCCTATAATACATAATGAATCCTAGGATTGTTCTAGTTTCTTGGCCAATTTCTGACAGCTTTAATTGTTTTTGATGACCCTCAATGCCTTTAAAAAAACGCTTTTCGATGGTTTTTGTTTAGGTTGTAGGAAGCAGTTCTTCTAAATACTTTATAAAGTCGTCGTTCGAATATGATGATATCGTCCAAATAAATCAATCAATCTTTGATGTTTAGATCACCCATGCACCGTTCAATTAGCCGTTGGGAAGTAGCATATTATACAGTCTAAATGGCTAAGATCCTAAGCTAGGGACTTGAAAGGCGGCAAGTATCCGGTTTCGAGATCTAATTTTGAGAATTTTTTGTGCGCAAATAGTAAATGCAATGTGTCTTTAAGGTAGGAGTTTACGACATTTCATAATTTGTTATGATCTAACAATAAGCCACTATTTCCCCTACTAAAAAGTAGTTCCAGTTTGTATCCTTGTTGTGTTCTCGTCTAGTGTGCGGTAGTTGTTTTTAAAACTTGTTTAAGGTAGGTCCACACCTTACGTCTGAATTTTTCAACCTCCTCAGAAAACGGTCATATTTTGCATATACAGTCTATGATGTATGTACTTTAATGTGTTGCTATTTGATAGGAACACGCACACGAGACGTTGACGCCATGACGTCGTCAAGCAGTCTACCAATTTTCTTTAGGCACTTTCATACAAACGTTCGTTTCTCTGGTATTTATGAACGTATTTTGAAGATTAAAGTTTTATTTCTCTAGAAACATTTAAGCCTAACTTTTTATTGCATATTTTTGAAATATTGAATATATTTATTGGTAATTCGAATGATATTGCGCCAATTTTGACGTAAATAGCGTAGTATTTATCAGCTACCTCTGAACACGTTTTGTCGTTTTACGAAAAGGTTTGTCCGGTGACCCAATCTGATTTTTCAAATATATTACTACCACAGTGTAGATGGTTCAAAATATCAAAAAAAATCAATAGGTCATCTAAGTAGATTTTTTTTAATTTTGAAATTTAGTTACGGTTAAAATGTAACGTCAACGTCGTTATTTCAACTGCAATATCAGGTAATGCTTTATTTCTTTACAACCGGGCGTTGTTTAAACAAACAAAATAACATTTTCTAAAGTCATACATCTTTTAATAATATAAGTTTTTATATCAACATTGATATTTTGTTGATATGTTACCGTTTGCTCATGAGAGCAAACATAAGTCACATGTGATGTACTTTTTAAACATTTAGGCAGTTTTAAAAAAATTACACAAAGAAGTTGAGACTTTTTGGGGGGGATGACAGAATTCTTTTTAAAATCACCATAAGGCGATCAACGCCAGATCGTTTGTATATAATTTGTAGATACGGCAGCGGGATTCCGGCAGATGCAAGGGATTTGCTTTTTGCAACAGGCAACACTCCCCGGTCAATTACTGTCTTATAAGAAGACATGTGTAATTTTGAATTGTTAATTCTGGTAATTCTATTTTCAATTTCACCAGTACGATACAATGGCAGCTTACGCGCAAACATTGGCACGATATCTACCAACTCAGTCAGTGCTGCAACGTCCTCTTGTGCACTGTGTGCAGTGTAGCCCTTATTCAATAAGTCCCGAACCAAATCCACTTGTTTGAAACTTAACCCATTTGTTCTGCGATCTGGAAATTCTTTACGAAACAACTTTAAAGTATCTCCAAATCCATGAATAATAGTGGAGTATTTGAGATTGCATTTTTGAAAGCAGTTGAGCAATAATTTTGAATCAAACAACACATTGTGAGCAACCAACACAACTGGGGCAAACTGTTGGATATAGCTTAGAAATGCCTCGCATGCTTCTTTTACTGATGATCCGTCAACAAGTTTTCCGTAATGTGATAGCTGTCGACTGCAGTACATAATTCCCGTCAACCTCGCAATTTTGTCTGGAATTACCCCACTCGCCGGATACACGTACCGAGAGAAAACTCCCTTAGAACTCATCTCCATTGCGGCAATTTGTATGATGTCTGAATTCATATCTGTTAAAATTAAGAGAAAGAAATACATGTAGCTTATTTCATGAAAATTTTAGTATTTCCTCTTACACATATGCAATGCATACGTACTGAGTAGTCTGTTAAGAATAAAGAAACGATATTCGTTGTAATAAATCCTCCAGAATATTAGCAATTTTTCTCAAACATAAACAAAAACTTATACGTGTTATTGTATGACATCAACAGCTTATAGTTTACTCTAGTATGACAGATCATGTTAGTTTTGATTACGGAGAAATATTCCATAGCGAGAGAGAGGCAGCGAGTTTAGTACCCGTGTGGCATCAGTTTTATTACTCAAGGGCACACCTCGTGCTCTGGGTGCGATTCGAACACAGGACCTCCCGTTCCGGAATCAACGTCCTAAACAATGAGGTCCCGAGACCTACACAGCAATAGTGCAAATATAGTAAGTTGTTCCAAACAAGCTATATAAGAAAGCTTACCAAAACCTGTAGTTTCCAAATCAAAGACAACAATTGTGGCTTCTGTGCCTATCGACGGCGGACCTGGGTTCAACACGGGCTCTGGGACATCAACTAGAGCTTCGGGCTCTAGTGGTGTGAAGGGATCCATGCCGTACGTAGTACCCTCCAGGTTCTCGCTAAATTCCTGTCCTTGACGTTTCTCTTCCTTCAACTGAAGGCGTCGTTTTTTGTATGTTCCTGTCTCTTGTGTCATCCGCCGGCGCTCACGCTTTTCATCCAGCCCTATGAACCTATCGAGCGTATATTTTCCAGGGCTCATTTTATGATTTTCATTTACCTAAATAATATATAATTGAAATAAATAGTATTTTACGGTTAGTAAGTTTACTGATCATGAGTGTTGCGCCGACAGCAATTAATCCGTTTCTACCTATATTTTTACAAAGGTATCTTCTGATTTCCAATTTATGCAATTCTGTTCATCTAAACAAAGGTATTATTCGTAATAGTGACCCAACAAACTGACAAACTTAATTCTGACCAGACGACAACCAAAGTGTCGTCTGCTTCGGAACGTAGCTGCTTGAAACAATAATCATGTTTTTAGTAGACACTAGGAACGAATTAGTATATAAATATTCTGTAAGTTGAGATAGTTTGTTTACAACTTCGTTAGTTTACCATAATATTTTCATAAATTACCTTGCACATGTACATATGTCCTTCATTTTTCTGCAGTACTGCTGCTGACACTCTATAGTCAAGGCTCTCTGACTCCGAATAATGCAGTGCTTTCGGCGCCTTTCTTGCCACAAGCTGATTCATGTTTTCAATGCAGTTCGATGAATCGAGCGTAGCCAATTTGTGTAGCATTTCGCTGGTCAAGTATTTTGAGAATAGCTGAGTGAGGCGTTCTTTCAGCTCCACATCTTTAAAATCCTTTCCATGCGGGAGCGATTTGTGTCTATATGCTGTGGGATCATTATGGTACGTGCACCAGGGTTTATCCTCGCATAGCTCGTGTGTTCCGTAAACATGCGGAATGATTGATTGAAGATTGGCCCTGACTCCTTCTTGAGAACCCTTATTTTGAGCAACCGCGTAATTAAAACACTTTTGTAAATATGATATATGTTTTCTAGACAGACATTTATGATTTTCTTGGATTTTGTATAATTCGTTAGTGAAGTTTTTTGTAACATGATTGTTGTCGCTGCATTTTATAATTTGGTTATTTACGGAAGATTTTAATCTACTGTAGGTCGTGCTATCGTCATCCATTACAACTTTGCCTACTTTGAGTCTGTTTTGCTCAATTTTCTGTAACGTTTTAACAGCCAAAAAAGATTCCATTGCTTTTGAAGAGCCACTGAAATTTTTTCTACAGTCATGTTTTCGTGTGATAGACTTCTTTTTAGTGGATTTGCAAATCCTGCACGATTTCTTTGCAACCCCAAATTCAATACATCGTTTTGTTTTTGTTCCAATGACCATCAAATGTCCTGTAATAATCCCCAAAATGCGTGACAATGCAAATAATGTATGTATGCATGTAGTATATAGATACAGATATTATAATTATCGTATGTTCAGGATCAGACGGTCCCGGGTTCGATCCCCATCAGTGATACGGCGTTTGTTTCTTTAGGCAAGACACAGATTTTTCAATACTGCCCCCCCCAATCACACTCTTCTTTCTTTCTCAATGTATATATATCGCCGTAACACACTATTTACGGTCAGTTTCTCTGTTTGAGTTCGAGTAAATATGTATAGTTGTAAGTGTTTAGTGTAACGAACAAACATACATGTATATAAAATACGAAACGAAGTTCATGTCACTTCTATAATTACTGATTTTTAATTGTTACTGTTGTATTAAGCAACACTGATTATAAACTCCTTTTAGATGATAATGTATGTTGCATTTACGTACCCGACATGCTGTTGTTCGTGCGACCACTTCCACGTTTCTGCCAGCCACCATCCAAAACGACTTTGGCTTCAGTAGTATCATTCCTGTTATGAAAATAATGGTTTTGCTTTAACTTCTTACTAGAGAAATGTTGAACACAAATGTATAGATGATATTCGTTTGTGTTGATTGGAAATGGAATATATATAAACGAAAAGTGATACAATTTTAATAGTTTCATGAGCGCGATGCAATTATCACAAAATCTAAATTATGTATATTCATCACTGTTCATACCATGTCTTAGTTGGCAGATTGGGATCAATTTCTCGTGCTGCCAATAAACGACGGTTGAATAAAATGCAAGTCTATAAAAACAACCGAATT
Organism: Saxidomus purpurata; assembly: GCA_022818135.1. Lineage (NCBI taxonomy): Eukaryota > Metazoa > Mollusca > Bivalvia > Venerida > Veneridae > Saxidomus > Saxidomus purpurata. The sequence goes on from JAFMSR010000003.1 coordinate 58,734,049, forward strand.
ACGGTTGACATTGGCTTTATTTTCCTAAAATACAAAAAGTAACCGCCTATCGGGGCGTAACAGGTAATAAATAATCATTTCCTTTGATAAAGTATTGACATCAATGCGAATTAGTGTGCTTACTCCGTAAGGATAGCCTTTTCCTCCGTTAGAACATCAGAACAAGACTGTTGAGCAACTTTCTCAATTGTAGATCCAATTTCACGTTCGCGCTGCACTAGGCTGCGGTATATTGAGCTCTGGGTTTCACCAACACCAGCGTTCAGCATGGCTGAAAATATTTTTTCATAATACATGTAGTTCAAATAGTACTGAAGCTACAGAGATGTCTATACTCACTATTTGTGGCATTTTCCATATAGTGAGGCTCGAACCCAATGACACAATTAATCAGCAGGAGGTTTAGTTATACAAGTAAGTTATCTCACTCAAACGACCACATAGCTGTAGTATAACGTCACTGGAAACACTATTCAGTATATGCGCACAAATGATGATAGTTATACATATGTAAAACGGAGTCAAGTAGTTTCAACCCATATAATATAATCTGTATCTGTATTACTTGAAGTATAAACTCAAGACATAGACCTATCTGAGAATGTGGTCGTCGTAGTTATTTCATATGCTAACAATAGTTTTGTTTCACATGTGTGTGTAATGGAGACATAAAGTGAAGTAGTATACCTAAACGGGAATATCTGGTAAACATGCTTTTCAATAAGCAGGTTAAAAAAAATATGTTTACCTGCTGCCATTTTTGTATTGATATCGAAGCAGCGACAAGCACCGTCTTCCGTTACTTTATGCCGCTTGCCGCTTGTAACTGCTGTAGCGAAACTGCATTGCCGGCACTTGACGTCAAAGAATGATGCTAGCCCATATTTGGTTTCATTTATAATGTCTGCCAAATGTAACGACGAATTACAGTTCTCACATATCATCTGATCCGCGAAATAGCCAAGCTCTATTATTCGACGCCCGTTCCTCCAGGAAGATTGATTAATTTTACAATCGCCTGAAGCATCAACTTCACTTTGGATAGGCACTAGATTGCACTTACTCTTTAAAGCTGATACGGAACAAAAACGACCTCTCTTTCGAAAAGCCGTCATGTTTATTTAAATAAACTTCCGGAACGGTATGTGACGTCACTTAACGTCTTGCATATACTTTTGCGCCTTTTTACAGGTCAAACTGTGACAACAAGTTGATTGTTTTGAGCTGTGAACATTGACCGTATCTCATCTTTGTTGCACGTCATTTATAATAATATTTTCTCTTTTACAACCTTTTACAAAAAATTGACTTCGATTACCTATCGATTTTATTTGATAATTTGAATAAACTACTATGTGGTGGCAATATATCAAAAATTCAGGTGGGGTCACCGGACAAATTTCTTCACAAAACGGCAAAATGTATCCAGAGTACCTTCCAAAATACGACGTTATTTACGTCAAAATTGTCGCAATATTCGGCATACTGACAATAAATGCGCGCTTTATGTTATAAACATGCAATCAAAATTTGCATGTACTTGTAACATAAAAAATGAAACATTAATATTCAAAATCTGTTCATAAATACCAGAGATACGAACGTTTGTATGAAAGCGCCCATAGCTATTGGGTAGGCTGTTTGACGACGTTATGACGTCAACGTCTCGTGAGCGTGTTCCTATTTAAAAGCATCACATTAAAGTACATACATCGTAGATTGCATGTGCAAAATATGACCGTTTTCTGAGGAAGTTGAAAAATTCAGACGTAAGGTGTGGAACTACCTTAAGTCACGTAATATGTTACGTAGCCAGGTGAGCTCGCGCTCAGTTTGTCGCAGTGCAAATTAATGTGTCAAGTAGTATACAAGTAGATGTAGCTTGATAAAAAAACTTTTGTATTTTATTTTGTACGTGGACCAGGGTAGTTTCTGTGCAGTTTACACTCAACAACTTTTTTAAGTATACACCTCAATTATGTGTCATATCAAAATCATTTTGAAAGATACGGTCATGGAAATTTAGCAACACATTATTAGATTCATTCTTTCAATACTCGGTACATGTATACAGTTGATGAGCATGAATGGTGATTTCATTGTCTCAGAGAGTTTATATCACCCCACCCCTAAATGTAAAACTCACAAAACTGTCAATTATGGTAATTCTAAATTTCTTCTAAATTATCTAGAACAGTAAAGTTTTTGTTAAAAAAACGGTTTTTGGTACAAATTTCAAATATCCCGCTTTGATAAAAATATCCCCTCAACACTAAATTTATTGACGGAGTTGATCTGTCTAATCTTATAAGAATTTCTTTTCCCATGCATTTATCAATTGGTTCAATACAGTGCTGTTTTTTCTCCGAACGAACGTTTTCACACCACATATTGACCATTAGAGATTCGTGAGAATTACCAAATACCAATTCTTGAAGACGATTACGTCCAATCCACAAATGAGTTGAAAAACATAAGGGTGCTCATTTTCCATCAAATCTTTATCCGATCGAAATGAAGTGGGTGATAAGAATCAGGCAAAAGTCTCAAAATTCCTTTTTACACTTTACATTTGCACAGGAACATCTTCTTAAAGGATTTGAATGATCAAACATTGCCACATGTCTGCTAATTTAAAATTAGTGAATCATAAATGATCGACTGTTTTACACGCAGATTGATCACAGGCTGGTAATTTTAACGTTTTTGTGATTTTTGAATATTGGGGTTATTGTGTTTACAGCGCTGCGGACCAATGAGTTTGGTTCCTATCATCATAACTCTGATGGAATGCTATATATCAACCCTTGATCTTATGACTTTGAAATATTCATCAAAATATCTTGAAAATTGAATAAACTACAATATTTCTTTTAGGTGTATACTTAAAAAAGTGGTTGAGTGTACATGTATTTGGCAGGTCGATATTATATGTTATTTGGTTTTTGAAGTGGTATATGGGGATATCACATCAAAAAACAAATAACAATTTTATTACCCTTCCCTGTCTCAATAATTAAATCGGATTCCGTTTATGTTTTATTTATTTAACGACTGAACTGAACCAGATGTTTAAATCCCCTTATGATACCTCAATGTCACTGCGTGACGTCACAAATCAGCACGGACTTATACACTGACGTAGTGTACGCGGCGAACAAGCTCATGTTCAGCACGGGTTACAGTTACGGGGTTATCAAGTGTATATTACCGGCTTGTCCGTACATATCAAAATCTATAAACGGATCGTTGACCAATCAGAAGACCGCAAATTTCATGGAAGGGTAATAAATGTGGTTAGACGATATTAAATGATGTCTGCAATGGTTAAAGGGACATACCCTATAACTGAGGTCAAACTAAATAACATCTGAAACATAAATAATATTATCTTTGGAAGTATCATAACTTAACCTAGGGTATCAGCTATGCATTCACAGTCATTATTGATAAAATCAGCGGTTTAAGATATACTGCAGTACCGTAAACCATTCAATAATCTATGCAGAGTTGCTGTTGTACAATTAATGGATGGATGCGATGCGTTTTTGGTACGTGGCATTCCCTGTTTGATATTATTTTTGTTTTTATAACACTAAGCCTTTAAATTTACTGATTGTGGTTAAATGAGGCAATTTTTGTAAAACTGTTCTTCTTTGAAATCGTATTTATTTATCATTTTATGTTCTTTGAACACATAATCTATGTTTTAAGAATATTGTCGGCTAGATGTAGGGAGTGCCCCTTTAAATGAATTACTTAGCAATATTTTTATTTGCACGGGTCATTTGTATTTCCCTCGTGTTTGACGTGTATTCAAAATGGCGGTCTGTTGTTCTTCTAACGGTAACTTTGCATGTTCTTACCATATGCATTTGTTCGCTGCAATGCAGCACACTGAGATTCATACATGTATGGTAATTGTAGTACAGAATATCACAGAAGCTTTGGGTCTGGACCTCACCATATCCTACAACTGCGTGTAAGCTAACCAATTACAGATGCAATTCCTTATTCTACTTACCTACTGATCACATGTTTATGGTGTATAATGAAATACAAGATTTGAAACAATTCGATATCCTCTATCACATCTCAGGTATACTGTTTATGTCAAATAGTACCGATACGAACACTATAGGCACCCGGCTATGCTCTTTATCGATCGTGTAAAAATGGAACCAGTCGTTTTATTGTGCAACACAAAAATATAAATCTGTTTTAAAATTTACCGCTATAGTACTCACACAAGACCACAAGACAAAATCCGCGCTGTAAACGTACTGGTACCCCGCGCACGCTATTTCATATAATGCGATGTGGGAAACCTATATTTATAACTTCATGTATATACTAAATGTGATTTGTGCAGAAGTGACAGAAGTGTTTTTCCTCGAAATTCTCATAATTCAACCGAATTCGATGTAGTTTGGTGTGGGTTTTTAGATCTATTCCGAAAATTGTTTTGCATTGGAAAAACCGGTTAGTTATTCCTTACTGACACACATGCCTTAAATATGCAATTGGAGTTTTCAGTTGTTTCAAATCTTGTATAATTTATATACGTTCCGTACAACATGGGACAAGTATAGATTTGGTTGCGAGTCAATACCCCAAGCATCTGTGCAGAGTATGTCATAAGCTCCACAAGTTCAGTAAGTATTGCAGAAATAAGCTAAGATGAATGCTATGTTATGTTACTAATTTTAGATGGTTTAATCAGCTGTTTTAGTGTACATGTATAAGTAAACAGGTTAGATAGAACCAGTGCTTATTTTTTATAATGGAAAGTTAACTATGATTAATAGATTGATTGGGGTGTGTCTTGAGATATACTTTATCAATAACGTACTTGTTTTAATAAGGTTCACATGTATGTAACAGGTATATTATCTTGTTTTGTTAAAACTATATTTTCAGAATCATTTTCTCTGAAACAGTCAGGTAAATTCACTGGTGTATATTCCCATGTATTTCAGCCGAATACATATCGAACAAGGACATTCTTGCATACATTATGTTTTGTAAAGTACAAGGGATTACAAAGGGAGCCCCCAGGGAGGATCGAATTACGACCCCTGGTTTACAGCGGATTACAAATGCGTAGTCTGATACATCTATCTTTCTTACTAACAATTATGACATAAGATGACCATGGTCTTTTTTGTTCTTTTATTGCTCCTATTATTAGCATTTCTTGTAAGTGTTTCTAGCTTCGTTGAAAAGTGCTAGCAGTATGTGCCTACATGGCCTCATTTGTTAGCTTCATGTTATGTTTTACTTCGTCTGTGTGGCCTAAATTGGATTACGACTTCGGGGTCATTTCATCCCATTTTTTAAACAACTGGAATATTTTGACCTTTACTTCTGTTGTCTTACAGCAGGGGGACAGACATATTTTTATCCATTATTATGTCTGTTAAGTAATATATACAAAAATGAAAGAACTTTGTGGATATTTTCGAAAGATGTTCGCATATGCACAACGTGTATAAAAACAAAAATAATATCAAACAGGGAATGCCACGTACCAAAAACGCAGCCTCCCCAAAGCGAGCCCCACAGCACCCAGAAGTGCACACCACCACCAACACACACACGCACGCACGCACGCACGCACGCACGCACGCACGCACGCACGCACGCACGCACACACACACGCAACACACAACACACACACACACACACACACACACACACACAATCATGTACACACACAAACATACACTACCAACACACACAAGCATACAAAACAAACACACGAGGACAAAACGAACAATTAAAGGAACACAGTTTACACAAAAATGCTCGTGTATAAATATATAAAAAGCAAACCTTGAGAACCAAAAAACGTATGTATTCAATGCATTTGCAGAAGGCAGAGCACCAAGAGAAACACCCTTAAGGGCCCGACGAAACAGGCCAGAGGACAGAAATCAAAACAGTTTCGTCCCAGTGGGATTTAAAAACTGCCCATCACAGAGTCCTCCCCCTCTTCCGTCAGACACAATCAAAGAGGGAAGCATAGCGTCCAACTGTAAACGGGTTGAACACCAAACATGCGGTGTGTCTCAAAACAGTAGGGTCGTAACCTCTTTTAACAAAACGTTTTATAATTTTAGCAAATACAGTTGGAAAATTGCCATGACCCAAAATCTTACGAAGTTTGTAAACCACATCCCCATAAAAATCGGGTTTTGAAATACCTTCTCGCAGAAGAGTCTTTAGATTACTATTGAATTTCAAAACCAAATCAGAATTACGATAGTAAAATTTAGCAAAATATTTACGCAATTTGTAATAACGGTAGCCCTGTTGAAGAAGTTTATTTGTAATATATTGATTACGTTCATTGAAATCCTCAACATGACTACACGCTCTGGCAAACCGAATTAACTGAGAAATGTATACCCCATAAGATGTAGCATGAGGTACATCCCCATCCAAATGGGGGAAATTTACAATATTAAAATTAAAATCATCCCTCTTGTCATAAATTTTGGTATGTATAATATTGTTATAAATAGAGAGATGTAAATCTAAAAATGAAGCACCAGTATCCAAATTGTTAGTTTTAATTAACTGGAGTTCCCGGGGATAAATAGTGTCCACCAATTGACCAAAAAACGGGTTATCCATATTAAGAATATCATCCAGATAGCGTGATGTATTATTAAAAGCAGTGATAATGTCTGCCTGCGTGTCTGGAGAAAGACTCAACATAAAAACAAAAATAATATCAAACAGGGAATGCCACGTACCAAAAACGCAGCCTCCCCAAAACGAGCCCCACAGCACCCAGAAGTGCACACCACCAACACACACGCACACGCACACGCACACGCACACAACACACACAATCATGTACACACACAAACATACACTACCAACACACACAAGCATACAAAGCAAACACACGAGGACAAAACGAACAATTAACGGAACACAGTGGGGCACCGCCTTGGAACGGTCAGTGGCAAAAACACCACTGGGGAGCTTAAACCGGTTTATGGTGCGCACCCAACCTCACTCTTACCCCCACCATGTTCCAAAGTCACAGGACAGTGTAAATAAAAGTAATCCCTGCTAGGTGAATCTCTAACACACGCAATGGAAACAAAAGGCATGGTATGTAAAACACAAAAATGCTCGTGTATAAATATATAAAAAGCAAACCTTGAGAACCAAAAAACGTATGTACTCAATGCATTTGCAGAAGGCAGAGCACCAAGAGAAACACCCTTAAGGGCCCGACGAAACAGGCCAGAGGACAGAAATCAAAACAGTTTCGTCCCAGTGGGATTTAAAAACTGCCCATCACAGAGTCCTCCCCCTCTTCCGTCAGACACAATCAAAGAGGGAAGCATAGCGTCCAAAGTCTCTTTCATAACAATATAAAAACAAATCTGCGACAAGGGGTGCACAATTTGTTCCCATGGGAATACCGATTACTTGTCTGAAAACTGCATTCCCAAACCTTATATAAATGTTGTTCAATAAAAAGGAAAGGGCTTTACAAACTTCGTCACAGGTCCACATAGTATAATGTTTAACAATACAGCTAGTAAAAAAAGCTTTATCGAAATTGCAGGCGAGAAATGTAGCATTCTCCCTGGCAAAAGTCTTTTGAATTAGGGCAGTTAGCTTGTCATTTATCAAATTATGTGGTAAAGTGGTATACAGAGTAGAAAAATCGTATGTACTGACTGAAGTTACTTTGTAATTATTAACTTTAAACTTATCCAGGATTTCGCCAGAATTTTTGATCGAGCAAAATAAATGTTTACCAGAGTTTTCGTGTACTTTATCACAATATCTTTTCACGTGGGCTTTTATAGCAGTTAGGCAAGATGTTAATAGTTTTGAAATATTTGTAGTGGTACAAGAGCTTGAATTAGCGATGAAACGAGCTTTATATGGTTGTTTATGTAATTTAGGAATCCAGTACATAGTAGAAAGTTTAATATGTTGATCATCTATACGAACTTTCAAATTAGAAACTTCACTGATGTGATCAGTGACCACATTTTGTTCAACGGAAGGACTCAATATATAAGCTTTAGTGCTATCTAGTTCGTTTTGTAAAACATTAATATAATGTAGGCGTCAAATGATGATAATATTGTTGGCCGCCTTGTCTGCTGGAACTAAGACATACTTAGAATGAAATTCTTGGATTTCCTTTTTCAGATGTCTTAAAGTAAACTTGGGTTTTGATGGAAGTAGGTGTTCATTTGTTTGGTAAAATTTTATACGAGAATCGACAATGTTAAAAATACTTCGTTTCCAAGACGTTAATGCATTTGGATCAGCATTCTCACGACGACACCATTTAACACAAAAAGTTTCGATAGATTCCGCAATATGACCACGACAAGCATGAAAATCAATAGTAGAAGGAATTCTGTATTTTTGTCCTTTAAAGAATAAATTACGAATACGCTTGTCTTTAATAATATCAAAATTACCAGTGATGACATGACCGGCATCTGAATAGCAAAATTTCGAGTTTTTACATTCGCAGTAAGAAGGGGTATTTGTTTGAACATCTAGGTCGGAAACAATTTTATTGTAATTGAATATAACATTTCTAACAGGTGTTTTATATTTATAACAGATAATAGGAACTTCGGAGTTTCGGAAATACTTAGGCACAGAATCAATGACACGTCTATCACGAAATATACTGGGTACATCGATGAAGTCAATACCTTTATTAATGAAATGAATTTTAAGAAAATGTCTATTATGATCAGATTGAGTGTCAATGTGTGGACGGAGAACGTGTTGTGTATAATTTTGGATAAGATATGACACAGTGTAAAACGGATCTGTTTGAATAACGTACTGGTCCGCTTCCTCGTCTAGTTTTTTAAGAGACTGAATAGATAAAGATGTGAGACGAGAAAGCATTGAATGTCTACCAGAGTTTGAAAGAATTATATCGAGGTCTGCAACAGAAATATTGACTATTTGAAATATTACAAAACCGTATTTAAAGGTCCAATACTAACGAAAGCAAAAATTCAAATATACTTTAAAAAGCACAAAAATAAGTTATTTCTAATATAAAATGAAAGTTAGTATGTAGAAATTCTAATTAAACCACAGTACATGTACAATTATTTTTCTATGCATTATGAAAAAAGTCATTTGGATGGTCATTTTGTCGAATCACTGAGATTTCAACATTATACACATACTTTTCGTCGTGTCCCAAACACTTTCTGTAAATTTTAACCTGATAATCTTCATTATTTACTGTCTTGCATAAAGTAATGTACTAACCATTGAAATAACTGTCACTCAATTTTCGCTTAGTAGTGGACCTTTAAGAGGTTTATGGACTCCCTTATTTCAGAAAATACACGGAAGTACGTCTAAGTGTGCGGACTGCTGTGATTCGGAATTTGCGGACTTTAAAGCTCGCTTCCATATTTCAGTTATAAACGAGATAGCATATTTAGATTAAATCCTTAGCACAGTGGTACCGTTTGCCTTAGGAGCGAAGGGTCCCTGGTCTGATCCACACCAGTGCCAAGAAGTGATTGTGTCCTTTGAAAATGCTAGTAATCCTGCTTTTTTCTCTCTCACTCTCGCATAGATGATTTGTTAAATGAACGTAAAATTTAAGATGAGTACAATTTTAAAGAAGAATATATGGCCAAAATGCCTCATTCCAACACAATTAATAAATATACATGAAAAACAGTTTTAAAATTCAAGAAGATTGTCGACGATTTAATTGATCATGTGCTGATGTTTAAAGTCACAAAATGGCGTATCGTCATAACGGTTACTTTCGAATGTGTCCTTCATGTGCCCGAATAATAATTTCTGTCATGAGCACGAGGTTCAGATCGAAATATCCGTCACCGAGGGTAACTGTTTTGGCGGGAACGAGGCTCTGCCGAGTTCCCGTAAAACAGTTACCCGAGGTGATGGATATTTCAATCTGAGCCAAGTGTCTCATGATGGAAACTTTTTCTTGCATACCGTCTTGCATTTTAAAGTAGATTTCTAAATGCAAACTTGTCAAAATGATGAATTATCATGAAAAACAAACGATTTTCCGACGTTGTGTTTGGGAAATTGACGTCACAATGTCTATAACGTTACGTCATAAGTGATTCACGAGAGTCGTCTGGCAAAGGAGGGGTGCCAGACCGGTTTTTCCGGAATGGGCAAAATCACCGGAAATGCCGATCCGATATGCAAGAACATATTCATCACATCTCTTTCTCATTGAATATATTATACTTTTTAAATTTTTGTCTACAGGGATTAGATTGTTGTTATCCGTTCTACATAAATGTTATTAATTGTTTATGCATGATAAATTGAATGATAATCTCAAAGTTGCATTTATTTTGCCTGTCAGTAAACATCGAGTAAGTCCTGAAAACGATTTTTCTCACCTATGAGATACATATTTCCGCGCATTTACCCATGTGAGATAAACTTATCTCACATCGCTTATCTCACATCGCTGCCGGACTATTTTTACGTTAATTGTAAGCAGACATAAAAAAACGAAACATGACTGTAAAATTGTTATTTTTGAAATAAACATAGGGTTGTTGGTATTCATTTTCTTGGTTAGATCATTTTCTATCCATCTATAGCAGTTTTGAAGTAAAATTCGAGAAAAAGTTGATTTTCATTTTTTCATCCCCATCCTGTATTTGCACTTATTTCTTCTTACTTGTGTGAAAATGCGATTTAAACGGTGAGAAAATAAATCTACCATGTCCATTGAGTTGTGGATAAGGAAATCCCACCCTCGGGTTGAGATACGTCCAAAAAACTCGGCAGAGCCTCGTTTAAGGACGTATCTCAAAAAAAACAAAAAAAAATATCAAACAGGGAATGCCACGTACCAAAAACGCAGCCTCCCCAAAACGAGCCCCACAGCACCCAGAAGTGCACACCACCAAACACACACACACACACACACACACACACACACACACACACACACACACACACACACACACACACACACACACACACACACACACACACACACACACACACACACACACACACACACACACACACACACACACACACACACACACACACACACACACACACACACACACACACACACACACACACACACACACACACACACACACACACACACACACACACACACACACACACACACACACACACACACACACACACACACACACACACACACACACACACACACACACACACACACACACACACACACACACACATACAAAGCAAACACACGAGGACAAAACGAACAATTAAAGGAACACAGTGGGGCACCGCCTTGGAACGGTCAGTGGCAAAAACACCACCGGGGAGCTTAAACCGGTTATGGTGCGCACCCAACCTCACTCTTACCCCCACCATATTCCAAAGTCACAAAGTCAAGCCTCGGGTGGGACTTCCTTATCCGCAACTCATGAACATGTTAGATTCACTTTATATCTTAATATAAGTTGTAAAAACGTGTAAAAGTAAATCTCTATATACATACGAAATACCGTATGTTTGTTATATAAGGACATGCAACTTCCACATTTCACGTTTACACGGAATTGCAGTCGGTAGCGTCTTGTAGTAAAATCGGGTTTTCTTATATCATTATATCCGTATTTCCATGTATATGGACTTCTACTAAAATATGGGATTGTTATAAATTACTAAAATACAGGCTTTAGTATATCAAGATTCCTGTGTTCTTTTAATTGTTTTAATTGCTCAACTAGCTCATGTAACACTGAATAGTATTCTGTAAAAACTAGTTTTGGCTGATTTTCTTTAGTGTATCATTGACTCTTTTTCAAGTTTGTGTGTATTAGCCGTTCTTTTAATGATATGTGCATCATGCTCTCCAGTCATTTCTCCCAATTCAGAAATACTGTCATCTATTCTCTGCTTTGCTTGGTAGAATTCATCAGAGCTTTACATTTGCATGGCATGAGACTATGTATTACAATTTTGATATCAAAAGTATTAGTTTATACATTGATCTTCATTTTTGGCAAATTTGAAGTTCAGTTACTAATTTTTATGAAATAGTGTACATGCTTGAAAGACGGAAGCTAATCTATCAATTGCAAAGACTCCTGGTCTCACGCTGTTCCCGTGTGACCTCATTACATAATATTATGCAATGTTTGATAGCTACATTTGTTCTACAGGAACGTATTGCCCCTGACAATCATAAGGGTCATAAACAATAAACGGATTAGCATGGGTCACTGAATTTGTTAATGTGCACATAATAATAATAATAATGAGAAAATGTTATTGAATATTTGATCGAATTAGTATCAATTAGTCTGATTAACTGATATAATTTGTTCTTACATATTACAGTCTTTAAATGTTACATTATTGACTTTACTGACACATACAAACAAAAAAAAAACAAAAATAATATCAAACAGGGAATGCCACGTACCAAAAACGCAGCCTCACCAAAACGAGCCCCACAGCAACCAGAAGTGCACACCACCAACACACACACATACTCTCACAACACACACACACATTCATGTACACACACACACACACACTACCAACACACACTAGCATACAAAGCAAACACACGAGGACAAAACGAACAATTAAAGTGTAAATAAAACGGTCGAAACACTATAAGTGTTGGTTTTGTTGTAGATATCACGTTATAATTTAATCGAGCAGGCACCAAAAGTGATATTTTCACAAGTGGTGCAGCCACGAGTGAAAAAAACTACCTTTGGTTTTCTCGAGTGAAATTAACGTATAACATCGATACAAACAATTTTTCTTTTTATAACTTTTTTGCCAAAATCGCAGGAAACGTCATCAGAAAACATAGCATAAATAACGCCATTTTAATCATTTTAATGACGTCATCGTCGCATGGTTTCAAGCGTTAATTACGATCGGTATACGTTTTGACATTAATCAGGGTTAAAGATTAAAAACAGTGTAGGCCCTACAAATGGTAATCTACTATTTCAAAACTGTTGATTATCACTTTTATTTTACTCGGAAAACTAGATCTATAATTCACTGGAAAACATCAAATAAATCTGTTTATCACAGCCAAAATTTACGCCAGCCGAAACAAAAATGGAAGTTGGTTGTGTTGTTTGAAAAATCCTAAAATAATGAAGTTGAAATCGTTAAGCTGAACCCTTGAAATTGTGATTATAGAAATCGTGAAGATGGAATTCATAAAATTACGAAATTTCCATCGTGAAATATAGAAGAAATTAACGTATAACATCGATACAAACAATTTTTCTTTTTATAACTTTTTTGCCAAAATCGCAGGAAACGTCATCAGAAAACATAGCATAAATAACGCCATTTTAATCATTTTAATGACGTCATCGTCGCATGGTTTCAAGCGTTAATTACGATCGGTATACGTTTTGACATTAATCAGGGTTAAAGATTAAAAACAGTGTAGGCCCTACAAATGGTAATCTACTATTTCAAAACTGTTGATTATCACTTTTATTTTACTCGGAAAACTAGATCTATAATTCACTGGAAAACATCAAATAAATCTGTTTATCACAGCCAAAATTTACGCCAGCCGAAACAAAAATGGAAGTTGGTTGTGTTGTTTGAAAAATCCTAAAATAATGAAGTTGAAATCGTTAAGCTGAACCCTTGAAATTGTGATTATAGAAATCGTGAAGATGGAATTCATAAAATTACGAAATTTCCATCGTGAAATATAGAAGTAGGACTGTCATCACCAGACTTTTTAGAGACCGGCTCTATGTACTATGTCTATAGCCTCAAATTATGATTATAATATATTTTCAATACCTGTTTCAAGATACCACAAATCATTAATTTTGAATCTTAGCACCTTTTTGTCATGTCCTATTATGCAGGTGTTGTGTACAATGACGACATCGTTTGGTATAACAATCTTCTTGTTACATTTGGCAAAAAGCATGCAGCCGGTGGGGAAGTTTCGACTGTCTAAATCTAAGATCTTAAGGTTCATTGGTTTTTTCAATCTATTAAAAACTGCCTGTTCATTTTGACTCGTTTTTTCTAATTCAAATTCCCAATTTTTTATCATTTGTACTGTAATGTTGTTGCTTATCATGCCTACTAAACCTGTGTTGTAAGCGGTTGCATGAGCTCTTGCTAAACACATATCGAAATTTCCGACAAACAAAGGAAATGGATTTTTCAGCCACACTTGATCAATATCCGCATACAAGACATTTTGACCCTTTGTTAGATATTTAAGGAAATGCCTAGGTTTCCGTGCAACAATCTTATTAAAGTAAGGTGTATTAAAACTGGAAACATTTGGTAATGAGACGCCCTCACTTTGATCTATTCGTAATTTCTCAGACTGATATTTCATTAAGGTTATATATGAATCATTGTCTTCAGTCATGACTCTTACCGGATAGTTTATATTAAGTTTTTTGAATGATATGTACCAGTTCAAGAAAAAGTCCATATAACCATAGTTAACGGATACAAGAATAATCCAGCTAATATTCGCTTCTTGACTACCCCGTTTATCCATTTTGTTGGGGTAAATGTTCAATAATGCAAATGTCAGTACAAATAAAAAAGATATAAATCCGGCTTTATTAATAACTGTCGTCTTGCTTCCCATAATTGAATTAGATGACGGTTTTTTATTCAATAGTACATCCAGTTTATAATGGCACTGTACTATGTCTTGCAGATCAATAATCGGACCAGACACCTGTTTCGTCTTAAGTGTGATTGCCCGTTCAACGGAGCTTCAAACCTGATAGATTGTATTTACATATCGTGTGGCTCATGAAACCTCATATATTATTTCCGTATCGAGGAAAAGCGATGTACTTAAAAAAGTAAAACCTAGCCACACTATGATGAAATATTTGGAACAGAATTTGCTTCGAGTACAACACAAATCCGGACTCCAATAACAGTTATACACATCTCGTATATCATTCTTTAACTCCGATATTGGTATTTGCCATAGGAATTAATAGACAAATATACTCGGAATAGTAACGTTCTCATGCATGTGCGTACAACATTTTCTTTCAATATTTGCCGTATCTAAAGATGGTGGTAATTGGAATTTGCAGTGTAATGCCCTTTCCCATTGTTGATACACTCGAAGCATTTCGTTTGCTGCAACAAGATGCCGTTCGAAATTATTCTACTAGGACCCTGAATATATGAATAATATTCAACCTGAATATATGAATGATATTTACCCTGAATATATGAAAAATATTCACCTTGAATATATGAATAATATTCAAAATTATGAACGGCAAGAAAATACTCTTCACAACTTTATAAATAAGTTAAAAGAACACAAATTTAACATTTAGCTACACATTTATAATTATCCTACAACGAAAGTTGTCTACCAGTTAAATCTTAAAAAATAATGTAACAAGTATTTTTAATACTCAAACATCAAAATCCTATTTAAAACAAAACGTATATATTTATACATGTTAAGTTGGCATTGTGCCATTTGTCATTACGTATTATAAAACCAAGAGTATGCTACTTGACTTACAGCACCCGTTAAGTACGAAAGTCGAAGTGATGGACATATATCCCTAGCAGACATTTTATCGGTGACGCAAGACACATTTTACATGGTATGCCTTGTAAAATACGTAAGTGTGTGGTAAAAGACAATTAGTGAGACGTGGTTAAACCACATTTGTTTAAAGCTCTTAAATGATAGAGATACCGACTATCGGTTACACGAGGTGAATACGGCAAATCTATTTAACATTAAACATTATTCTTTATAAAGACATCGACCTCGGAATGAATACGGAATGATAGGTCAACATAGTGTTTCTATGTTAGAGCGTCGCATTTGATTTAAAGTTACGTTGGCAAAAATGAATTCTTATCTGCATACCGAAGACAGCAATTTGTAAAACGTGTCTTTGTGATGTAGCAATTTAGTTGTCCTCGGCCGTAACATCCGGGGACCTGTGGAATCAACACGTATTGCATATAGTTATTACGTACTTTGACTTCCGGATTCGAATACACAGCACTGATTCTATTGATATATTGCAATAATTATTATAATTTGCCTGTTGGTTTGTTGTATCGTATTTAATTGTTTATTCATTGTAGTCGTTTACAATACAGGCGTAAGAGAGTCTCGAATTCACGCTGGGAGACTAAACTTTCACGAATTGGGCGGACAACTCTCCGTCACACGTGGTGGCGCAGCATGGCAATATTGGATTGTTGCGACCATCTTGTAATTTCTCAAGTTTTCTTGGGCCGGTCTGAAAATCGGCTTGGGATATCATTTGTCACTGCAAAAATTAGGGTCATATACGGGCGTGTACGGCCCTGTATTTGTCGTATGATATCATTTACACTAGAGATGTACTGACCAAGAATACGGACTAGCATATGCTACGCACACGTAGTGCACATAAATAGTATGTCAGCAATATACAGAGGGATATACGTTCCTGTATTTTCGTAGGATACGGGAAAAATACATAGACGTATTCACCATATTTAGGGAATCGTAATACAGGCTTGTGTGTGTGTGTGTGTGTGTGTGTGTTTGTGTGTGTGTGTGTGTGTGTTGGTGGTGTGCACTTCTGGGTGCTGTGGGGCTCGTTTTGGGGAGGCTGCGTTTTTGGTACGTGGCATACCCTGTTTGATATTATTTTTGTTTTTTTTGTTTATTTAAAGCTATATACCCTATCTTCATAATAAGCTATTCTCATTGTTTTTCAATATCGTAGTACCATGTAAGGTGCTTCCTAAGTTATTAGTGTTTATATATCATCATGCCATAGCCCGTTTTATTATCCTCATTATGATTTGCACCATAGTTTGTTTTGTTCATATTTTTATTTTTTTCGAATTTTTTGGCATTTTGCTTTTATGTCTTGTCAAAGGTATTATTGTTATCCCATCTTTGTATTGTTAGCTCTTTTTACGCACAGCCCTCTATTTTGTTTCTAAATGAGCTCATATTACCTAATGGGTAACGATATAGTTGCATATCGAGCGGCTGTAGGTTTATTCTATGCCAAAACACACACTTGTCGCGTAAAATGTAAATTCTATCGATTTTTTTATTTCAATGTGGCAAGTTTTTATATAGTTTTGCAAAACTTATGTACAGTTTTACTAAGCGTGCGATGCTCACCGCTTTATCAAGTTTTCTTAACTGTACGTTATATACTTATGCATGTATCTTATTAATCATAGCCGGCGATATCGAAACAAATCCTGGTCCTTCAAATACTTGTACTAAGTACTTGTCATTTTTTCACCTAAACATTCGGTCAATACGCAACAAGCTTGATTATGTAAAAGATCATTGTCTATATCATTTGTTTCACGGAAACACGTCTGACTGATACTTTCGGAATCAATCATCTTATTTTAGAAGGTTATGAAAATTCAATGCATCGCAAAGATTTTACGGCCCAATCTAGTGGCTTGTTGATGTACGTTTCCAATTCTTTAGTTTCAATAATTTCTTAACTAGAATGCAACTCTATCCAATCGTTATGGGTCTAAATTAACACAGGAAAAATGAAGATTCTGACATGTTGTATGTACAGACCGCCTAATACCCATTTATCCTTCCGGGAACATTTCGAAAATGTAAAAGACTAGGCGTTAAATTCTAACCCCAATATTGTACTCCTTGGTGACATTTATGAAAATCAGTTGCAAAATACTACATACAAAATGTATTTAAAACAGTGTCTGCTTTTATACAATTTAGAAAACATTATTAAAACTCCTACTAGAATAACAGAAACTTGTTCTCAATAGATCGACCCAATTATTGTTTCTGATTCATTATCAACCTTACACAGTGAAACTATTTCAATTCCGTCTAGCATAAGTGATCATCGTGCCACCAGCGCGACTTTAAAAATATCAATTCCTCAAGTTTAGTCAACTCTTAGACATGTTTGGCTTTTTATGCAAGGCGATTTCCAAAAACTAAACGAACTTATAAAACACGAATTTTGGAGTTCTAGATCTAATATTGACGTGTAACTGTTTCTTTTACCAAAAAGCTCGTAGATTTAATGAAACGATGCATACCGTATAAATAAGTTACCATAAGACCATATGATAAACCGTGGTACGATTCTGTTATTATAATTTTTTCGCGTAAGCGGGATCGTCAGAGATCAATCGCAATAAAGTCGAATTCTTTACATCAATGGAATAAATATAAGAATCTTAGAAATCGTGTAAATAATATGAAAAAAACATGCAAAATAACAATTTTATGGTAATCTCGAAGAGCATATTCAAGATTCGCATATAAACAACCAAAAGAATTACTGGAAATTATTAAAGCAACTTATCAAATCTAAATCATTTCATGATGTTATACCTCCATTAAGAACAGTAAGCCATGACGGCGAGGAAACTTTCCATATTCCTGATGTAGAAAAGGCTAACTGCTTAAATGCGTACTTTGCTTCTATATAAAAAATAGATGAAACTTCAGCTGACCTTCCACAATATCAGTCATGGACTAACGCAAAACTGGAACAGCTTAATATAACAGACCTAGAGACATGGTATATTTCAGATAATTTAGTCACTGACAAGGCTGTAGGAGAATATTTGACAAGCCATCTGCTTCTTAAACGAACGTGCAACACTATATCCAAGCCGCTTACTATACTCTTTAATAAATCTTTACAAAAATGTACGTTTCCAAAGTGTTGGAAATCGGCACGTGTAATGCTAGTCTTTAAGAAAGGTGACGCGAGCCTATCAAGCAATTGTCGTCAAATATCACTTCTTACTTGCATCGGTAAAGTTATGGAAATAATTATATACAAACATTTCTACAACCATTTAATGTCTAACTACTTAATTTATGTTAAACAATCCGGTTTTTTAAGATTCCCAATTAATCGACATGTATGACCAAATAGTTTGGCATAAAGGACTTTTGTTTAGATTGAAACAAAACGGTTTACACGGAAGTTTATTGAGATGGATTCAAAGTTATCTAGGAAATAGAACACAAAAAATACCCGTTGGTTCCTCTACGTCTGATGAAGTTTCTATAACTGCTGGGGTACCCCAAGGTTCAAAGTTATCTAGGAAATAGAACACCAAAAATAACCGTTGGTTCCTCTACGTCTGATGAAGTTTCTATTACTGCTGGGGTACCCAAAGGTTCAGTCCTTGGTCCCCTATTTTTTCTCATTTACGTGAATGATATTGGAGAACAGCTCCTTAGTATTACGCGTTTATTTTCAGATGATACTTTGTTATTTTGCACAGCATCTAATATAAATGATCTTGAAGGTATACTTAATCATGACCTGGCGCTTGTTCATTTTTGGTCAAAAAAGTGGTTAGTAAACTTTAACCCAAACAAAACTGATTTAAATTGATATAATATTTGGACTTCACACATGTGCGTATTATCTATAGCAAAATGTAACCAAACTTAGCATAATACAACTTGGTGGCGACACCATGGTACAGTAGTAGCATATTCGCCTTGGAATTGTTAAGAATCTGGTTTGATTCCCAAACGTTCCATGGCGTTAATGTCCTTAGGCAAGACACACATATTTCAACATTGCCTCTTTCTCTCTCTCTTCGAGATTGATTCCATCTGGAGTGAGTGAGTCTCTAGAGTGATATCTCTAAGCTTGTTTTACAATCGAGAATAAAGAAATTAGTATAGGTTTATTAAGTGTATTAAAACTGAAAAAATAAAAATAACAAAGCTAATTCCATTATATCTACTGAAACATTAGTATCTCAATTTTATGCTTAGATACAAAATTGGATTACTCTGATGTTTTAAAAGTACCTTCACATGCACTCTAGCTAAAAATAGTTTTTAGTGAGAGAAAATTACCATAAGCTGTTGAATTTTGTCTAAATCGTAATTGGTAAACCTCTCCGGCATTCTGTGTCAAAGAAGCTCTTCCACATCACCCTCGACCCTAGCTGATTTTATACAACATATTCCTCTCCAAACTCCCTCCTCTACCCTTACATTGAGAAAGAATATAATGATAAAAGGGAATATATTGTAACGGGCACCTAAGCCGGGACAAGTGGACAGGAAGTGAACCACGGACTGAGGTTCGAACCCAGTCGGACATCTATCCGTTACAAAGTCTACATAAACTAAGATTACTAAATTTTATACATTTATTTCAATACCAGTGTCTTGTCCAAAATACAGAATGAATATTAATACAAATGAGAAAACCCGACTCCAGGCCTAAAGAAGGGTGGGGAACTCGACGCTTGTGCAGCGATAGAAAGAACCCGCCGAACGAGCGTCGGAAACTAATAAGAATCGTTATAATGTTTCGCTGCAACATATAAACATCTAGGCAACCGACTTAGCAATTTACAAAACAAAACTTCGTGATTTTCCGTATATAAAGTTAGTCAGTAGAACACTCGGTTATTTAAGAGATTGTGATTGGTAACATGTGATGCGTGCTCCATTCAAATGTGTCTAAGCAGCAGACGAAATTAACCAATGGTCAAATACTGGAACATATATCTGTGTATTATGAAATGTAAAGGTCACTAAGTTCAAAAGATGCAACGTTAGTGCCAGGCCTGTTACAATATTATAAGATATACTCTTCTTCTCATTCTTTTTTTCCATTGACTGATGATAAGTCCAGTCCGACCATTGGACTTTTCCCTGGGTAAACTTGTTAAGACTCCTGACAGTTGCAAGTTGAAGAGAGACTGATGCAGATACAAGGGAATCCGGGTACCAGACGCTAGCTCTTTTAGGAATAGACTATTGGTTCTTGTTTACATGCCCGTTGTATAGCACCAATAGACGTAGGACTACCTCTGAGTTTCCAGCCAGTTCATCTCTTTATGAGAAGGAAACACAATTTCTACTTTTTAGATACATTTTTTATAGATGGAAGCTATAGTCGATTTTTCTGAGTTTCGGTACTCTTTAAATACGGAATTGCTGTCTTGGAAAAAACAAAGGAAAATAATTTAATACTGGACATGAAGATCTGTAATATAATGAAATTTATGGTTTGTATATATAGGGGAAACATTGTATATGGTAGGAAATGTCATATGTTTTCACAATACGAACACTAAAACTTAAACAGTTTATTTTTCTATAGTAAACAAGCTTGCATGTGCATTTACAGCAATGGCCTATACCTCCTGGTAGCATAATTATCAATGTTAATTCTTTTTAATACTGGCTGTAAATGATAAGGTCGTTATGACCAGTGCAGATCTAATTCTGGCTCCCAAAACTCTAAATGCCACTATTTTTATATTTTGTCAAGCATATAAACCTGATACTCTGAAGTTGTTTTAGCTAGTGCAGATCATGATCAGACGTCTGAACATTCTCAGCACTGCTTGCTATCACGTAAAAACATTTTCACTTAACACTTTTGAACACAACAGAAGTATCAACAATTCCATTTTAAAAATATAACAGGGCAACGGTTTACTTTTGCTACCTACTGATTGCACAGGTAGAAGGAACATACTTTTGACCCTCCCGACCACCACTCGTTGAACCCCATCTCTATGTTGTTATTATCTTAATCTTCAAAAAAACAAAGGTACTAATGTCTTTATTGATGCATTTTAAAACTGCAGATATCATACTAAATTTAAAACAAAAAATTGTTCATTGCTCTACTATGGTAAGAGCTCTGAAAAAAGTTTTTAAATACATTATATCAGTAGATATCTTTGCCATTACCTTTCATAAAATGTGGAATCTTCGCAAACAAACAGAGCTATGACTGTTGTGTGCATACATTTGTAATAGTGCTTCAAGTATTGCTACATGTACCGTATTCAGGAAATTAATCAAGATAATTCTTCTTTTTCAGAGATGATTGATTGATTTCATTTAACTAAATCAAAATGATAATTACTAAACTAATAAAAACTGAAGAAACCAAACTTAATCAAAATAGAACTTCACAAAGCAGTAGCAGGTGAAAAACCTCAAACTTCAGTAATTACAATAGAACCTGTACATGTGATATCAGGACTAAAGCGACTAAATTCTGTTAGAGATTTGTGAGAAATGACAGGCTAACCGTCATAAATGACTATTTTGGCCATGCATGGGTTATTTTTGTTACGGCACAAGATATACAGTGAAAATGTGAAGCTGTTAAATCTGTAGTTCCAGTTTGGCTAGCACTACTTGTTTGAAATTTCTCCATGTTGTTCTACACAACCTAAATGGCAGTGACTAAATAACTCTCAGGCAGTAGATATGGGATGAGTACTGAGGATCAGTACTGAAATAAGTACAAATATACTATTTTACTCTATTAAGTACTAAATATACATGTAAAAGTTATTATTTCAAAGGACATATTTTAGAAGTTCCAGCTTCATAATCATATTGAAGCACAAATGTAATACAAGAGCTGTCTTTAAGACAGGGTGCTGAACAATTCTCAGTGTTTGCCAGTAAAACTAAACTTTTGACAATAAAAGGCAAAACAAACATAAGTCTGTCATTAAGCCAAACAGAAAAAAATAAAAAAATAAAAACTTTGTTTATCCTACTGTAGATGTTGAAAGTAAAGAAGCATTTTAGGTTTTAACTTCCTAGTTGTGTCCAAGATATTGGACTTTATAAAAATCTAAAAAAATCTAAGTTAAAAAGTGGCATTATTCTGTCAAAATCAAAACTGAGTTATGGAGATTGTTTCCTCAGGTGTATATGCTGATGGTAAAAATACAGTTTGAATTTCAAGTCAACACCTTTGATAGTATCCAAGTAATTGGACTTTATACACGAGCTTTTTTGTGTTTTACATACCATGCCTTTTGTTTCCATTGCGTGTGTTAGAGATTCACCTAGCAGGGATTACTTTTATTTACACTGTCCTGTGACTTTGGAACATGGTGGGGGTAAGAGTGAGGTTGGGTGCGCACCATAAACCGGTTTAAGCTCCCCAGTGGTGTTTTTGCCACTGACCGTTCCAAGGCGGTGCCCCACTCCTTTAATTGTTCGTTTTGTCCTCGTGTGTTTGCTTTGTATGCTAGTGTGTGTTGGTAGTGTATATGTGTGTGTGTACATGATTGTGTGTGTATGTCGTGTGTGTGTGCGTGCGTGCGTGCGTGCGTGCGTGTGTGTGTGTGTGTGTGTGTGTGTGTGTTGGTGGTGTGCACTTCTGGGTGCTGTGGGGCTCGTTTTGGGGAGGCTGCGTTTTTGGTACGTGGCATTCCCTGTTTGATATTATTTTTGTTTTTATAAAAAAAACTTTAACCAACACTCCAGGGTGAGTACATTTTGTACAATATTTTCCAAATAATCAATCTACTATAAGAACTCTAGTTTGTAAGCTATGTTTTATAATGATAAATGATAATAATAATGACAATAAAGCAGAAGGGAATTATAAAGAAGCCTAAAAATAACTAAATGTTTTTTATACCATGATTTCTACATATTTTTAATAATGATGATTATTTCTAATGCTACTCAGCAAATAGAGAATTTCAGTTAAGTATTTGCTTTCAGAATAATTATAGTAAAAAGAGTTATTATAATCTCATTCTTAATATTTACAAACAGATTTTGAATGGTAAAATATTTTAGGCGTTTATACCATTTTAGCACCCTCTTTATTTTAATCATGACCAATCACCTAAACAAAACAACTTGCAAGTCAGAGTATTAAATCTCACATCATGACTTCCTTTTTTTGAAAAACAACATATTGCATTTTTAAGCCTTATATGTTCGTTAAGTGCATCATGCCATAAAAATAATGTTTCAAATTTCATTGGTAGTTTTTTAAACAATTGAATTCAAAACTAAAACTTTGATTGGTCAAAACATAAGCTGTATCTTAAGAAATATATTTTATTGGTTGTTGTTAAAGCAGTACTTTGTGTATAAAAAGACAAATATCTCTTAAGCTATAGTTGGAAAAAGATAGATAGCTATATAGGGATGTTAATATACAAATAGCTACTTTGTGAAATTTAAATAATTCTTTGTGACTAAGTCAAAGTCAAAACTTATGTCTTTGTGACTATTTTGTAAACTGCCTTTGAGAATCAGGTTCTAGGAATTTAGAAACTGTTTGTGAGATTTTTATTATTGTTATTGGTGGAGAATTAAACTCTGAAAAAGGAACGTTATGATCTTTATCCCTAATTGGACATAATAACTAATTTGCAAAGTTGTTTCTCCTGGAATTAGACTCCAACGCCACACACACACTTCGACATTATTGCTGCTGAAAACTTTCTACTAAGGGACAGAAAACATCCAAAATCTCGCGAGACATCTTAGTTTCATGTTTATTCAATAGTGTGAATTAAATCAACATTAATTAAACTAAATAATGATATTCTCACAAAAATGCAGTTAAATTCACTAGTAAAAGTCATCTTACCCCTCATGATAAATTTGATCCAGTTAAATAGTATCAATGCAGTTTGAGCAAAACAACTGAGTAAATAGTAAATACTAAAATGTACAGTAGGAATGAAAACTGTCCTAAAAACATTCATGTACCTATTAAGCTTGTTGAACTCCTGCTATTAAGTTTAAAAACAAAATGTACAAGGTTATATACACACTGTATAAATCTACTTGAGAAACAAAATTTAATGTCAGATATGTAAAAAACTATGGGGAGACTTGGGTTCAAATCCCAATCTGATTTTTTTTGTTATACAGCCATGAAGTTTATATAGTATTGCTTGTGAATTAAAATTTAGTTTTACTCTTACCTATGAAACTGGAGTGCATGAATGAATATCAAAATAACTGTTTATTTCTATTGTCCAGCCAATTACATTACAATAAGCTGTATTTCCTTTCATGAAAATGTGCATGATTAAGCTCTCAATACCAAGACAAACGTTTTTACTCCAGCAACAAAATTGTGTTATACAGTCATGTAGTTTATATAGTATTGCTTGTGAATTAAAATTTAGTTTTACTTTTACCTATGAAACTAGAGTGCATTAAGTTGATATCAAAATAATTGTTTATTTATATTGACTGTGTCTGCGACATTGCAACGACATGGGGCCTGCGACACCTTTCGTAAAACGGTCGTACGACAATGTCGTTGAACAAGTGCTGCGACGATAAAACGCTGCCATGATTTACTTATTGTAAACGACGAATTCCATGTAATACATGCAATTGCAATGGGTCAATAATTCACCTTTGCGTATCGGAATTCAAAGCCGATGTTAAGAAATATGTGAATAGATGTATCTCTTAACACTCAAGATTATTTGCCATGACAACAGCAAAGCATTTCTCGCTTTCATAATATGTCTTCTATTTTACACCTATATCCTATGAAGTCTGAATATTGTTGTAGCAATAAGATCTCAAAATATTGAGCGGAAATTTTTCAAAGTTTGAGTCACTGTAACCTTTGACGCATTGACCTCAAGAACAATATGTATCACCTATAATTTGCATGCAACCTTGTGAGCACGTTTCATGAAAGTCAAATGAAAATTGTGACCTATATAGTGTTATCAAGGAAAAGCTAGTGGAAGGCTCTTTGACCGTGTCGTTTGACTCACTGTCCCCGATTACAGGAGGAACGTCTACACGTGAAGACTGAGCAAAAAATTAAGATTAAAGACTATGAATGACATATTGATATTTAGCAGAAACAATTTTCAAAGTTCGGGTCACTGGGACACTGGGCACATTTCATCAATATTCCTAGGAAAGCTAGGATGATGGTAGGACTTATCCTAGGAGTGTGAATGTAGGTGGTTGTTTTGTCAAATGTGTTGACCATGTAAGGGACTTGGGTGTTTGCTTTGATGCCAACCTTAGTTTTGACAGGCATATACGGAAAGTGTCAAATAGCCTACTCTCAACTTAAGAACCTGAAATCCATTCGTAAGCATCTGTCTCAGAAATCAACGGAAATACTAGTTCATGGTTTAGTCAATTCCCACATCGATTTGTGTAATGGACTTTTTGCAGAAAGACTCCAAAACCAGGCTGTTCGGGTAGTAATGAATGTGTATGACCAACCTAGTGCTGATCTCAGAAAATCTCTACATTGGTTACCAGTCAAGGCACGGATTATGTTTAAAGTGATTCTTATTGTTTTCCGAGTAATACATGGAACAGCTCCAACGTATCTCATAACTTTGTTTAATTGTGTGAGAAGAAAATACAGTCTAAGATCAGCTGCTGATGACACTTGTACACAGTTTGTTGTGCCAAGACGCAGGACCAGACTTGCTGACAGATCTATTTCTGTTATGGGACCTAAATGGTGGAACGCCCTACCAAAAGACTTAAAGTGCATTGCATCGGAAATTGCATTCAGAAAAAGACTGAAAGCACACCTCTTTGAACAATTTTATAGATAAACAGTTTCGTCAAATGTGTATATAGTTTTAAACTGTGGAAATGACTTTGACATTATAGGATCTTGTGAAGCGCAACAGAATATAACTGTATAAAGTGTCGCGCTATAAAAATACCTATGATTGATTGATTGATTGAGTGTTTCAATAAACCAACGGCAAATACAGATATAACAAATCAACATTTCATTTATCCCATCATGTTTTCTTTCCTAGTTCATGGTTTACGATGCATTTCATGTATAAAAATACTGCCTGAACACATTGAACGAGTAAGCCGGGTTCGGGCAAGTTTCCCTCGTCCAAACTAGTGTGAGAAGCATACCTTGTATTCATTACACATGACCAAAACGTTTCATCTTTTTAGGCAGCCAGACATATAGTTAAAGAAATGCAAACACGTTTTAGGAAACATTTAAACATTAAAGAACGTGAGGGGTGATATGTCAAAATTGTTATGTTGATTCTTTTCCCGCAACACGCAAACAATTTGGTTCTACTAGATATATATATATATATATATATATATATATATATATATAACCCTAACCCTAACCCTATATATATATAGTATTTGTCTTATTTTAACAAATTACCTTTCAGTAGTTCTTGATTTACATCTACCATTTTTCTGGAGGGAATCTTAGAGTCTCTCATCGTGCTCGTAGTTAAAGGAAGGTAACCTAAAATATCATTACTTATTTTGCAAGTATCATAAATATAACTGGCACATTGCGGACTAAGCTGTTTCCGCCATTTTCGAGCTGTTATACTGGAATTTCGTCTTTGAGTGCAAAATTTACACGTATCATGTGTAAAAAAAAAAAAAAAAATATCAAACAGGGAATGCCACGCACCAAAAACGCAGCCTCCCCAAAACGAGCCCCACAACACCCAGAAGCGCACACCACCAACACACACACAACTTGTAAAACTTGTGTGATTTCGAATAAAGTCCTGCATTGGCTGCAAAAGATCTATACCAGCAAATTCTGCCAGAGAACGCGATGTTTCAGTCGGGCTTTCAGCCATATCTTCAAAGTGTATTATTTTTAATCTATGTGCGTATTTCTCTAAAATTATTTTCGAATATTTCAAATCATCAATTACCCTTGAACAGTGTTTGTTCACCTGCTGCTTGCAATATTTTAGTGGTATGGCATGAAGCTTTAATCTCGAATTAATAATACTTCTAGCATCTCTGACAAGATGTATTATTTTCATATTCGGATAAAATGGCAAAAATGTAAGAACATCTTCCATTCGTAGACGTATAAACTTCAGTGCCACTAGCGGTGCTTTCTGACAAGAACGGATTGCTGTCTTCTGACACGATTCAGTAATTTTCGTCCTGTGAAAATAGCTACGTAAATGTTGATTTTTAGGTTTCTCTTGCCTTGTCGTGACCTGTGATATCTCGAGTATGGTCCTTTGACACAGTAGTAGAAAGCCTCCTTTTCCCTTGAGAAACTTGTACGAAAAAAATGCGCCAGACTGAGTATATCAAGCGAGTTAAGATGACAGGTTAACCAACTATTAATTTTATCAGACTTTACTTGCTCCGAAGTTGTGCACTTCCTAAAAAGAAAGAAAACTTACAATGTCATTTACAAAATAAGATGGTCGTCCCTGTATCTCTCATCTGAGTAACAGTGCACTTAAATAAGAAAGTCACTGGTTGCTAGGGAAAGTCACTGATTGCTAAGAGAATCACTAGTCAGTACTGGAAAGTCATTGATTGCAAACCACAACTGTTAGTTGCTAAGGATGTCAATGGTTGCTAAAT
The DNA here is from genome assembly GCA_022818135.1 of Saxidomus purpurata. NCBI lineage: Eukaryota > Metazoa > Mollusca > Bivalvia > Venerida > Veneridae > Saxidomus > Saxidomus purpurata. Next base: position 58,762,214 of record JAFMSR010000003.1, read on the forward strand.
ATGTCGGTAGCAAGATGATACTAAAGGTTGCTAAGCAAGTCACTTGTTGCTAGAGGAAGTCATTGTTTGCTATGGTAAGTCATTGGTTGCTAGGGGACTAAATTGTTCCTGAGGAAATCAATTATTGCTAAAAAGAACATTTGTTGATAGGAGAAGTCACTGGCAGTCAAAGAAGTTTGAAACAAAGAACTGAACCATGTATGTCTGAAGAAATTAATTTTAGACTACATAAGTAAAATAGATTCCTATTTATATAGTTTCAGAAAACTTTGTAAGCATACTGACTATTCTTTATTCTGATAATATAGACATCTTGTCAAAGAGAGATAAGGAGTGCTAAACGAAATTGTTTTACAGAATAGTTATGAAAATAGTAATAATCCGAAGAGTCTGTGGCAACATATAGGGTACAAAACCCAAAAGAAAAATAGTTATATTGTTGTTCCTAACATCATTGGTGTAAATAATTTTAGTCCTACGAAAATTGCAAACGAATTTAACAGATTTTTCATTATAAATGTTGTAGCCAAACTTGTAATAAAACTACCAAATCTAAGTAGATTATTTGATCTTAGTTCTCAGAAAGAAATCCTGAAGGTAACCATTTTGAATTGCAACATGTTCCAGAATCTCATGTATACAATGAACTCAGAAATTTGAATTATTGTAAGAATACTGGTTAAGATAAAATCCCAGCACAATTTCAGAAAAACGGGGCAAATGTTCTTAAGTTAACAATAACATTTATTGTAAATATGTCAATATCTGATAATCCTGTTCCTGCCGACATGGAAACTGCTCGAGTAAAGCCTATATAAGAAAAATAGTAATCTGGATGTTGGTAACTATAGACCAGTAGTATTTTAAGCATTGTATCAAATTATTTAGAAATATGTGTTTGTTATATGAATTACAGTCAGGGCTTGACTTTATAAGAGATAACAACGCCAAAGGTCTGTATACCGGTATGGATATGATAGATTAGCAGAAAGGATCTAAACATCATGATTTTCTATGTGGTGAACTTAAAAATCTTGGGTGTTAAATCTACATATTTATTTATATTATATCTAACTGGTTGAAAGCAAAATGTTTGTGTTGATAATGTTTATTCTAACTTTCAGCCTGTTACACGTGGTGTTCCACGGGGCAGTATTGTAGGCCCTTTATTGTATCTTTGATAATGTAAATGATATGAATATTAGTATTGATATAACATGTAAACTGATACTAAATGCTGATATTTTATTTGCCAACAAAGATCCAAATGTCGTATCTGAAAAAAACTAGGAACTGTCATGTTCATCTTGGTTAGTCGACAATAGGTTATCACTTCATTTGGGTAAAACTGAGTGTATTTTATTTGGTTCTAAAAGAAAATTAAAAAGGATGTAAGTTTTAAAGTTGTGCTGTACATTACTTTGGGCACATGACCTTTTTTCTTTCCTTTTTCTCTCTTTTGTTTCATAAAAAAAAACATATACACTTGCACATATATACATTTTACATTTTCCTTCGATAAATTTGTTTTTCGTATGTTAGGTCAAAGCTAAACCACCTAAAGATGATACTTGTGAATGAATTTTGTGTATATGTGTGATATATGTGAATAAACGGGGTAACCCATCTGGGGCCTCAAAAAAAAAGTTATAAAGTTGTGTGCCATAATCATACTATTTCTCCACATCATCTGTAAAGTATTTAGGTTTAAGTATTGATGACAAAGTGCCTGGTGATACAGTTGTTAACTCTATTGAATCAAAGGTCAACTCAAGACTTAATTTTTGTATAGACATGCTTCGAAATTAGATTATAATACTAGAAAACATTTAAAACAAAAATAATATCAAACAGGGAATGCCACGTACCAAAAACGCAGCCTCCCCAAAACGAGCCCCATAGCACCCAGAAGTGCACACCACCAACACACACACACACACACAACATACACACATACACTACCAACACACACAATCATACAAAGCAAACACACGAGGACAAAAAGAACAATTAAAGGAACACAGTGGGGCACCGCCTTTAAAGACAAACTTCAGATATGTCAAAATAAAATTGTCACATTTATAAATGATATGGGTCCAAGGGAAAGTGCTAATTGCCAAACTCTTGCTGATATATCTCTCTTGAATATTGAAGCAATAAACAAGCAGCTGCGATTGAACCATGTGTTTAAAATTGTAAATAGCACAGGACCTTCTTTTATGAAAGAAAGTTTTATGTTTACAAGAGATTTACATTCTCATTTACCCGCTCTAAATTATATAACTTTGTCGTTCCAAAATCTGATTGAAAAGAAAATGTTACGTTTATTACTCTGCAATTAGTGATTGGAATTAACTGCCAGTGCATATAAAACAGATAACAAAAATTGGACAGTTCATGAAACCTGTTAAATGCCATTTATTAGATGTGGCTAATATTTGTAAGGTCAAATGGTTTATTTGTTCATGATAGACTAAACAATTTTTGGTTTTATTTCTAATGCACTTTATATGAAATGAAATATAATTGTTTGTAGCGCATAGAAGCATATTATCAATGTGCCTATAATTTAGTTCTCCATTTTTATGTGAACCTCCAAAACCCAAAGTACTTTTTTCTATAAGGTATTTATCAGGACCCCATTAGAAATAACCTTCTGTGGGCTAATCCTAAGTTTAATATACGCTTAATTTAGTTAACTGCTCTTTCGAGTTTCTACATACATGTATATTGGTTAACTAATGCTTCTACAATTTAGTTCATGTTACAATTACAAACAACTCGTTATTTAAGAAATAATCTATGGCTTGGAGTGCTTTATCGAAATGAGAGCATTCCTCGGAGGTGATGTGTCTGGCGGAATAATTCACAAGGCGGTCAAGGAATTAAATGTTTTTTTCACTTTTTGCTATGGAAAGTCAATGGTTGCTAAGGAAGTCACTGGTAGATAGGGAACTCACTGGTTACTCAAGAAGTCATTGGTTGCTAAGGAAGTCACTTATTCTAATGGGAAGTCAATCGTTGATAGTGGAAGTCACTGGTTACTTAAAACGTAACTGGTTGCAAAGGAAGTCAGTGATTGCTTTGTAACTCGCTGGTTGCAATAGGAACCCAACCGAAGCTGGGTCTTTCCTTTACCTCTATTTACAGACGAGGGACCAACCAAGTTGCTGTTTTGACCCCAGGGGCAATATTTGATAAAACTTTGTTGAGGTCTACACGACATGCTACATACCAAATATCTAAGTTCTTGAGCTCTAGGCCATGTTATTTTGGAGAAGATTTTTTAATAAGTTGTTCCTATTGCAAGTGACCCCCAAGCAGGGTTAATTTTGAACAAACTTGGTAGAAGTCTTCTAGGCGATGGAAGTTCTAGGCCTTGTGGTTTCAGAAAAGAAGATATTTTAACTTTTGACATATTTGATGAAATGGCAACCATAGATATGCATGGAACGGAATTCTTTGAACACGTTTGGTAGAATTTTATGCAAGAAACATACCTGAAACGTTTCATTTACACTGATTAAGATTAGTGAATAGATTAAGGTACTAGTGTGTACACACAGTAAATGGTGTAATGTTTGTTAAATCAAGGACCATAACTCTAGAGTAAATAATTTGATCAAGCCCATATTTAAACTTACCCGATATCTTTTAGTTATAAACGTTTTCTGTAAATACGATAAAGGTAATTGAAGAAATGAAGGTGCTAGAGTGTTAACATAGTTAAATATTGCATTTTTTTAATCAGGGGCCATAATATAGGAAGTACTGTTCGATCAAGTCCGTAACCGAAGTCATATGAGGTCTTGCGGGAATGTACATTGTGTGTAAGTTTAATTATGATTGTTCAAAAAATGTAGATCCTAGATTGTAAACAAAGTTATTGTGGATGAACGGACTTACGGACGGAAGTATGACGGACGACGGACATTCAACGATCCTTAAAGCTCACCATGACCATTCAATGTTCAGATGAGCAAAGGAATGGGAAGTGGCATATCGTATTTTCAGATTACACTTAAGAGCGTAGATGTTAACTTAATATAGTATAGTCCCACTCTGAAATATATTTTTCGAATACTTGAACATAAACAAGATAATAATAGATTAGCATTTAAAGCAAAAACAAGAAATATTAAACAGTAAAGACCACGCGCTAATGACCACTTTGTACTAATTTTAATTGTGACTTTATTATAGAAACTCTACTGTTAAATTATTGAAAAGCTGCAATATTTTGGTATTCGTACACAACATGAACAAAATTAGACGGTGAAAGTAGTGAAAGCTAGGAACGGTACAAAGATAATTATACAATTTATTAAAATTAGTCAATATATTGCCTATATTGTCTAAATAATCTACACGCATAAGACAAAGTATGCCAACTAGTTAACATGAACATCGATAAAATCATACTATTCACAACGACCTTGGTCACACAATGACCTACGTGTCCGAGATTCGACCATTACGTTATATTTCATCAGATGTTAAACTCTTAACGCGTTTATAAATATATAAAAAGAAACTTTTATGTTCATGACAAACGGACGAACGTCAATGATCGAACACAAAAACGAAATAAATTCCCTAATCTGTAGACAGCTGTTTACAAAAATATGTTCCTTACAAATTTTACAAACCGCTCCCTGTAGTGATTGTAGCTGATAGTTCCACATGTCTTGTTGCCGTTGTTAACATTTTTCAACATGTTTTGCATAAATGCGAAGGGTTCAAAAACGTAAAATGTTCTTGGATATTGTTGCAACACGGATGCCGTAAACGTTGAGCCACTTCACATGTATGCTAATATAATAACGATATGCTTATCGCTCAGAACGGTGACATTCTTAGTTTTGCCATCTGCTTCCAAGTCAGCCAGTTTTGATTTTGCGTCGTCCGGTTGTTTGTTTGGAAAATTAGGTATAATGTCCGACTGTTTACCCCCGATTATTTTTAATACCTTCCTAACATAGCCATACAACTTGTATCTAGTGTTTACGCTTGCCTTTTCTGGCACGCTTGTGATACTGTTTGCTTGGACACTGTGTATGTGCTTGGTTTGATTTCTTTCGATATCACTAAGTCTCGGTGTAACAATTGAATCCGTTTTTTGAGCAATTTTTAGATGCTGAATTCGAACATGGAATTCTTTCCCGGTTACATCATCCGTGGGAATTGGCTGAGATACAACAACGTCTGAAAAAAAGATAAACGTCACATTTGCATATATGTAGGCCTACTTAATATTGTTTAACAGTGTTTCAGCTTTGTCACACTTTAAGTTGTATCAAGACAATATCCTGTTCGATTACTATAATGGTAGATTCATTTGCAGGTTTTTGTACAATGGCAACAACTAATTATGCAAAGTTTAGTTGACCGTTTGCTCAGTGGTTAAGGGGAAGGCGTCTTTACAAAAATGACACCAAGTAGACAACGGGTATCAGACGACCCAAATAGCCCACGTTGTACTTTGTGCGATCTCTATTTAAGTTTATTTCTGCAAAGCATTCTGTTGCTTTTAACTCCATCAGTTGATAAAGCGGTCTTTCCGGGGCATTAATCACATTTAGTGATAGGTCTAGTTTAGAAATGTAATGGGCTTATTTATTGTTCAATATGTAAGATTTGCAAGAAGATTGTAATATTCTTTCTAGGAATTAAATAGTTTTTGGCAGAGGGACAATTTCATATTCGCTTGGTGAATACGAAAAAGTTCTGAGTGACCTTTTTCAGGAAATAACCTTTTTACATATATCAACCCAGTAGGACCATCCACAGATCCTGTAAAAATAACCAAGTTATGTAATGATGATTAACAAAATAGGTAAAATTTTCCTCAAAAGTACTAAGTAACAATGCCCAACTTTTTCAATATGAAAAAGTGCTGAGTGATTTCAGTAGCTATAAACCTTTTGCATGTCAAAGTATTTGAAAATATTCAAATATATAAGTGACAATTTTTTTTCTTTATTCTTGAAAGATATCTATTATAAGATACATACTATTGTAAATATATTTGTTTGGCTAATTCTAAAGTTATTTTCAAGTTCTGCACATATATTGCAATTAGCATTTTCGTGCAGTGAAAACTAATAGAAAAACACCTAAATGCATTATTATGCACTTATTACACACATGATTGTGTGCTGTCATAAACATGTTTCTGTGTCATCCAAATTTTAAGTCAATGTACGAATGTGATATCATGATTTTTACTGTTTTTAATGCATTTTACGCAAACAAGATACATAAAAATTCCCCTCAAATGGAAAAACAACATGAAAATTCCCCTACATCAGAGCGCGGCCCCATTCCCTCAAACAGGAAAAAGGAACTTTACCTTTAATGAAACAATATTAAAGTGCACTTCTCAACTGTGGGTTCGGGAGTATTTGTTGTCATAACTTTCCCTTCAATTAAGATTATGAAAGTTGTCTTTCTTCTCGCAAGAACGTATTTTAGTATTAAATTTTGTGTCTTTTAGGCGCTGCTGGACAAACTAAATCAAAACAGCGATCAAATCTTTATCCGTCAGTCGCATTGACTTATTTGGATAATAGCACCATGGTTAAAAAGAATAACATATTCATTCACAAATTACGCTGTAATAATCACGGGCTCAAATTAATTAATTCTGTTACGAAGTTTGTGTCTCTTATTGCGGGCTCAAATTTATCACGCGCAGAAGATGAAAAGAAATCCAAACTTCCGACCTAGATCTACGATAAGTTGTGAGAAAAATTTGGACGCTAAAGACAATGTTTGAAATGGAAAAATGTTAAGCAGATATTTGTTTTTGAGTTTCGACATTGGGTCCATATTCCAGATGCAGAAACAAAATTACGCTAGCTATAAGTAAAAGTTAGAAATGTTGTAACACATTGGTGATTCGCCTAGCAAATGTAAAAAAAATACCATTGAACTGTACCCGAATTAAATGGCATAGTTTAATTCATTGAATCCACAACTCTTTTGTTAGGAAAGAACGGCAAATCGCTGGTTTTCTATGGGTACCTTTACGAACAACATTGTTAGGCAAATAATCAAAAGATAGTTATTTTTTTAAGAAAGAATTTCAATATGTTTGAGTCGCACATATTTTAGGTTGATCCATTTCCTGTCACAATTATTGTAAATACCCGCAGAAAACCTAAATAACTTAAAGTCCGGGGATGTTATTTTTGATACATACAGCCACGAAGTAAAATTAAAAATATACCAGAGTCGCGCTTTTCACGTATTTGCATCCTTAAGTACACACATGCTTTAATCTTTTACGTCGTCTGCATTTGTGTATCCGTAAAGGGACGCGAAATGGAAGGCTTCATTATTTATTGTCGATGCAGACTTTTTCTCTAACTAAAATGCCGAAACAATTTTAATCTGTAGCTATATATTGAACGGGTACCGGTTAATAACGTAGTACCCAGGTAGTATTGAAGTAGAAACAGCCCTACATGAGACTGTATCATAACACCCGTACCTTTTAGCATACATGTTACTTATTTATCAACGTAGGTCGCAATGCAGAGATTAACAGAGAATAGTTCAGGGAATAGAAGACTTCGAGATTTAGAATTGTGTCTTTAATGTTACTTAATAGCACCATATACAGTACTTTTTGTTAAATGTACAATGTATAACAGAAAAACAATATCTCAACATCATTAGATATAGTACAAACTTACAAAAGAGAATACATCCTTTAAGTATGACTATGAGAAAAGGCAACACACAGTCAAGACTGTAAGCATGACGGGAATGAGCCTGAAACTCCAGGGTAGTCCCAGTTGACCAAAAAAACTAAGCATATAATTAATACTCCTCTTTGTAATTACCTGTACATTTGTCAGCACAATTTTTGAGTGGATGAGTTAATTATTACATTGGTAAAACGGTCAAAATGTTTACCTTTGCCATATTTGTATGGTTTTAAAAACTTAGATAAGCCTTATGTGTCTGCTATGTTGAGCGCTGAGGTAAACATCTCTTAAAGTGATTTGGAAATCTTGTTATTCTGGATGAAATCTCTATCTGTATTTCTCTGTATCTTCATTTATCGAAAAACATAGTATGACTTAACTGGAGTGTACACACTTTAAGAAGGTAATTACTACAAACTTCATGTCCAGCACGGCCTGGAATATATTCCAAAGGTTAAAACAAACAACCAATTTCAAAAGTCATCTACACGTAACATACACACCTTGTACGTTGATCCTTTTCCCCATTTTGGTTGCCATGAAGAAGTACAAGATGCCCCCGACCTCAGCGATCACACCAATATCACGGTAACCCTTCACAGCAGCAATAGCGTTTCGTATCCGAGAGCCCGGCATCTTTTGTAAAATAGAACAGGAGTTAAGTTTATTTTTGAAGAATAAAAAATATGTGTTGTCGGTTTAACAAAATAAGCTAGTAGGAATATACCTCATCGGGGAGATTTTTAGGAATTTGAATAGTATTTTTATTTAAGGTAGCCCACTAGGGGGGGAAGGGTCAGTAATACAAGACCTGATGAGTACATATTCTTTCGCTATGTCTCTCCGTCTGTCTAACTTTGTTTCCTATCAATAACTTGAGACCGATATGACCGACATTATCCAAACGTCATTGGAAGGTTGGTTGTACTTAGTAAATAATCGCACTTGTTTTTAAGTGAAGTTTAAGGTCAAAGATCCATATGACCATCCGTCCTCGATCTTCATAGGATAATTGATCTTTTTCTTGAGTAGATATTTCGTCTTTTGTGGGGTCAGTAGGTCAAAGCTCATGTTCACAGTGACCCAAACTGATGCTATTTGGCTTGTTAGGAAGCTGTTCAGTCAGGAATACCTCCCGCTCAATAACTGGATATTCAAATGAACTACTAACAGTCTTTAAACATTATAGGATTATAGAATGATAGGTGCTATTAAGAAGATGATTCCTACTATTTTAAGTCAATAGGTAAAAGGACAAGGTCACGGTGATCCACATTTTGAACAACGCTTCCGCTCAATAACATGAGATTTATAACATTTTACTTGATATGATGAATGGCGTTTGTTTTGGGTGTCTGTAGATGAATGGGCAATGTCATTGTCAAGAATAACTCTATTTTATTTCGAAGTTTATCATTTTAATGCATTTTTTTTCAGAAAAAAAGAAACACAGATTTGTTAATTTACGTTTACGACGTTATTTGTATTGTGACGTCATAAAAGCGTCGCCCGATACCGTTTGTGCGTGGAATATATATTGATTGCTTAAATAAAAATAGGTCTTAGTCCGTTATTACAAGATCAGATATAAACAAAATTATGGTCTCGAAGGAGGGCTCACTCAGTATTGTCACAAGTGAGTCTTGCTAGATAGAGCAAGTCTCTTTGTTAATAGGGGAGGAGATTTTCTCCTTAGCAAGTCTAGCTTAGACAGTTAGTCTAGCTAGTGAAACAAGTTTAGGTATTTGAGCAAGTCTTAGAAGCGCAGCAAATCCAAGTAAATGAAGCAAGTCGAATAAGTGCAGCAAGTTCAAGAAGTGCAGTAAGTTCAATAAGTCCAAGAAGTGCAGCAAATCCAAGAAAACGAAGCAAGTCCAAGAAGGGCAGCAAGTCCGCGGAGTGCATAAACCCCTTGGATAACGTTGACAGTCATAGAAACCTAGACTTATACATTAAATTTTCCCTTATGGCTATTTATTGTTGGAGATATATGTTTTTTCGAAAACAGTTTTAGAATTTGTTTTGAAGTTATCCACTCAGTGATAACAATCTTGTGAGGTGCCAGTATCACTGATTCTTCCTTCGTTTTCGCAACGCTCCGGTTATGAACGTTTTGTCACTTTGGGGAATCACGTGACTTTGTTCAATATACTTCACGGGAAATGGTGGGTGAAAGTCTCCAGTAAGTGCCTGATTTTCGTACGTTTTCATTGATATTAGTTTCCATACACATTTATGATATTAGAGACATACCCTATACTCTGGCCATTTAAATTCAGCGTATTTCGGTTCCTTTACCTTTGCTGAAGTATGCACATATTGCTGGAATTGCATTCAAATGGAATCGTGGAAAAGAGTTCTGACGGAAAGGCTAGTATTTTACCGAAGAAATGCATCAAAACTTATCAATTGACATGCTTTTTAACATGAATAAATAGAAAATATAATTGTAACATCGTATCGGTGTGCGCATAATTCATTTCTTGAAATTTGAGGAATTATCACAATTTTTATCAAAATGCTAGATTATGCGGGAATCATTTTTTTGGCTAGATTACACGGGACGGGTATGCTACACTACACAGATGGAACTATGTTGTACCTTTTCGACATCCTGTGCCTTTTAGTCCTATTGCCATATGCGTTTTTAAGACTCGGGGTTATTTTGTGTATCTATTTTATTTGTATTGAATATTTAATAGAGCATTTGTAATTGTACAGGCATTTCAACTTTAGGAGTAATATATCTAACTGCGGTTATAAAGTTTTATTTCTTGGTTGATAAATATATTCCTTATCATTATTGAGCAATGAAGGACTCTTTTTTATATAGGAGTCATCGATATCGTTTTAATTATAGAAACATACCACATCAGATCATTTGTTATACTTTGTAATCATAAAACTCGACAAATATCATTAATATATTTGGTAAATACCTTAATGTTCATTGTTTTGTAAGTTTGATATTTGCGAGTGTTTATACGGTTTTTAACGGTTGCATTTTTAACAGTTAGCCTTACTGTTAGGCATATTTGAAGCTTTGGCCACAAATGTATTTGTGGCGCTACTTTTGAGGCTAATACAAATGTACCAATCTGTCCAAGAACTAATATTCTGTACAAACTTGTGACTGTCTTAGGTCCTTGAGAAGCGCTACATCCATCTGCCTTTATATTATCTGAATTGCTCCGTTTCTGACAATAGCTGCTTAAATGTTGTGTTACACATAGAAGCTGTCGTTGCTTCAGGCGGACAATCCTCATCACGATTAAGTTTTTTACAACATTGCTGCCCATCATTTATTGGTTCTTTACTGTATGTCTTGAACAGATATACAGCGCCGATTGAAGGGGCTCTCTAAACAGTGTTTTGGTCAGTGCAACTCAGTTTTCGATTTCCCGATAGTTGTCCCGTTGTAGCGGGTATTTTTGTACAAATGATTTTACGGTTCTTGTATGTGTTCTTTGGCCTTTTCAGATTTAGGTGATTTTTACGTTTTTCCGTGATATGAAACTGCAATAAAGAAAATTGACGTGGATAGTGTTATTTCAGGCCAAATATAATGTTGCAGCTACTGTTGGCCCAAAATACTGTAAAATAAATGTGACAGTAGTGCATAGTGAGGAATAAAATCAGTCGTATACAATTCCAACCAGTACCGATGTAATGACGTTTCTGATTGCATATGCCGTTCAAGTTTGCATCGGTTAAATAACGTATAAATATTCGCAAAAATCTAACAATCAGTTATGATTGCATCTTATAGCAAAGAGCTTTCAAAAAGGGTCAACCGTTTGATATTATGTGGGACAGTATATATGGTTTTAATAGTCCGTTAATGCAACCATTAAAACCCAAATATATAGTCGCAAAATTAAAATAAAAATTGCAAAACAATGAAAATATAAAAACACCAAGCAAATATATGTATATAATGTACACACATTAAAACGAGAACTATCTTTATACAAGAGGCCAAGATGGTCATATATTGCTCACCTGGCTACTATTGGCTATAAAAAGGTCACCAATATCAGAAAGGATAAATTTTGACCCAAGGGCTCATGATTTTCCTCTTTATAAGCCTAAGTAAGTTAAGAGACTTACAGGCAGGGTCAATTTTGACTTCGGGGTCATGATGTGAACAATCTTGGTAGAGGGTCACCAGGTATGTCACATGCTAAATATTAAAGCTATAGGCATTGTAGTTAAAAAGAAGATTTAAAAAATGTATGCCCCCGAAGGGTTGCATATTAAATTCGCACCGTCTTTCTGTCTGTCCGTCCGTCCGTCACAGGTCAATGTCACACTTGGAGTTTAAAGCTATTGGAATTCTGTATATATGTATACATTTGTGTCTGTTCTGTAACTTTGTCATGCATTGATTGATTATGAAATAACTCGGTACACATGTTCAGCACATCAAGACAATGTTGTGTGCAAGAACCATGTCCCTACCCCAAAGGTCAAGGTCACACTTAATGTTTAAAAGTAATGGAATACTGTATGCATGGTAACCCTATCATGCATGTAAGGATTTAAAAATTATTGAGCACACGGATAGGACAAAAACTGCGAGACACCTCTTTCGGGGGCATTCGTCTATTGTGAGGGACAGCTCTTGTTTCCTACATAAGCCTATATAAAAAACAAGTGACCCCAGGCGGGGTCAATTTTGACCCGGGGGTCATAATTTGAACAATCTTAGTAGAAGTTCACTAGGTTATGCCACATGCTAAATTTGCTAAATAACTAAACTCTAGGCTTTGTGGTTTCAGAGAAGAAGATTTTAAAAGTTTGTTCTATATAAGCCTATGAAAAAACAAGTGGCCCCCTGGCAGAGTCAATTTTGTGACGGGGGTCCTAATTTGAACAATCATCGTAAAGGCCACTAGATAATGTCACATGCCAAATATCTTAGCTCTAGTCCTTTCTGTTCTTGGGAAGAAAACTGCTACAGTTTGTCCTTTCTGTTGCCATGGCAACAAGATTTATGCATGGAATGGAATTATTTGATCAACTATGAAAGGGTTTCATGCAAGGAACATCCCTGCCAAGTTTTATTATCATTGACGTAGTGATTTCAGAGGAGATGTCCGTACGACGGACACCGGACGGAATGCGATCCTAATAGCTCACTCTGGCACCATGTGCCAGGTGAGCCAAAAAGACGGTCAGCGCAATTTTTCTCAGACTATGAAAGCGATTGGGACGCGTTGATTTTTTATTATTAAAACATGGTACTCGAAATATTGACCGTTATTCACTGGTCGGGAATGTTTAATTACTATACACTTATAATTAACATTAGCTTGGCGGTAACTACATATTACATTTTATGTACTAAAATAATAAAACCATTAAAAAAAGACTGAAAACGCAAGAGTATTTTTTTACCCTTTTTATGTGGTATTATCCAATTAAAAAATGCTTTTCATGTTACATTTCTCAATTAAAAATATGCTATATATTCTACTTGTCATTCCATTAGCGTTAAAAAAAGGTTACCAAATTCCGGTATAAAGCAGTTAATACGACTGCGCCGAAAAACTGATATGAAATTATATGTGTGTATACGTTGACTTGATATGTGATTGCAAGTACAAAGGTACCTATCGATGAACCCCTAAACAAATGATAATGAGGATGTTTTTTGATCAATCAAGAAATGAAATTTGTAACTGTTACCTGGAAGTTGAACTGCCTCAAACAATTACAAATGGTCTACAAAAAAATAAAAAATATAGATCAAATAGATAAATAAAAAACAAATATTAACTTCGAGTCTTAAAACCAATATGTTACCCATGACTATAATGCAAAGAATTTTTAAAAAAAGTACAACATGGTTCCATCTGTGTAGTATTGCACACCTGTCCCGTGTAATCTAGCCAAAAAATGATTCATGTGTAACACGCAATTTTTTTTTCCGAGAAAATTTTTGTAATTAAGAAAAATAGACGAAACCCGTGGGCAGAATTGTTGTTTTGCAGTTTTATGCACCTTATCTTTGGAACAATGTTTAAACAAAGTAAAAGCAGTCCTTACATAACTTCCTTTTAAGTAAGATTCAATAGTTGTTGTATGGCGATTGTCTGAAGCCAGTATTCATCGACTGCAGGTATGGAAGAGGTGTGCTCTATATTTTTGTAATGCTGCAGCTTGCAACACAAGTGTAAAATGTCTTGTTTTAGTAAACAAGAGCTGCGAATGTCTTCACATTGTCTATTCGTTTAACATGTCAAACAGCTGAACATTTTGATATAAGATACACAATGATACACTTTATTAACTGCAGCTGTGTGCACCTACTTTGCTGCAGGCATATGGTATAGTATGCAGCCCTACATACTATGCATGGTATAGTCTGCAGACATGCAGAGTATGCATGGTATAGTCTGCAGACGTGTAGACTATGCATGGTATAGTCTTCAGATCTGCAATTACAGAATACCTGTACTTTATGGTTGTACATATTTTGCTTCAGGCATGCAGAGTATGCATGGTACAAACTGCAGACAGACAATGACTTTTAGAAGTAAATGCAGTCACTTATTTCTTGTGTAAGGGATCCGGTTCATCAACTGCAAAATTGTGTACTACATAAAGTAGTTGGACTATTGATGCAGTGTATTATCTACTCAATGTAATCAACGGATGTGCTGTTCTTAAATTGGCTGTACACTCCACGTGGTTGTCAATAAATTTGTAAATGCGAGTGTCTGACATAAGACCCACAGCGCACCCAAGGCACCGTGTCACAAATATAATGTGACGACAGGCACTAAGGATTGCAGAGCCTTGTCCGTCAAACACTCACATTCTCAAATTGTCATTGCCTGAAAAGCCGAGGCTTTTCCCTTTATGCTGTCAATTATGGCACTTCTAACATATATGGAGAGTTACAGACGGACTAAACCTCTTCATATACCTTGCCCATTAGACACCAGTTGATGGAATTAGTTTGAAACATTTTAGTAAAACACACCTAATCAAGCAAACTCAAAGTTTGGATGCATTTAACAAAGAACAATTGTCCCGCAAAGTTGTCATTTTTAATGTTTTTATTCCATACTATAACACACACTCCATTTTGTTCATTTACATTTTTCCCTCATGTATAATCCAATCAAATGCCTTACAATTTATAAAAACAATTTAATGCCACTAATTAGTGATATTTGTTTTTGTTGGTACGACTGTAGCCTAAAAGGGACAAGCCTAACCCTCTATTTCTATTTCTTCAAAAAAAAGTACTGGGGTCAGCCGAAGATGCACCTTCATGACTAAATAGCTCATGACTTATTAACATAGTAAAGCAAGATATATTATGGTATGTAGGTGTAGACTAGATGGGTGTGCAGTAGAACACTTGTGTCGGCCACTTACGCTTTGTCAGAATAACCAATAATTTGTGACAAAATCTAAGTACAACAAGGCGCATAACTCTGTCAAATATGACCTTGACCAACACAATTTGGCGGCATCAAAAACCTTTTGACATAAGCAATACAAGTTATAAGTTTGATGAAGAAATCTTAAAAAATGGCAAAGTTATAGCCAACATTAAGTTTTAGTGACAAAATCTAAGTACAAAAAGGGGCATAACTCTGTCAAATATGACCTTGACCTACCAAATTGACGGCATCACAACCCTTTTGACATAAGCAATAAAAATTATAATTTTGATGAAGAAATCTTTAAAAATGGCAAAGTAATAGCCAACATAAAGTTTTAGTGACAAAATCTAAGTACAAAAAGGGGCATAACTCTGTCAAATATGACATTGATCTACCAAATTGACGGCATCACAACCCTTTTGACATAAGCAATAAAATTTGAAAGTTTGATGAAGAATTCTTAAGAAATGGCAAAGTTATAGCCAATGTTAAGTTTTCGTGACAAATCAAAGTATAAAATGGGTCATAACTCTGTCAAATATGACCTTGACCTACAAAATTTGGTGGCATCATAACCCTTTTGTCTTAAGCAATACAATTGTAAAGTTTGATAAAGAAATCGTAAGAAATGGCAAAGTTTTAGTCAACGTTAAGTTTGTGTGACGGACCGACAGACCGACATAGAGAATCCAATGTATCGCCTTTTTCCTAAAGGGCGACACAAAAACTGTAAGCGATTTACTGGTTAATATTACAGGAATTCAATTTTGTAAATAGACTTATTGCAGTATTGGCATTTCAAAGTTCATACAAAGCAATCTTATTCACACCGCGTTAAATTTTCAATTAAAGTTTATGATATACAAACAGACTGAAAGTCGCTCACGATGTTTATAGCAATAAGTAGCAGATTGGTTTTAATTTAAAGTTTGCTTTTTCAGAAAATTGAAGTAATTTTTTAATTAATGACAAACATTTCATACTTTTACATTACATTGTGAGTTTGTCTTTTAATCAAGGGTAAGATACAATATACATGCACATATACATGTGTGTACCATTGAACGCGCAATAACTCCCGATGTGGTCTCGATAAAGGATGTATGGCGAGCTCCGTGACTGACCATGCTGACAAACCTCGATCGCTCGAACTACCGATCCCTCGAACCGAAATCGCCGGACTCTTCGAGTTCGAGCAAACGAAGTTTAACTGTACTTATTTTAAACATATCATTCTTGCATCTGCCTCTTAATTCTGAAATGTATTTATATCGTTTCATTGACAAGCTAAACTTTTCAGTTCATTTTGCTGTTAATTTTTAAAACACGACTGTCTTTCTTAACAATATTTAGGAACTTTCTTCACTCCCACGTTATGACAATGGCTCCTGAAATGGAAAAAAAATGTATGTGAAAAGAAAGTTGAACAATACATGCTATGCAAGATGTTGCTCATCAGAGCATGCTGTATCTTATTTTGTCAACATCCAATTCTATGAAGTACTGTTTTACTTTAGAACCAGTTACTGTAACTGTTTTGAGAGAAAAGTGTTCAACCTATTAATGATTTGACTAAAGAAGCACCAAATTAGATGACAGAAGAAGTGATGGTAGCGACCATATGACCCACATTCATAATTGGCATTGATATTATCATGAAGATAATTATTTCTACAATTTTTCCTGATGATTGCTGGTCAAATGTGACCCATGTGCTTATATTATGGTAAGTGTAGTTACTAGTTAAACTCATCTTCTGCAGACACTACATAGAGCTAATGTGAGCTATTTCAGCTAGAGTAAAAATGGAAGCAAAATCATAACATGAAATATTTAATGGAAGAGACAATTTAACTAAAAGAGATAATTGAAAACAAGAGGTCCATGCTCACCCCATATTGCGCACCTGAGTATCAGTGCACTTGCCTAGTGCCTATGGGTAATTTTGACCCCTTGGGCATGATTTGAACAATGTTGGTAGAGGACCACTAGACACTCTTACATAGCAAATATGTAAGCTTTAGGTTTTGCAGTTTTTCTTACAGAAACCTATGCAAAATCCAAAGGTCATCATTTGAACAATGTTAGTAGAAGTCAGCTAGGCAATGATACATTCTAAATTTTGTGTAAGTTCTAGACCTTGTGGTATCAAATAAGAAGAAATGTTGTTGTTAGTTTTTTCTATTTAGGCCTATTTCAAAACAAGTGACTCCCCTGTCATAGACAATTTTGACCTAAGGGTCTGGTTTGATCAATCTTGGTAGAGGTTCACTGGACAACAGCTCACACAAAATATCTCAGCTCCAGGCCCTTTGGTTTAAGAGTAGAAGAATTTTTAAGTTTTCCATATAGACATAAGTCTACATGTTAAAACAAGTGACCTCCCAGGCGGGGTAAATTTTGAACTGGGGGGTCATAATTTGAACTATCTTGGTAGAGGTCAATAAGGAAATGCCACATGACAAATATCTTAGCTCTCGGCTTGAGAAGATATTTCAGTTTTTCTTTTCGGTTGCCATAGGAACCTGAGTTCTGCATGGAATGGAATTATTTCATCAACATTAGCCTAGTGGTTACATGTATATATAAATAGATAATGTTTAACGAAAATTTGAACGCATGCCAGACAGTGAACGATCCTAATAGCTCACTTTGGAGTTTTGTGCCATGTGAGCTAATAAGTGAAGGAATGGTTGTAGTTTCTGTATTTCCTATTTCTGTGAAACAAGAGGGCCAAGATAGCTCTATATCGCTCACCTGCGACTTATGACAATATGTGACCAAACTTCCAACTCTAAACTATGTATCATAAAACAAACATTCTGTTTGACCTTGACAAGGCAAAACTGTTGATCAATTTACATGATGTTTTGGTTGCAAATGTCACCTGTATGGCATACACAATGTTTTTAACCGGGTGACCTAGTTTTTTAATTCACAGTACCCATATTCATACTCCACCTAAATTTCACCAAGAAAATCATACTAACCAAGTTTAATGAAGATAGAATGAAAGATGCAACCTCTATTGCATACACAAGGTTTTTTCTATTATTTTACCCTTTGACCTGGTTTTTTACCCAAACTGACCTATGTTCGAACTCAACCTAGCTTTCACCAAGGCAATTATACTGACCAAGTTCAATGAAAGTCCAATGACAAATGCATCCTCTATAGCATACACAAGGTATTTCTCTGATTTGACGCCATGACCAAGTTCTTTTATCCCAGCTGACCCATGTTCAAACTCGACATAGAATTCATAAAGATTATCATACTGACCAAGTTTCATGAAAATACAATAAAAATTGCAACCTCTATTGCATACACAAGGTTTTTCTATGATTTAACCGGGTAACCTAGTTTGCAATCATACTGACAAAGTTTCAAGAATACCAATGAAAATACAAACTCAAATACATACACAAGGCTTTTATATGATTTGACTTTGTGGCCTAGTTTCGGACCCCAGACGACCTACAATTGAACATGGTGTTGTGCATGACACACCCTCATCGGTTCACATGGGTAAACATTATTAAAGTTATATAAAAATTGGACCATGCATGTGGAAAACACAGGGTATGGGTAGCAATTGTTTAAAGCTTTTTCAAAATGTTGACCGTGACCTTGACCTTTGACCGACTCACCTAACAAAACGAAAGGGATAATTTACATGTTGCAAGCAATATTCTGAGCAAGCCTGATGAAAAATGAATGAAAATTGTTACATGCAAAGTGCTATCAAGGAAAAGTCAACAGAGGTCAATGTGACCTTGACTCCTGACCATTAAAAAATAGCGATCATCTACATGTTTGAGGCAGCCTTCTGAGCAAGTTTCATGATAGTCAAATTTGAAAATTTTGACCTGCACAGTGTTATCAATGAAAAGTTTACGAATAGATGTACGGACAACAGACAAACCACCATGGCATAAGTTCTGCTGAACATTACAGCTAAAAATCACTCCTTGTATTTGTTGTGACTAAAATTCTCACGTTTAGGCCATATTTCTTTTAAACAACATGATTAGGTACCTGGAAAGACACACACTTGTTTGGTGTTTTGGAAATTAGCTGCAAACAGAATCCCGCCATGTCTGCAACATTGTCAAACAATTCACATGTAATTTACTGAAAATAAAAACAAAATAGTACATCAAAATTTGCAGCATTGCAACATACATATTACATATATCACTTTCAATGAACTTTCAAGTTTACATCACCTTCACTTTACTTTATGTTTATATAGAAAATATTACGTGGACATTCCAAGAAAACAAGATTTTTCTATCAAATAATGTTGTAGAAAAGTTCCTCAGATTATTCATGTTTGTAAGCAACACTGTAAGACAATACTATATAACTTTTAAAATAGTAAGGAATTTGCTAACTTACAGATTTAGGAACAAAGAAAGTACTAATGTATGTATTTGAATTTAAAAGTGGATATTTTACCTTTAATTTACACTAAAAGTAATATTCAATTAACCATCAATTGACCAGTATAGACAACAATAGAGGGAACAGACTAAACAGCCAAAATTGACATACATTTACCACCTAAGGGTAGATTTAATTGTACATAACCCTTATTTTATCAATTATTAATATTACCACATTGGAGAATTTAGTCATTTTTTGCATCCATACATACAAAAAGTTATCGCAAAATATTCAATTGACCAGACTGAGTATTGACCACAATGGGAGAAAAGTTTCAATAAACCACGCAGATAGTGGCAAGACAAAACAACCAATACTGATGTATATATAATATTGACCACTTTGGAGGTACTGACCAGGAGATTTAGCTGAACTTTCCTTTTATTCTTAATACTATCAATTTGAATTGTTAATTCATTATTCATATTAAGACAACCAAAAGTGATCACAAAATATTCATTTGACCACCAATCGGCCATATATTGACCACTTTGGGATTATTGACCAGGGTGGCTTTGACCACACAGCATTGCAAATAAGACCATGTAGATTTATTTTTTGTTCTGAAAATCATCATCAAACTTGCTGTATGCAACATAATGCATTATATCTACCAGATGCATGCTTTCCTGTAAATTAAGTAAATAATTATGTAAAACTTAAAATAACATAGTTGCAGAAACAAGGTCTGAATACATGTATAGCAATTTTCTCTTGTTTACATAATATCTTTCTTATTTAAATGTTTCTCCCCTGAAATTGGTACACAACATTATCTTGGTGCATAATCTAAGAATATTTCTTTTTCATGTCACAGAGCAGTGCTGAATGTTGGGAATGGACAGTCTTATAAGAAGTGTCAAAGTTGCAAGGTCAATCAAAATTCAGGCTTTGAGTATACAAATTAACAGTATAAATGATTGAATGTTATATTGCCAATTCTAACACAATCCACATATAGGTATATAACGAAGAAAAAGCCCTAAAGCCGAGCCCTGAATCCGCGGCTGGCATGACACATCAGATAGTCTGTTGGCCTTATTCGTTTGGCATTTCAGTGTGACCATTTTCACAGATCTGTCATCTTATATTTTATTTCATAACTGTCACACCTTTGACATTGTAGAACTGTAGAAGGCGGAACTCTATTATGTCAACCTGTAAAATCGGTCTACCTTCGAAGTTGAAATAGTAAGACTTAACTTGCAACTATCATAATCATGATGAAAATCCTAGTTTAAAACACACCTATTTGGGTCTAACTAGCATTTATTGCTACCAGGTACTACGTCTAAACCTTTAACGTTTACAAATGGCGCCAACAATTCAAAAGGGAGGTAACCATCAGAATAGTAGAGATGCATTCGCACATAAGACAGTTCGTACTTAGTCGTCTTTACATACATAAAAAGGACGACAGACACCGTCAGTCATCTTCACAAAAACTATTGAGAATGTAGATCTGGTTCTGACTTCTCAAACATTAAATGCCGCTAGATTTTCTATTTTTGATTTGATAGGGCGTTCGGAATATGATGATGGGACAGTTGCCGACCAGCTTTCCACGGTTATGTCTATAATTATACATGTTATTTATACACTCGCTCGCTCCACCGCTATTTAGTGTTCGATTACTTAAAAACAAAGAATAAAAACACAGTCATAATTGCCGTCTTATAAGGCTTGAGCAGAACCAACAAATGGCAAAAAGTTACGCCCTCCCCCTAAGACCAAATCCTGGATCCGCCCCTGTATAAAGGCGGTGAAGACGAGGAGAAACAGAATGGCGTGTACTGTACTGTAGATCTACGAAAATACATGTTTTATATCTTGTGAATATTTAGCATCAATGATCGACCAAGAAACGTTGACTCACCATTATAATTTGTCTTATCCGAAGAAAACAACAATTTACAACCACTTGGATAATTCTATGCTGATTGACCTCCGTTGATCCCTATTGACCCTATTATTTCTCCCTGCAAACGATGCCATTACCAACCTCAGCAGCGTTTAGAATCAGTGTTTTTTTTTTTGTGAAGCCAAAAGACTTCGTTTATTATGTTCATTTTTTTAACAGTTCCGCAGTAACAATAGTATGCATAAGTTTACATTACATACATACAAGCAAACATACTACATACATACGTATAATACATACACATCAAAAATGAAGAAAACATATTCATCTGTACTTTTCTATTTTCCGAAAGATAATTCTATATATGACATGTTTCTTAGTAATCATCTAAATAGTTGCTGACTTTTTCCAATAAAACATTTTTAGTCCATCCTTTATTATATATCTGAAGTAAAAGTTAAATTATTTTTTGAATAATGTATGTATGTTAACATTTGTCGATCTGATGTCACTCAAGAAGTATGCTTTATAAATGCTGAAACCAGCAATTGACATAATGATATTTATGTAGTAGTATTGTGGATATGCTAATCTATATCCAATTACCATATATTTTAACAATCTCAAATTCTTTTCTATTCCACACTTACTAAGTAAAGTAGATAAGTGGTTCCATAATTAGTTAAGAACTGGACAACTAACGAAAATATGTTCATAAGTTTCTGGTACATTACACTTTAAGCAATGAGGAGAGAGAACCATTTTCCATCTATGTCTTACTTCTTTACTTGGGAATATAAAGTTGAGCGTCTTATATTTAAACTGCTTCATTTTATTGTCCTTTATGCTATTGATAAATTTATAAACCGTACTCCAGTCGATTGATTCTATAAAAAGTCTGCTCCAAAATGTATGAATATATGGTTTTGTAAATTTAAAACTTATAAGGTAGTTATATATGTCTTTGTTACTTGTTTCGACGAAGCATTTGTTATATATTTTAGTCATTTTCAAATGCGTTTTCACTTGTGTTTTACGTGAGTATTCCGAAGACAGAATACCAACCCAACTGTTTGGAATTGCTTTTTTTAAGATGCACATTTCCGAGATCCAGTTCTTTTTATTAATAAGTTTGTTATATACTTTAGTGTCAGATATTAATCCGTTAAGAAGATCATTAATATATATGATACCAGATTTTATCCAATTCAGATATAATAGACATTTACCTTTATGTTTTAGGTGTTTGTTGCCCCAAATTATCTGTGATCTTATGTCATAAAATGTTTTCATATTTTTATCTGTTTTATCTTTTATTTTTATCCATGTATTTAGTATATCTCTATAAAATTGGGAGACACCCGAGATATCCACGCTTTTAATATTATCAAGGTTCATATAGAAGAATAAAAAGCTATTTCCGAATTTTTGAAGGTAAAACATTGGTATAATTTTCCAATTGGCGTTTAGATCATTTAATAACGCCTTGATCCATTTTGCTTTCATAGATATAATGTATGAGTCAATGTCTATCATTTCAAGTCCTCCATCATGTTTATTCCCGATTAATGTTCTTTTATTTTTTTTTCATTTTTGTTATCCCATAAAAACTTGAATATTAACGTGTTTATTTCTTTTACAACTTCCTTTGGTACCACTAGTGAGTGAAACGCATACGTGAATTTCGGTATTAACAGCGATTTGATTATCTGTATTTGTCCATAAAATGATCATTTTCTTGTTGACCAGTTGTTAATGATTACTTTACATTGACTAATTCTATCTTCCCAGTTTAACTTATTGCATTGAATCTTATCATTACCGGAGTGTATTCCAAGAGCTTTAATAGGTGTTTTTGGCCAACTAATATTGTCAATTTTTTCATCTGCATTTCTTAGGTTACCTATCCAGAGTCCCTCCGTTTTATTTTTATTTAATTTAAGACCAGAGTATTTCCCAAACTTTTCGACTTCCCTAAGGGCTTTAATGACGTCATCACCATTTTTCACAAAAAGAGTAGTGTCGTCCGCTAATTGCGATATTTTCAGTGATGTTACAGTATCATTTAAATTGACTTTAATGCCAGTAATGGCAGAATTATGTCGGATACGGAGTGCCATAATTTCTGCTGCTATGATAAAGAGAAGAGCGGAAATCGGACAGCCTTGGCGAATTCCTCTTTCTAGAGAAAACCCTTTCGACATCCAACCATTATTAAGTATATAGGTATTACAATGATTATATAATGTTTTAATCCAGTGTATAAAATCATTTTTGAAGCCAAAATGTGATAACGTATTGAGTAAAAAGGACCATTCTAGAGTATCAAATGCTTTCCTAAAGTCTAAAAAGAGTATTGCTCCATCTAGGTTAAGCAACTCTGTGTAATCAATTACATCTTGTATTTGTCGTAGATTGTATCCAATAAACCTATTTTTGATATAACCTTGCTGATCCATACTAATAAGTTTGTGTATCACTTTTTGTAACCTATCAGCTAGTACCCTTGCAGCAATTTTATAATCTGCATTCAGTAGCGTTATTGGTCTCCAGTTTTCTAGACTTGTAGGATCTCCTTTTTGTACAGCAAAGATAAAAGTCCTGTTCTTTGAGATGTAGGCTCTTTCTTAGAAAATCCATAATTTAATGCATCAGTAAATGTTTGACCTATAAATTGCCAGAAAGTTTGATAAAATTCACATGTTAACCCATCTAATCCGGGACTTTTGTTTAATTTCATCGCTTTAACCGCTTGCTCGCATTTGTCAACAGTAAATAAACCTTCACACATATTTGCTTCGTTTTCCGTTAATTTATTTTCAAGTTGTGTGTTATTTATATAATGTTTCATTTCATTATCATCTATCACTTCCGATTTGTATAAGTTATTGTAAAACGCAACTTCTTCGTGTAATATCTTTTCTATTTTTGTGATAGTTTTGCCATTAACTGTTAGTTTATTCAGAACTTTTCGTGTTTGTCTAGACTTTTCTAATGATAAAAAGTACTTTGTATTCCTTTCTCCATGTTATATAAAATCTAGTCTTGACCTTATTTGAGCCCCTTTTACTTTGTAGTTATATAATTCATTTATTTCATTTTCGATAGTTTGTATTGCATTAACATCTTCATTGTTGTTTATCTCTATTAAACGTTTTAATTCATTTTCTAATTTTGATAATCTATCAGATCTTTCCCTAGCCCTTTGTTTTGCATGATTAATTGATTTATCTCGAATATCTATTTATAGTAATTCCCATTTCGTTTGTATCTCTAAGTTTGCATTATTTGTCAAAAAGTTAATAATTGTGTTTTTTATATAAGTCACGAATTTCTCATCTGTTAAATAATTGTTATTAAATTTCCAGTATCCAGGGCCTCTAGTATCGGGTTTTATTATTTTTAAGGAAATAGCCTGATGATCGGTGTATTGAATGCACGCGGGTCTAATATCAGCGCTGTATATTTTTGGAACTAAGTTTTCTTCAATTAACCAGTAATCTATTCTACTTTTTTCATAACTATTTCTTCGTCTCCATGTAAACTGAAATATTTTGTTATTAAGTTCTCTCCATAAATCACATAATTTATTCAATTGTATTAAACTGGCTAAATGTTTAACTATTTTGTTTTTTGTCCTTGCATTATTTTTTGATTGTTTACAGATGCGGTCTTGAGCTTTTTTTTAGATTTTTTTTTAGAAATGTATGGTAAAATTTTATCTTGTGACTTTTCTTTAACTTGAAGTAAGATTGTTCTAGGAATTTGTAATGTTTTCCTTATACCTGTTTTTATTACCTCTTTCGGGAATTTTCTTTTAAGTAGGGTAGTGGCAATTCCTTTAGTCTGTTTAGTTTGTAATATGTTTTTGTCTGATACAATTGTACAGATTCTCCTTGCAAGTGAAAACGGAATATTAACTTTTGTATGTTTTAGATGACATGATTTGAAATTTATATATTGTTTTGAATTAGTGCATTTAATGACTTTAGTATTGTTTATCAATGTTTCCATTTTCTGATCATGTCTTAATATTTCCATGTTGGTCTTGATTATTCCAAACAATTTTCTGTTTTTTAGATTGCACGTAGAAATGTATGGTAAATGTTTGTCTTGTGACTTTTCTTTAACTTGAAGTAAGATTGTTCTAGGAATTTGTAATGCTTTCCTTATACCTGTTTTTCTTACCTCTTTCGGGAATTTTCGTTTAAGTAGGGTATTGGCAAGTTCCTTTATTCTAGTTTGTAATACGTTTTTGTCTGATACAATTGTACAGATTCACCTTGCAAGTAAAAACGGAATATTAACTTTTGTATGTTTTAGATGACATGATTTAAAACTTAGATATTATTTTGAATCAGTGCTTTTATGATATATGTCGGTGGTTATTGACTCTCCGTTCTTTATCACAAGCACATTTTATGGTCCTCCTAAAATTCATAAAAGCAAGATTATTCAGGAAATGTGCAGTATAAAGAACTATAATATATTGAAAAACTCAATCCTGAAGATTTGACATTTCGACCGATAGATGCTGGTCCTCAGTGCGAAACGAGTCATTTAAGTTCTCTTCTTGATATTTTATTGAAACCTTTTCTGGGGAAAGTTCAAAGTTATTAAAAGATGATATTAATTTTTTAAAATTCTTAACAGAAAAAGTACCAGAAAATACACATTTAATTTCATTTGATATGATAACTTTGTACACAAATATTCCTCATGAATTAGGTTTAGAAGCCATCTCATTTTGGTTAAACAAATACCCAGATTTGATTACAAATCGATTTGATAAACGCTTTATACTTGAAGGCCTACACATAATTTTACAAAATAATAATTTTTCATTTGATAATCAATATTACAATCAGGTAAAAGGTACAGCAATGGGGACAAGGGTTGCTCCAACTTATGCCACCCTTGTTCTTGGTTATTTAGAAGAAAATATACGCCGAAATTCAAAAACAGAAAGGTGAAGATTTTTCAAAGTATATTCAAGCTAACTGGAAAGATTCCTGGATGACTGTTTTATAATTTGGCAAAAATCTCTTGTAGATTTATTACATTTTAATACATTGCTGAACTTACTACATAAAAATATATAATTCAAAATTCAACAGAGTACATATAAACTTCCGTTTTTACATGAAATGGTGATAAAGAACGGAGATTCAATAACCACGGACTTATATCATAAAAGCACTAATTCAAAACAATATATAAATTTCAAATCATGTCATCTAAAACATACAAAAGTTAATATTCCGTTTTTACTTGCAAGGTGAATCTGTACAATTGTATCAGACAAAAACGTATTACAAACTAGAATAAAGGAACTTGCCAATACCCTACTTAAACGAAAATTCCCGAAAGAGGTAAGAAAAACAGGTATAAGGAAAGCATTACAAATTCCTAGAACAATCTTACTTCAAGTTAAAGAAAAGTCACAAGACAAACATTTACCATACATTTCTACGTGCAATCTAAAAAACAGAAAATTGTTTGGAATAATCAAGACCAACATGGAAATATTAAGACATGATCAGAAAATGGAAACATTGATAAACAATACTAAAGTCATTAAATGCAAAAGACAACTACCCAATTTAAAACACCTTTTAATAAATTCAAAATTAAAAAAAATCAAACAAGTCCTACCTTAAAAAAATGTAAGGAACCGAGATGTGGGCTTTGCAATTATCTAATAGAAGGATCGTCTTTAAAACTGAAAAATAAAATATTTCATGCAAAGGAAAATATGGATTGTACCGTAGAAAATGTATTATATGTTTTAATTTGCGATGAATGGAATGAATTTTATATAGGTCAAACAGGAGGCAAACTGAAGAACAGTTCACGCACAACAGATAAGAGACACATCAACGAGACAATTACCTTTAAGTGAACATTTAGATGCATGCACCAAAAGAGACCCAAAATTTTACATTTATCCGTTTTATAAATTTCATACCAATATTGTTTCAGCTAGGTAATCTAGAGAGCATGTTTTATAAACATTTTTGAACCAATATTCTAGCATAAAATGTGCTGTTTTTGCCCATTTTGCCGGTGTTTTAACAGGAGAAAAAACGTGTGTTAACGGGGAGATTCACGCGCCGTTATAACCCGTTTTCATTTATGCGCAGTACAGGGCCATTGTAAACAATGGACCTGTCTCCCAAGTCTTACATCATGTACGGCGTCAACAGTGCCGGGCTTAAAAACCGCTGATGACGTCATAAATCTGACGTAAACAACACGGACGTTGTCCCGCAAATTATTGAACGTCGTACCAGTAAGAGCGTTTCATTTTTATTTTTTTAACGATTTTTTATGTTATTTATGCTAGAATAGCGTTAACGCACGTTTTTTTCGTGTAATAACACCTGCAGAAACCCTCGGGATATGTTGGTGCCCTCGCCCTAACGGGCTCGGGCACCAACCATCCCTCGGGATTCTGTAGATGTTATAACACGAAAAAACGTGTGTTAACCCTACATTGAATAGCGTTAATTGACATCCTATTTTTAGATTAAAAAATATAACTCACGTGATTAATATTGACGTACGTTGTGTACGTTTCTAAGCAATTACACATAATCTTATTTTGAGGCCAAATTTGCCCTGATGAGCAGGAAAGCGAAACCGTTTGGTACATAATAATTTAATTATATCATGGACTGTGTTTTTTTTTCTTTTAATATATTTAACTTTTTTCCGGCACATGTTTTTGAATTTTTCACATGTATACATATATAAATATATGTACAAAAATTCAAAAACATGTGCTGGAAAAAAGTTAAACATATTAAAAGACAAAAACAATACAATGCATGCAGTTCTTTATATATTACCTAAATAAAGTTTCACTTGTATGTTATTGTCGGTATATAAGGATTTCTATGGTACCTATACAATGAGACAACCTCTGACAAGGCTAGTGTTTATAAGATTTACATAGGCTCAAAGATTTTAATATTCACCTTCTCGCCAGTCATTATGTTATTTTTCATATTTTTCTTCTTGTTTAAAGTTCCGATTTGTTTTAAAGATAGGAAACATATAAACCAAATGACAATTTTCAAACGTCGCCATGTCTTCTGCGATAGATGTACACGAGTTCATGGAACTGCAGCAAGATATAAAAATAAAGTATGTCCCGCTCTTGTAATATATTATCCATATTTTACATATTTTTAAGTATAGTATTGTTCTTTATTTAACTTTATTCCATGATCAAATACATATTTATCAAAGTAGATAATTATGGTGACGAAAAACAAATGACGTGTGGCTTATCTGTTTCCTATGTATAAAAAATCCAAAACTTTAAACAAGTAGGCGAATATAAAAACAAAAATAATATCAAACAGGGAATGCCACGTACCAAAAACGCAGCCTCCCCAAAACGAACCCCACATCACCCAGAAAAACCTTTGTGCCTAATGTATTTGCTATTTTCCGAGGCTGATGTAAATTTCATAAACACCATCCTCACACCACACTCACAGAGTTGGATATTGAAGAATGTACCAAGTCAGACGTTGTCTTATTGTATGTCCACCGTAAAAATAACTTCACATCCACAATGATATATACAAAATGTAAGTGATATGTAGAAAGTTTATTTCGGTAATTTTTATAAACTATTTTTATAAATACTTTTTGCATCATATAAATAACAGTTTGTCTTAAAGTGATGAATGTAGCCAAACGAAATTTGGTATGTATTTGACAGTAACAAATGAAATTCTTACATTCATAATTGTTTTCAAAAAACGTGACTACTGACATACAGTTGACCAACGATCGAGAAATCACAATGCACAAATATAGTAAATCAATGGATATACATATGTGTATACAACGTTAATTATAAAACAAAGATAAATTACTTATAATTAGTTATATGTAGCAACTCTCCTAAACAAGTACAGACGCAATAATGTGTCCGCCAGTAAAGATTGAAAAATGTTTGCAAGAGCTATGTACATTTTTCATTAATTCGTGTTAAACGTTTCTCTGCGATGTATTTGTTACATCGGTCACAATATGTACCGACTAAAGAACCGTCGATTGGCGACGGTTTTGTTATTACATGTCGTATACTATTAATGCCAGAAAATTGCTTGAAAATTTTTGTTTCAATGAACTTCCTCTCAATGATGGTTATATTATATCCTTCACATTTGTGTCTTTTTGTTACTGCGTGTGAGTTATTTTGCCCTTTCGCTATTAGCAATTTTCGGAATGTTCTGGACATTTGCACTCCACAGCATTGCCGTAATATATCCCAATATCGCAAGTATATCTCTATATCTTGCATTTGCTTATTTGGGACTCCAAATATAGGCTGGTATTTATAAGCAATCATATGACCAATCTTTAAGACCGTGTCGTAAGGTGCAACATATGGAATTCTTATGTTGTAACTCATTATTTTTCTAATGTCACTTTTTACATTAAAGTTTCTGCCTGAAGTTATAAACACCCATGAATTAGGAGGCAATGATTTCAATAATGTATTTATCTTGTGCCATTTTTTAACATTATAGTCGCATGTTTGTTTAACAAAGCAACCAACAGATTTATTTGAATGTTGGTTGATAATGGCAACTAAGGTGCATAAGATTTGGAATTGTAATGTCGTAGCTGTCCTTGGTTTTCCGTACTGTATGATTGTCTTCGGGATATTTGGTTGAAAGACGCGTATCTGAAATATAATCTTCTATTTTAAGGAAACATTTAAAATATAATTGAAATCGCCAGAACTTTTAAAGCAAAACGTCAAACTTGGACTACTCCTGTAGGTAGTGTCGTAACAATTCTATCAGAACTGCCCTTAATGACAACGTTGGTGACACCATCCTCTTCATGTTTCACAAACTTAGAACGTTTACCGAATACCTTACAATTTAAAACTTCAGTATTAACTTTGAGATATAGTATTTTTCTGTGTTTGTACACCTAATCACGAGCTTCGTTATATTTTTTTTTCTCTTTTGAGGCCCCATATGAGTAACCCCGTTTATTGCATATAAAGTTTAAACAAAATTTATCATCTAGAAGCATAAATATTATCTGATACTACTAAGATTACAATTTTTAACAGCAAGATAAATGATAAATTGGTGTAGATGTTTTGTTTTAAAGATTTCTTATTAATAGAGGTTTTCTTTCACTACTATTCCCTAGAATTTGAATGATTTAATGAAATAATGAATAAATATATATACCAGAGGTAGTTATCTAATGAAGACAAGATTGATTATTTAACTTGCTTATTTAAAAAAAAACAAAAAAAACAAAACAGTCTAAATGTATGAATGTCAACTAAATATGTTTTATCAAAAAGATACTCTAAAGAGAGTTTGCATTGTTTGAAAAAAGCCGTGCAAGATGGAAGTGTAAAAAATCGAAAGGCGAAATACAAGACTTGGTTAGGGAGCATAGTGCTTGAAGCATTTATCAATATAAGGGAAACCACTCTTGCACAGAAATGTTTTTCTTTTTCTGGATAAATATTCACATTATGAATGACTTCGCTCCTATCATTTCATATTGACTGATGCAACAAAAATAAAAAAGGAGTTAAAAAAGAAACAAGGTCAGTAAGAGACCACTGTAGTTCGAACTTTGTTCACAAAAAAAAGGCGTAAAAAGGCAAGGCAGTGCAGTGCTGGAAACAACGGACATCATGTACATGTATGTGAAACACAAATGTAAAATTAACTATCATTTTCAAGAAGAGTCAAATATTTTCTCCACTTTTCACTGAATTTATTAAATTTGTTTTCTTTTTTTGCATTGAACAACTCTGTTTTCAACATTACTTTAACATCATATTTAAATAATTGAATAGATGGAACAGTATTCTTCATTTTGCATTTATATACAGATAATTTAGCCACCATAATTATATTTATTGTGGCTTTACTAAACTGTTCATTTCTCAAGATGACATCAGCCTTGGACCAGTTCAAATCTAAATTAGGGATGTTGTCCTTTAGCCATCTTTTTACATTGTCCCAAAATAGGGTAGTTAATTGGCAATCCCATAGCAAATGTGCAACAGTTTCACTTTGTATGTTACAAAAAGTACACAGGCTGGTGTCTCTAATACCAATTTTTTTGTAACATATAATTTGTCCCTAACATTCTATGATTTATTCTGTATTGGAACCACTGTAACAGTGGATCCCTTGTAGCAGTAAACGGTAAACTATAAACTGATCTCCAGTTAAAGGTTACATTTAAATTTAATTCATCACACCATTTCCGTTTGGAACATGGGAAAGAGTTTGTTTGTACCATATTATCATAAATAATCCTGCATCCCTTACTTTTGCTATTAATAACTTTAAAGCTTCGTTATATTTTATTAGAACCTTATGCCTGATAGGAAACGATTACTTAAGAAAGTTATACCTATCTTCTTATTGACTTGCAATCGAGACAGGTATATATACCGGGGTACTACGTGAACAAAGCATATGTCTTACATGTAATTGAGATACACGACGAAAACATTTAAGAAAAACAGCTTGGCAAAATCTTAATGAATTTGATAAATCAATGTCATCAAAGGGTAAAAGAACACTTATCAATGCGTGTAAGAAACATATGCGTTACGAATCTGAAGTACTGAATTATTGTATAAATCTTGTTATATTTTTGCCATATTTATGTTTGATGCCCTCCCATGTCTAAATACGTTGTCTCTACTGTTCATTAGCCAAAAACATGAATTTGTCGAGCTTGGTAATAAATGAGCTTCTCCCTGGGATAACTCCCACAGTAGACTAAGTATAGCACAAACGTTGCCGCTTGATTAGTCTAGATTGTTCGGGTACGAATTCTTCCCTTTTCATACTCATAACTCATAATAGTGCTGGTTAATCAACAATATATACAGATTTAGCTCCAACCTGCGTTATCTATACATAATACTGCAATTATGCATTACTGATGTTTTCCCATCTAATAAGGAGATAGCATCTTTGCTAGTCCGTGGGGTTTCAATGAGTCTTCGTTTTAGTCGGAAAACTACAGTTCCGACAGAGAGCTGAAAAAGATAGGTAAGACAGAAGAAAAGGGAAAGAAAATGATATGGGTTTTGATGGGATTTGCAATCCACTTGTAAAATTAGAGGGCAAACGACTGAACCACAACACCACGAATACCGGCTAAATGGTGAAGGAAAACATAAGGTGATTTTAAATTTTATATAAATTAAAGGCAATTGAAGAGTATTCAATTAAACGTGCTTCGTTATAGGCTAAATACCTATGATTTGTTTTTCTTAAGGCCATATTATTATTATTATTAAGGCCATATGAAAAAAATAAGTAATCATATTTTGTTTCATTTTTTAAGGCCATATGAAAATTACTTGTATCTAGAATAATTGGAAATCATGTCACACAAACCTGTCTATCCTACATCATACAATGTGAAGTGGCAGTCATAGCCTTATAATATATTTTTAACCTAACACAAAGAGATTAAAGCTAAAATGGTTCACATATTAAAACTGATATTGGCATATTGAGAACATTGTAAATTGTTAACGCATAGTTATACTATCAGTCTGTGCAAACGAAATAATGACCAAAATTATTACACATGTTTTAACTGACTTTGAAATATTGACAATATTGTATTGTCAACGTGAACATGCTTGATACATGTACATTTTTTTGCTTTAATTTTGTGGATACTTAATTGAAGTGCAACTTATGCAAACTATACCGATATATTTTACCAAATCTGTGTAACACAGCACATATCATATTGCAAATTTGCTGCATCTTTTAACATTAAGGCAAATTTACATATTTACATGAAATAAATACGCTATAAAGAACATTTGCTTGAAGTTTTGTTTTGCCTAAACTAAACATTTTCTTTGTTTTCAAAAGCTTCAAAAGATTCTTTTTTGTAACCTCACAAGCTTTAAAGCTGTTACAAATCACGAAACTTACTATTCTTTTACTATCATATCTAAATACAGACGTATGTCTTTTTCGCAAATTTCACCCAACATTTGACATCATTCCATATCTGACTTTAACACTTTATTCTCAACTAACTATACTCTATGTGTTCTTATTTATACATTGTCAGAGCGGCTTATCAGATTATTGTGTTCTTGGGAGTGTCGTTACATTTTATATACAACGACCTCAAGTGATGACTGAAGTCTGTTCCACCTAATTTTGGACCATTAGCTTATTGGCGTCTTCGTATGTATTTTTGCTTTTTAAAGCATATTTACATCTCGAAATTTAATATCTCCAGGCATCTTTTTTGTATTTCCATTATTTCTTACTAAAAATTAAAAATCCGATTTTTGTGTGATTTTCTCCATAGGACGTAATGCAAAATGAGGTACGTCGTGCGTCGCGTTTATTCCCAAGATGGTTGCGTACACAGCTGATATCAGGGACGTACTCAAAATTACACAAGTCGAAAGAGACAAGTTTTTACGGTGCATATTTGC
This sequence comes from Saxidomus purpurata, assembly GCA_022818135.1. Classification (NCBI taxonomy): domain Eukaryota; kingdom Metazoa; phylum Mollusca; class Bivalvia; order Venerida; family Veneridae; genus Saxidomus; species Saxidomus purpurata. The sequence continues at coordinate 58,796,141 of JAFMSR010000003.1, forward strand.
TATTTAATAAATGTATATATGCCGACTTGAGCAAATCCGTATCGACAGTTGAACTATATAGGCATACCGACTTACTTTAAGTTACCGGCATTCCGCACAGTTTCTTCATTTAATATACATGTAAGGGCCATACAATTTGAATTGTCGACATTAGACATGTGTATCAGACAGAGAGTTTTCGGGACGACTGTTAGTATATAATAAAATAAAATGAAATATGTATTGTCGGAAAACGGCAAATATATCAAATTTGTCTTAGACACGCTGATAGAGAAAATATATTACATAAAAAAGAAAACCCACACTCGGGTGCGGACTAAGATCTCAGATGCAAAGGAAGGGGGTGACTTTCTTTGGGCGTCCACATCAACATTACGGGATCGTTTTCAATTACTTTCATAAATGAAAAATATTTTTTTGCGAGTAGATTTTTTTTTAAAAATAGGATGAATTCCGCAACTGCGCGTCCTAGAATAGATACTGCCTAACACTCCCGTAACAGGTAATATATCAAGTATACCATTCTATACAGACAGTACCTGCCTGACCGCGGACACACAGACGCACGAACATACGTCAAATATTATTTATTACTTCGAATATATCTTAAACAACAATAACAAGTCATTTTGAAGCCTTCGTACATACGAACCATTTCCAAATGATTTTTTTTTCTATGAAAGCACGTTTCTGGCTACGATGTCTGGTTAGCAGGCATATTTCTGTAAAAATTGAAAACAGTGCCCTTATCAAGATTTTCCGACCCTGACAAAATACAAATATTTCGTTAAAGCGACGATAGGACGAAGCGAAGGGACGATAACACGATGCGAAGGGACGTAAGCACGATGCGCAAGGCCGAATACACGATGCAAAGACGATATTCAGATCGTATTTTTGCATTGTCCAATCGCGTGTTCGCATCATCCCGTCGTAGATTAGCAGCGTATTATCGCCACTTCGCATCGTTACCCTTACGGAACACGTAAGCTCTACATGTATATGGACGCGGATTTTGTCCAAACAACAGTAAAAAGGGGGTATGCCTACAAATGAAGAAAGCACATGCATATCGAAGAGGTGATCCCTTAAAAGAGTATAAATTCTACGCGCTCTGACAAAGGTGTATGTTCCGCATTTGTTGTGCTAGGCTTTGAAAATACGGTACGAGCAAGTTTCGGAGAATTGAAATGTATGTTGTCGTTTTAAGATCAATAGATCTAGGTCATCACTGTCCGAAGGAAAATAAATGGATTTGGAATGGATTATGGAGTGTTCAGGGTTATACTGTGACATGCATATTGGGCCACTGTTTAAATGAATGGGTGTTTTACTTGCATGTTATGCTACTTCATTTACAAGGCGGTGCCCCACTATATTCCTTTAATTGTTCGTTTTGTCCTCGTGTGTTTGCTTTGTATGCTAGTGTGTGTTGGTGGTGTGCACTTCTGGGTGCTGTGGGGCTCGTTTTGGGGAGGCTGCGTTTTTGGTACGTGGCATTCCCTGTTTGATATTATTTTTGTTTTTTTTGTGTTTTCATTTACAATTCAACAAATGCTTGAATTTTTTCCAAAATGTTTAGTGATGTCATTGACATGAGTAAATCTTAAATGTGTAACAAACTGTCAGTACGACATTAGGTTATATCTATGAAACGTTCCAACGGAATCATTTGAAAGCAGAAATTAGATTAGGTAAATCCCTTTTATTCTAGATCTAATTAAAAACACGTGAACTTTGGCATAACTTCTCTGTAACGGAAGAGTAAACGTCAATGGCGTCCAATGTAAACAATGGCGAGTATCCATAGAAAAAAATAATAAAATAAAAAATATAAATCAGCATCTTTACAAAACGACGTGATTGTCTCAAAATCGCTTGAAATTACCGAGGGTGACTTTTTTGTAGATCACTAAACAGGTAAAATCTATACGAAAACCAAAGTTGGGGGTCCAAAGTTGAATGAAACAGACTTTAGTATGTTACGTAGTTATAAGCAATTAGCCCCAGGAATAAAGCAACAGTCAGCCATCATGTCATCATGAGGCATGTTATACTTTAGTCTTATTAGCGTTTTATATTATTTATCAGCTTCTTTATTCAAATTCAGTTACCATCACTATTCATTTTCGCTGGTGCAGGTAGTTAAAGAGATTTATGAATCCCTTCGGAAATCAAGTATCATCTTTAATAGACGTATGTATCCCATGTCGACCAAACAACGATCAAACATAGTATTCGTAAATATCACAATATACTTGACCTTTTTTATCATATTTAATTTACTTGCATTTCTTATCATACTCATTTGTTTACCCGGAGACTTTCATTCGAATCTAGGCACAGAAGATACCAGATCAATCGGATTTGCTTTCAGCTCTTCAATATAAACAATTGATTTATCAGCTCATTTCTGTATTATAATGTCCATAGTCTAAAAACAGAATATTATAACAGTCGGATGATTTGCGTCGTAGTATCTTCCGAGTTGGCTGTATAGTTTTGGATCACACGAGAGGCGGAGCTGATCTATGAATCCAACGAGAAAGATACATCTGCAGATCCACCAACTTTTATAAATTTCCATTTATTATATCAATTTACCTAACGTCATAAAAATTACATATAAACGCTGATATGTGTCATGAATGACATAAAATCAAAATAAAGCGCTATTTCGTGTTACGTTTTATATGACGTCTACGTCATAACGTATGTGACGTCATGTAAGTCTTCCGTGTATAAACTAACAACAGCAATAAAATATTAGAAAGTTCAGATTAACATTAATATAAAACATAAGCTTGAAACTATATATGCTGAGTATAAAGAATTTGGCATTCTTTCTTTCTCTGAAACCTGGTTATTTACATCAACACATACTAGTTTAAAGTTAGTTAATACTAATTTATTTTAGCTCGATTGTGAAGAAAGCGTGTAGCTTATCGAGTAACTCTTGAGTCCGCCTCCTGGAAAAAAAACAGTTCTGGTGTCAAATGAGGAAGTACGGTCTTGACCCAAGTGGGGCTCGAACCTGCAATCTCCGGGATGAGAAGCAGACACATAATAATGACCAAGCATGGAAGCGCTATTTTACATATAAGAAATACACTTCATTACACACGTAGACGGGATTTAGAAATCCATGATGTCAAATGAATTTGAGTTGAGCTAGTCAACAAAATTAATCGAAATTTGTTTGGTACATTTTCTAGACCTCCTTATATAACATAATATGAGCACACAGAGATCGAAGACTCTATCCATCTTGCTGTAGATGCTGATATTAAAGATATTATCATCACAGAGGCTAGAAATATAAATATTATTTGTCTACAGATTTCAACACATTCTATATCAGACCCTGCACATTTTACTAAAAACTCTTCTCTGATTTATATTTTTTTTCGTCCAACCCAAGGCTTTTTTATGTGTCAGATGTAGATAAAAAAAAAAATAATAATAAACAGGGAATGCCACGTACCAAAAACGCAGCCTCCCCAAAACGAGCCCCACAGCACCCAGAAGTGCACACACACACACACACACACACACACACACACACACACACACACACACACACACACACACACACACACACACACACACACACACACACACACACACACACACACACACACACACACACACACACACACACACACACACACACACACACACACACACACACACACACACACACACACACACACACACACACACACACACACACACACACACACACACACACACACACACACACACACACACACACACACACACACACACACACACACACACACACACACACACACACACACACTAGCATACAAAGCAAACACACGAGGACAAAACGAACAATTAAAGGAACACAGTGGGGCACCGCCTTGGAACGGTCAGTGGCAAACACACCACTGTTGTATTTAAGATTTCATTGTCCTATCTTTGGTCTTTTTAACTTCAGAAACTCAAACAAACACACTTGTAAACGACACATAATAAGTATGGCTATTTGATAAAGGTATTTACCGACTTCTACGAGAAAAAACATAATACACAAATTGGGATCACTTTAAAGACGCAATTATCAATATCTGTTCAAATAAAATAACTAATGCTAGTCTCAATGCCTCCAAACAGTGTATTCAAAATTAAGATATATGGTATATATTAGGCCTTGTGATCCTACTTGGTTCATCTCCAGTTTAAAGAGGCTTATTAGACAAAGCAGAAGAGCTTTAAAAAAGCGAAGCGTACAAATGGTTAGCAGGACTAGTCGAAATCTAGAAATCTGCAAACTAAAGTTGTTCGTGACATTAGATATCCCAAAGGAAACTATGTATATAAACTCGCAAATAAGCTCAAAACAGAAACCATAGCGTCTAAAAACCTGGTGTTCAAGCCTGAAACTTTTATTAAACCGTCTTCATCATCTACAACTCCACCTTTACAAGATGGCAACGTACTCGCACAAGATGAATTGTCATTGGCGAACATTTTTAATGACTGTTTCCGATACCAAGCAATGCTGAATGAAGACAGTTAATTTAATTCTAAATGAGGTTTGTCCTACAGCTACGATGAATTCGATTGTTGTAACCCCGGCCTAAATAAATCAGTTTTACATCACTTTCACTGGGCAAAGCACCAGGACCTGACGCTAAAAAACAAGGAGAAACTGAAATAATTGTCTGAAGAAATATTTTCACCTCTCTCTGAACGTTTTAAACAATCACTGTCTACATCTCAATTCCATGAAGCTTGGAAACAAGCCAACGTAACAATATTTCTAAAACAGGAGATCGTTTACTACCGCCCTATATCTGTCTTGTTTACAATAATGAAAGTTTTTGAAAGAATTGTCTTTGTAACGAATTTACTTTTACATTTGTATTTAAAAATTTGTGCTACAAACTGACTCTGTCAATTCTGTCGAACATTTTTCCCAGTCAAGGCAACTATGTACAGTTTATTTTTCATTGCAAGCGTTTTTGAAATAAAAGCATGTAATATATATGCAATCTACAGTAGACTTTTTTTCTTAAAGCCGAACTGATTATCAATCAATTTCTTATGCTTTTCTGCCCAGTTTGTTAAACGTGTTTCAAAAAGTTTCGAGTATATCTTAGAACTAGTATTGTCCAACGTTAATCCACGGAAATTGTTCGCTTCGTTATTACCTCCCTTAAATATTGGTACAATTATACCTTTCCCCATAAATGTGGAAAGGAACCATCGCTAAATATTTTATTGTACAACTTTACTAAAAAACAGGAAATTTAGTCAATGGAATTCTTAAATACTTCTGCAATGAGGTGGTCTAATCCTGGATTTTTTTAATTGTTCTGTGCAAAAACTGCATTCCTTTCTTCTAGTTCTCAGAACCGTTTCGGATTTGATTTAGCTAAGTTAGCTATACGCTCACCTTCTTTCCGTTTAAATAAACGCTTATGTTTTCGTTTTATACTTACAAATGTACATAAGTTTGTTTCGTATTTAAATATGCATTTTTATTATCGTTTGATTTATTTCTTAAAAACAAATAACGAACTGTATTGAACTTTTTGCATGCATTAAAACAGTCCTTGTTGAACCATTGATTTTCCCCTCGCAGTTTATCTTTTCGTGCGCGATATGTTTTTGGCGATATTTTCCAAAGACACTAAATGTGTTATCGTGCATATTTGTGTAAATTCTCGCATGGATTAGTCAATTGTATTTTGATTAAAATCAGCTGTTAATTGCTGAAACGTAACACTACTGTTTTGTAATCTTGATCGAAGCATATCAATACGCGTATCATCCCATGAAATAAATACAATGTAGTTCTTCGGTTGACGTAGGGCCACATGTTTTTGCTGTTAACACTTTTCGCTCAGTGCAAAAATGTAGCGAACAGTGATCCGATAACTCGTTTGGAATGTTAATACCGAAATGCGTAACATATATAAAATCATTTTTGTTTATTAAAAGTAATCTACAACACTCGAACCATTTTTTGTTTATAAATGTGATTCTCCTATATCCTTGTCACTATGAAGCCTGTCATTACCTATTAATAGATTTGCTGATTCGCACAGTTCAATAAGTCGCTTGCCTCGTAAATATAGAACACTATCTCTATAAATTCTATGAAAAGTTATAAATATTTGACTGTAATTCTAAAGTATTGTCCAACAATTCATCAAAAACCATGTAATTAAGCTCCATAGAAGTTTTACTGTTTAAATCACCGTTCAAAAATACTTTTCCTCGGTTCTTGTTTTTTTCAATTCCCAATTATATCAATTCGAATATAACAGTCTCATAACGATCAAAAACTTTAGATTCATAAGGAGGTATGTATACATATGACAAATAAATGTCAATATTAGAATGGAACACTTTAAACCATATGATTCCACACTGATGTTATTCTATAATTTGAATTTTTTCATTTAAATATGTTTAATAATGTATTATAATGCCACCACTGTAGCGACCCTTTTTAGTATGAGGTGATTTATTACCAAATAAATGAAAGGCACAGTAACCTGCAATTTCAAAATTAAAGTCATGTTTTCTGGGAAGCCAAGTTACTGTAAAAAATAAGAACATTCTCTTTTTGAGTTATTTCTATAAAGTCTATGTCAGACGATTTTCTGATAAGTCTATTCACGTTCCATGATAAAATGCCAACGTGCTGCTCGTGACCTCCCTAGGATGCAGCTTATGGCGGTGGCGTATATGGGTGACCTTTCATAACCTGATGTAAGGATATTCGTGCTTCACGCCACTCTCTTGGTAGCTGAACACCGACATCATGATCGGTTTTCTTGAATTCAATTTTCAGTGGATAAGATGCGATTTTATTTTTTTCCCGGACACCGTACTTATGAAATTTCACAACGATGGGGCGTGGTTCTTTCGCCCTGGCTGGATTGCCCAGGCAGTGAGCCCGATCAAATGTCATGGGGTCTGCATCAAATTCCATGTGCTCTTTTATTAATTGTTTTACTATATTTTCACAGTTTTCATGTTCACGCATCATTTCTGCAGCATTATGTTTATCAGGCGCTGGTGCAAATATATTTGTTTCCGGTATATCATAAAATATGAGGTTCTCTTGCATATTTGCAGGGCCTCACATGGTTTTTGCAAATTTCGTTTCTGCTTTTTCGATGCTTTTAGGTCATCTGATTGTTCGTCATATTTGTTACTTACGAACGCGTTTGCTACCTCCACTTCTGATACTCTGTTTTCATTCTTTTTTTACTTTGTTTTCCAAGTCACACACTTTTACACTAAATGCATTTACTGTCTGTTCAACATTTTCAATGTTTGTATTGACATTTTTATACTTTTTATGTCATCTATAATAGTAGTAGCCCATGATGGTGGTTGAAATCCATTAGCTGTAGATGGTGCATTCATGAACTCTGGATACTGTCCTGGGGCCGACTCGGAAATGGCTGTTGTGAGTAATTCACACCTGACCAGCAATACGGCGATTCAAATGTAAACTATTCTTATGAAGTTTGTTTATTTTTTGTGAAGTTTGTTTCTTTTGACATTTACTATCAGTGTTATTATAATCGTTACTCACTTATTTCCTGTCTTCGTGTGTTTGTGCTGAACTGTCCACACCAGATTTTTCAGTGTGGTGAAACTGTCCGCTATTTGTGAACATGTATTGTCTGAACACAACGGAGACATGTTTTTTCGTTTTTTCTTCTCGATAGGTTTTTTCCTCGTTCACTTAAAGTTTTTGTAAAGAAATCTTAATTTTAAATTTTATCCCACAAATGTCACGGAGCTTAAAATCAATGCCTTGCCTAGAGGTCACATGCCGTGTTTTGTTATGATCATGCATGACGTAGAATAGTAGCAACACCGGTCAAAGTATCAATTCGTTTATTGTATGTACTTACGGATTAAACAATAGCAATTTTCGCACATCAGCTGACGTGTTTGGATAGGCACCAATGACTAAAAAAATTATAAGTTAAGACTGTTAATTGGAGGGATCAAATAGTGATGATTTATGACTTTATGTATAATATGAAACGATTTTATGATTTTATATTTTCCCCGAGTACTCTGCTAACCGAATACTCTGATGTTTGATCGAGTAACCGAGGATTTTATCTAGTATAGTAAAGTACAATGGATTACATCGTAAGAGCCAGAAGAACTGCCGAAGTGCAGACATACTAGCAGGTGGGATACACATTTTCATGTCGGTGTTTGTCTCAATCGGAAATTTGTAGGGTACGGCTCAAGTAAGGGAACTTCTGTGTTAAAAGAATGTACATTTAGAAGGCAGGAAAGTATTTAATCTGTGTATGCCTAATTGATGAAGCTAGCGAAAGCAGTGTTTGATAAACTAAATGGAATTATAAAAATGAGCTTTGTGGTGCGATTTGCCAAATCTACAATTTACCCGGAAGCGAAAAATTCAAGAGTTGGTCCTTCATGTAACAGTTTTGATTTTAAGGATTTAAAATGTTGCAAATGATTATTTCACGTAATTGTCAGCTCCCCCAACTGTTTATAGCCTCCGTCAGTCAAACATACCCTTGTCTTGACTTTCTACTTTCTTTTTCAAACATTTCGTAATTTCTTTATAGATTCATAAAGTCAGGAATTATGGGATTCATTATACCCTGGAAATTATAAAAAAAAGTTATCTGAAATATTCAGTAAGTATATATTTACATAAAAATAGTCTACATTTTTTTTAGTTTTTGCCTAGGCCTTTTACTGTAGAGCACTCTTTGACTTCTTAAGGAAATTCTGACATGTAAAATCAAGCAACGAGCAAGACACATATGTAGTACTCCTAATGTGGAAATGGTCACAAATAACTCTACCTCAAAGGTGAAATAATTTTCCCTTATATGTAAACTTTTATCTCATATTTTTCTAAAGATTTTTTTTCTGTTTTCAACCATGAAACTTTCAATACTAAAGCTCAGTTCACATTAACTAGAAGCATTTATTGGCCAGTTCTAATAATTACCCATAAACCATAGTAATTGTACTAGTTTACTGAAGTGTCATAACATTTGTAAATAACTTTTGTAGAGGTCTGACCTTCAATAGTTTGTTGTTTATGATGGGCCAATTAAAAGTGTCTCGACAGTACCAAATAAGAAGGTGGAGACAGTTGAATAATCTAAGTTATGGATGAGGATGGTGCAATAGAAAAGGAGATGTAATTAAGGACTTTTTCCATGAACTCTTTCAAAACACTAATATGTTAATGTCGTTTTTAACTTTCGTGTTCTTTTTAGTACTTTACAGACATTGGGATGAAGTGTACAGTAACAGCGCATTTGCATCAGGATCCAAGGTTCAATCTACACTAGTGCACAGGTAGTGGTAGTGTCCTTAGGCAAGACAAAGATAACTCCACATTGCCTCTCTCTCTCTGTCTAAATAATAATAATAATAATAATAATAATAATAATAATGATAATATCTTAGATTTTAGAAGGTAAGCACATTATGACAAATATACAAAATATTTGCATATTTTCAATGTAGCCTTCTGAGAAAGATAGCATAAATTATACACAAAATGAAATGAAAATTAAACGAAATGAAAATCTACAAATTTTCTTTTACTGCAACTTCCCGGACATTATTTCTGATTCTGATTTATTGAAAACAGACGTTATTCCGCTCAACTCGATTTAAGAAGATGTGTTCAACGTTTAGACGACCCCAAACTATTTTGCCTAATCCGTCCTCAACGTTCACATCGGACCTCAATTTAAACATGACAAATATAATTAAGAAATAAGATAAGCTAGAAGCAAGATAACGCTTGTAGCAATTTGTCCCCATTCTAAATCAATGAGACAGACACTATGATAATCCCCTTTATGAAGGGGTATTTGTGACTGCCTGCTTCTTAATGGCAAGTAATGTGCAGTAGTAAACCAGACAGGACTTTTAATTAATTGTATGGTATGTAGTTTGTTTTCAACATTTGTTTTCAACATTTGTAGAATTATGTCCCTGATTTAACAAATTAAGCTTTTCGAGTTATGGTATACATTACTGACAAAATCCCCTATACACGTCGATACGATCTCGAATACACTGATATCGAATCCATTTGTATTGAGATTAAATTTTCAAACACTAGGTCAGTTTTATCTAGTTTCGACCTCCAGACTCGAAACAGTCATGGATAGAACATTTTGAAATATTACTTGACAAAAATGATTTACTGAACTATAATTCCCATATTCTTGATGATATGAACATAAATTATTTTGTCGATAAGACGTCGGGATATTTTAAAAATGCAAAATCGAACAATACAGAAAATATAACAGGAATTATGGTTCCGAATTACAGTATAAGTGATCATTTTCCGATTTGCTTTACACATTCAATGAGTCACAACTGCAGTGGTTCGTTTCATAAAACAATTAAATATAGGTGCTTTAAAAAGTTAGACGAATGTACTTTTCAGCATGATTTATTAAACATGGGTCTTGATACGTTGGAAATGTACGATGATCCTAACGTTTCATTAATTTTTTTCTATGATATAATAAATGTGTCCTTAAGAAAGAACGCGCCAATGAAAGAAAAAAGAATAAAAAGATGTATACAACCTGAATGGTTCACGGACGATATTAAATGCGCCATTAATGAACGAAACAAATTGCTTAAAGACAAATTGTTCTATAAATACAAAATTAAAAGAAATAAAATTTACAATATGATCAAGAAAAGCAAAAATAACTTTTATAACGTTGCCATAAAAAATAATACATCACCAAGTTATTTATGGAAAAGTATCAAGAATATATCTGGAGATACGCAATATAAAAACGCGATACCTACCAGACTTATATATAATGATAAGGTCATAGAAAACCAATCACAAATCTTAAATGTTTTGAATGAACATTTTGTCAATATTTCGAATATTATCGAAAAAAAAAAAAATAATAATATCAAACAGGGAATGCCACGTACCAAAAACGCAGCCTCCCCAAAACGAGCCCCACAGCACCCAGAAGTGCACACCACCAACACACACACACACACGTGTGACGCGTTTTGTAAGGAAAAACTTCTCAAAACTCAAGAAAATTCTTGACAATAAACTTAAGTATGCTACGTTCAATATTGCCTACATTTCAGCATTTGAAGTGAAGAAAATAATTAATAAATAAAATCCCAGCAAATCAATTGTAATTGACGGTATTTGTCCAAGAATTATCAAGCTCTGTGGTGACTATATTACACCGGCCATAGCTCATATTATCAATCAGAGCATTCGTATTGGAATATTTCCAAATAAGTTTAAAGAGGAATTTGTTATACCAATTTTTAAAAATGGAAATAAAGAAGACCCAAATAATTATCGACCAATTTCGATTTTACCAACTCTGTCTAAAATATTCGAACGACACATTGCTTCACAGCTTCAAAAAATTCTAAATTCGACGAACATAATCCATTTCACTCAGTTAGGTTTCCGCCAACAGCATTCTTGTCACACTGCTCTTATTCACTTAATAAATACATGGTTAAAAGATATAGGTTCTGTGAGGTACGTTGGGGCAGTGTTCCTTGATTTAAGGAAAGCTTTCGATTTAGTCGACCATACAATTCTCTAACATAAGCTTGAACTGTATCATTTTTCTAAAAATACAATTAAGCTTTTCGAATTGTATTTGTCCAATAGAAAGCAAGTCATTAAGGAAAATAACGTAACATCTAAGAAACTAGAAGTAACTTCCGGGGTTCCTCAGGGCTCGATCCTAGGACCTCTTCTCTTTCTCCTATACATTAATGACATCGCTTATGAAATGGACTCAGGTAATATCGACTTATACGCAGATGACTCTACCCTTTTTTAATCCAACTCTGATATGCAGAATAAACTGCAAACAAACTTGAACGCAATTACTGACTGGTGTAAAGTAAACAATATGTCGCTTGATCCTTCAAAAACTAAATGTATGATAATTACTACGACCCACAAACTAAGAAGTAAAAATGATTTGCATCTGAAATTAAATATAGCTGACTCTGAAATTGAAAATGTTACTGCACAAAAGATTCTTGGTGTTTATATAGACAACGCATTATCATAGAAGTTACAATTACAACCAGTTTGTTCCAAAATTAATAACAAAATAATATGGCGCCTGTTTATATAAAAGATTTGCCGAGATTAAAGATTCACCTTTCCAGTAATAATGTAAATTGCCTTAGATCAATTACTAACAATGACTTGGTAACACCTAAACAACGATCAAATTACACGAAAACCTCATTTTCCTATATGTCTGCACAATACTGGAACAATACTCCTACAAATATTCGCTCAGTTACATCTTTGAGCTTATTCAAACAGTCACTGAAAAACTATCTTTTAAGCAGATGTAATTAAATATTTTTATTATCCGATAGATGTTTGTTAGGTATAAATGCGATTATTTATTTTCAATTCTTGAGTGATTGTCGTTTCAATGTGTAAATGGTGTATGATATCGTTTTTAATGAAAATGTTGATGCTGAAGTATAAACAAACCAATTGTTGACGTACGGACGACGGACATTCAACGATCATAAAAAGGCCATGAATATTACTAAAAGCTAAACTGTATCCATTATGTTTTTAAAAAGCAGATCACAACCATGTCCCTTCTCTAGATAAGACATAATGCAACATAAAATAACATAATGTTAACATAAAATCATGCTTATTGTTTTTATTCCCTAAATAAGACATTGTTGTTTGGAGTGAACATGTCTGTGATTAATCTTTATATCTCATACTTCAATGAACAAGATTAACATTTGTGTTTTCGATCTGAAATATTTCATTATTGCCTAAATGTTTTGTACATGTTAATACTTTTATATAATTTTAATAATGCAAGACGAGTGTACGTTAATGATGAAAATTCTAAAATATGTTAGAAAGACAATGCAAGTCTGCCCCAGAAAGTTTTATTTTTTCGAGAACTAAGGTATATTCATCTAATGAAAGTTTGCATATGCTACAGATACTTTTATGTTAAGAGGACAATATATAGGAAATTGCCTCTTATTCTAAATCAATTTGAATTAAGCCTTGCACGTTTTGAATACTAATCAGTATGTTACATGAAAAAACCCATTACGAAGTACTTGCAGTAACTAATCTTTGTAATTTGTTCTTTACAAGGAAATGTTCTTACCTGTTAAAAGATACAGTAAATACTGTTAACAAGAAGATGACCTTGACTTTTTTCAAAGTCAGTTGTTAAAACAAGTACATGCAAATGATCTCTTGTTCTAAACTATACCTGGCCATTTAAAGGGTTTATGTTAGACCTGATTATGAATATACTTTTGCATTCTTTTAATACTTCTCTTTCAAGAATGCTACATATAACCTCTTGAGTCTACACTATTTTTACCATTAAATCTTGATTGTAATTCCTAATTCTTTATTGCTGCAGTTTACAAGTTATTGATTGCTCCAAGCATTGGAACCCCTCTTATCACGATATTTTGTAAGATCACATAACCTAACATACCACAGGATCACAAACCAGGCCAGTGTAGACCCAGATCAAGGACTCTAACTTAATTTCAGATTTGCAACATTTGTTGGACTTGATAACAAATACTTAAGCCCTACCACTGAATATTGCTTTGTTTTCAATATGGGTCCAAGAACTGTCATTTAAAAGACATTAATAAAATAACATTTTAACATTTGACCAATTCTTAATAAGAAAAGTTATGTTCATTTTTTTTTCTTCTTTTTATTTTTGGAATTCATGCAAATTAGCATTATACTTCACAAAATGATCTGTTACTTTTACGTAGACAAATCTACCAGCCAGAAAAACTGTTCAAATTAACTTGCCCGCTCAAAACTTAAGGTTGTGGTAAGGGTGTTTCTATATATAAGACAAAAACACACTGTAGTGGCATCGTTCATAATTGAGTATTTTATGTCAATTGACTGCATACAATGGATTTATAATATATTTGGCTTTCTTACTTGTCATTAATTAACTATTCAAAACCTTTCAAATCATAATTCACATAATTTCAATGAAATGCTCATAAATGTTTCTTTTTGTAATTTCTGTAAATTTGTTGTTTGATTAAATTTCGCTTCTTTCTATAATTACAAGTTTTGTCATATAACAATCATACAAAGCATAGTTTAGCAATGTTATTAAGAAGTTAAATCCAAGGAAATCAAAGGACTAAAACAAACTGATAGTCACTGATTTATTTTATAGCTGAATTTATGATAAATATAAAACATTTCTGCTTGTGACACATTGTTTGAGTATACACTCAAGGTAAGAGTCGATATCGTTCTTCATATATTATACTACATTTTGTTACCAAGTGTTCTAACTAAGAAATTGCTTTGTCTTAGGGATATGTATTTTTATCATGATAAATGTTTGAATAATTTTGTTTGCATGCGGAATGAGTTCGTCGGTTAATAAGAATAATGGCTAAAAGTCTGTAGAACTGCAATTTCTTTCTTAGGGTTGAGAACTCTGTTTGACAGAATTTTCTGTTACTAAGTTTTTTTTGAAAACTGATGTACAACGAGTTCAGTTACAATTTCCCTGTTGTAACTGGCTGAAATTGTGAATGATATTACTTTTTTGAATCTATATTCTGCTGGTAGAAAAACTTGTCTGCTTTTGATAGAAGTGTAGTTCAAGATTATTCGACACATCGTAGGTAGGTAGGTAGGTAGGTAGGTAGGTAGGTAGGTAGGTAGTTGGGTGGGTGGCTCGGTCGGTGGGTCGATGGGTGGGTCGGTGGGTCGGTCGATCGGTCGGTCGGTAGACATCCACATTACATATATACAAACAATTGAATGTTCAATACATATTACAATAGAAATGGTCGTATGTGATAGATTTTCCAAAACTCATTTAATCATATTGTATCATCATATATACTCAGTATAATTTAGATAATTACAAGGTGTTACTACACTATATCACGAATAAAATGCAAAGAATATTTAGAACAGAAATGAACAATTCGAGAAGAAATGACTGGTTAAGGTAATGATGGGTAAATGATGTGTGGACAAGACGAGCACTTGGTGTCAGTTTCGTGTCCACTGATATGGTGCACGATTTTATGCTGATTGAGTGATTCAGTTAAGGATAGATACTGGAGCATAATGATTAATTAATTATCTCAGTGACGTACTTCTGAGAGTGCCACAACGTGTGTGAAATCTTCTGTGTAAAAAGGAAACAAAAACAACGCTTGTAAGGGATAAGTGCAGGGGAAGTGGTGTCTCGCGGTTTGTGACCTTGACTTTCATTGAGTGAACCCGGTCCTTGCGCTTGACACATTGTATCAACTTATCGAAAATTTGTGCAATCTTTCAATGTATAACATAGTTACAGTCTGAACAGGAGAAAAAGTGTAAAATGGTATCAAACTTGATTACATTTTATCAAACAGGAGCAAATGTTTTCTTGTTAACTGCATGTGTCTTACTTTACTACAAGCATATGGAAATGGCACACCTTGGTCCAAAAACACATTTTATATGCTCATAGTATAGGCAGTCACCAGTTTCATTAACTATTAATCATATCAAAATGTTTGTCACACCTAATTAGTCATTACAGGAGTTGGGCATTATCTGCCATATCATGTCTATTATTATCTTATCATTTACCCGCTCAAAAACTCAAGAAGGTTGTGGTAAGGGTATTTCTATATATAAGACAAAAACACACTGTAGTGGAATCTTTCATAATTGAGTAATTCATGTCAATTGACTGCATACAATGGATTTATAATATATTTGGCTTTCTTACTTGTAATTAATCGTGTAAGTTTGTATTTGTTGAATAGACCAACATTTGTTAACTTTAAAGTTGTTTCACATATTCCATTAACAGCAATGATAAGCAAACAATAAGTGCTGACTATATCTAAAAACAAAAATAATATCAAACAGGGAATGCCACGTACCAAAAACGCAGCCTCCCCAAAACGAGCCCCACAGCACCCAGAAGTGCACACCACCAACACACACACACACGCACCCCCCCGCCCTTCCCCCCACCCCCCCCGCACACACACACACACACACATACACTACCAACACACACTAGCATACAAAGCAAACACACGAGGACAAAACGAACAATTAAAGGAACACAGTGGGGCACCGCCTTGGAACGGTCAGTGGCAAAAACACCACTGGGGAGCTTAAACCGGTTTATGGTGCGCACCCAACCTCACTCTTTGACCTTAATTGACCAAAAAACGGGTTATCCATATTAAGAATATCATCCAGATAGCGTGATGTACTATTAAAAGCAGTGATAATGTCTGCCTGCGTATCTGGAGAAAGACTCAACATAAAGTCTCTTTCATAACAATATAAAAACAAATCTGCGACAAGGGGTGCACAATTTGTTCCCATGGGAATACCGATTACTTGTCTGAAAACTGCATTCCCAAACCTTATATAAATGTTGTTCAATAAAAAGGAAAGGGCTTTACAAACTTCGTCACAGGTCCACATTGTATAATGTTTAACAATACAGCTAGTAAAAACAGCTTTATCGAAATTGCCGGCGAGAAATGTAGCATTCTCCCTGGCAAAAGTCTTTTGAATTAGGGCAGTTAGCTTGTCATCAAATTATGTGGTAAAGTGGTATACAGAGTAGAAAAATCGTATGTACTGACTGAAGTTACTTTGTAATTATTAACTTTAAACTTATCCAGGATTTCGCCAGAATTTTTGATCGACCAAAATAAATGTTTACCAGAGTTTTCGTATACTTTATCACAATATCTTTTCACGTGGGCTTTTATAGCAGTTAGGCAAGATGTTAATAGTTTTGAAATATTTGTAGTGGTACAAGAGCTTGAATTAGCGATGAAACGAGCTTTATATGGTTGTTTATGTAATTTAGGAATCCAGTACATAGTAGGAAGTTTAATATGTTGATCATCTATACGAACTTTCAAATTAGAAACTTCACTGATGTGATCAGTGACCACATTTTGTTCAACGTTGCACTGTATTACTATCATTATTTTATCTCTTGAATCTATATTTTGTTCTTTAAAATCAGTTCTATACACCATTCCAGCAAACAGAAAATACTGAAAATTTCATTTTTGTTTTCCAATACACTAAAACAATAGAGTCAGTACTCAATGCAAATCAGAACTGTCGTATTCTCCTAAAAAGGTAGAAATGAAATCATTAATTATATTATTCTGCATTCACGATTACCAGAATAAACGCACGTTCCCCTTAGTTTCCTATCTCACTGTATACAATTTGAATATCGTCTTTCCAGTACTTTTGGAGTTATACTGTGGACAATACAGAAAAAAACCAATAAAGGGAGACAATTAAAAAAGGCAATTTAGGGATATGGTTCTTAGGCACTGTACTTAGGCACTGTGTCCCTCTGTGTCCCTGAGTGTCTTCTCTCATTGTATGCAATTTGAAGGAATTTCCTTCGGAACATTTACAGTTATTCTCCGGACAAGAAAATGTAAAGGGGAATACATTCAAACATTAGGCAAAAAAGAGTATGAAGAGTTTCAAGTAATTCCCTTTAATACTCCAGACAAAAAAAATGGGACGTACGGACGGACAGACTTGTCAAAGTTCCTTCTGTTTATATAAAAAAAGAGAAGGTTTTTGAGCAATCTTTATAAAGACCTTCTTAACAAGTAATCTTTTTCTTGGAGATATGTCATATATTATTGTATGACTTGCTATATTTATGAATTGTGTTTGGTCTATCGTCTGTCTCATTACCAGATACCAGCTGTGGTAGTGGTAATGCTTGTAAATAAAACCATCAATATCAGTTTTTTATCATTTAAATTTGATTAGTCTATAAAATGCTATATTAATTCATACTGCTAATAAAATTGCTAAATGCCAGTCTTCCACCAATTTACAGCTTGTAGAAATGTTATATATATTACGTATACTTCACACTTTGATAGAGCTCTTTGAGTGAAAGTCAAGTAATCAAGATCTACATTATATGACGATTAAGGAAGATTTTTCTACTCGTACTGTTGGTTAAAGTTTTATGGCAAGACACGGTAAAGCATATATCTAAATAACCGCCCATTGATTTATTTGAAAACTTTGCTGTTCACTGTTCAGAAGTATCAAACTTATATAAATCAAATATTGTTTTGCCTTTTATTGACAAAGGTTTTGTTTAATTAACAAGCACTGAGAATAATCGAGCGCGCTGTCTTTCGGACAGCTCTTGTTGAATCATATTCCTTTATGCTTATCTAGAACATAACTTGAATACTTAAGAGTTGATACTTTACACGGTCTTAAGGGCTATTGAGAGGGTCTGCAGTGACTAAGAGTGATAACAGTTTTGAATTATCTGCCTTTAAAATGCATAACTGTGTTTGTCGGGAATGTAACAGTTTAATTCAAATTGCATACATTGAAAGAAGGCATTGAGAGAAAGTTTTATATCTAAGAACTATATATCGTGCTTGCCCCATTTATGAATAACTTCCTTTCTTTGTGATATAATATTTCTCCAGAACATAACTTTAAAGTTATCTATAGGATTGAGTTTATATTTAACCTAGTGGTAGACTGTATTCCAAATAGCTACAATGTCTTAATAACCTAAAATATATCTTGCCCAATTTTGAAAAGTCTCCTTTTATCAAGTGAAATTATGACTGAAGGTACATTTCTCGAAAATCAGTCAACGTATTTACTAGATATTTAGAAAAATGAAAGAAGATATTGAACGGAAGTACAGTGTTCAAGAATAACAAACTTTTCGTGGGCTATGATTGAATTATTACCCTGTATTACCCCCGCTTCAAAGCTGGAGGCGAATATAGATACGGTTTCATTAGTCCGTAGCATTTCGTGTCTGCCCCATATCTCAAAAGCCCTTGAAGGGTTTCATAATACTTTGTTCAAATGTTCACCCGATCAAAATAATGTGACAAAATCATGTTACAACCCCATCGGCTCAAGGTCAAGACCACACGTAGGGATTATAAGTTGTTCGTGTCTGCTTGATAACTCATAAACTTTCCTCAACCTTTGCAAGGATTGTCATTTTATTTACTGGTAAATGTTCACGAGACAACATGCGGAACCAATGTTCCAACCCTGCCAGCCCAGGGTAAATGCCATCCTTAGGCGTCATTTGTTTTAGTGTCAACTTCGTAACTCCTAAATCATTTGAAGGATTTTGATAAAGTTTTACTCTAATGTTAATTTATATCAATTCGACAAGCAGAACATACAAATTAATTCATATGTCCATCGCAATATAACCAATGCTCTAATCCGACTGGATCAAGGAAAAAGGCCAAGGCCACACTAAGGGATCATAGGTTTTTCGTGTCCGTTCTATTACTCTAAAACTACTGGAAGGATAGTCATAACTGTTTTGTCAAGACAACATACAAAACCCATGTTCCAAACTCCCAGCTCAAGGTCAAGGTCACTCTTATAGTTCATTGGTTTTTATGACATCTCCATAAGTTCTAGACACATTAAAGTAGTTTCCATGACACATGGTTCAAATGTCCATTGCTTCAAAATAACATGCAGAACTCGTGTTCCAACCTAAATGGCTAATAGTCAAATTCACTTGTAGCATTCGTTGTTTATTTTTGTCTCTGCTGCATATCTGCAAGTCAAATGTTAATTTCGACAAGATGACATTCGGAAACCTATGTGCCAACCCCGCTAGATCAATGTCACATGGATCAATGGTCAAGATAATACATTTCATTGAAGGCTTTTTAAGAAGCCTTTATCTGATATTCATCTCATTGAGATCGTACAGAACCAAGGTTTCAATTTATCCGGCTTCGGGGGATCACGCTTATCAGACAAAGACCATCTTCTTCTCCATTTTTCATATGGCTGGGGATATAGCTGACTTTCAAACTGACTTGTTCTTTTTTAGTTTGCTTGTCTGAAATGTAGCTGTTACACTTTCCACGAAAATTGAATTGGAAAGTGTTAGGTTCATTAAAACAAAACAATAAAAGTTTGTATTTGATTAAAAGGAAAGGTTTTGGGGAACATTCATCAATGTTACCGGTACTATTGTATCAAAGGGGTTTTACTATTATAAAATAAGTGAGAGTAGACATGAAAGATAACTTGTATATAATTTGACAAGGGTTAGTTTTACAATAGACTTCATGGAAGTAGTAGGCACTTGGCGGTTGTAAAGGGGTTCAAAATCTGATAAAGTAAATAATTGCCATATGACTCTGATGTAAATGAAAATAATGTAGGAATGGTATCTACTTGAATTGGATTCAAAATGTATATTGAAAGAAAATGTGACAAGCAAATGAAGTTGAATTTAACCTTTCAGATAATTTAATCTTTAATTAGAGATTTTTTGTCACGTGGCACTGAAATAGTGTACTTGTTATCAATGTCAACTTCTTAATTCAGTCTGGACAGACATACTACCTTTTGTCCCGTCAAGGTTTTGACTTTTCAGAAAACGAAATTATACCGTCTTAGATTTTATCTTAATTTACTGATTCTTCATATATATAGAGAGAGAGGTCAATGAGTGAAGATCCTTTAGTTTCAATATTTTATGAGATGCTGCCCTTGCTACTTATTTGTTTTCGCAGCTTCTAAACATATCGAAGGGAATCAACTGATACTTCATATATTGACAAAGTACAAAGAGCGGAAGTGCAGTGCACAAGAGCCATACCATCTCTATCAATTAATTTTAGAGTAATCGCCCTAACTTACTATTTCTTGTGCGGAGCATAACTCATTCAATATCATTGAAGGACAATGAGAAGAAGTGCAGTTCACAACAAATAAGAATAGGTTATTTTGGGGAGGCTGCGTTTTGGTACGTGGCATTCCCTGTTTGGTATTATTTTTGTTTTTATTATTTTTAGAGTTCCTGTCCTTGGTCTAGCTTCAGTTATTATTTTAGAAGATACTTCGACAATGTCTGAAATTCAATAAGACAACAAAAGCAAATCATGGATGTTCTTTTTAAATTGAAATGAGTGCTGTTATTTCAATCATAGCATCTGTCACTCTGTCATCTGGTTTTGTGGGATAACGTGTGTTGGCACTACATACATACGTGTATTTGCTACATGTCTGGAGGATAGCACAGAACCATTTCATTCGTAAGAAAATATTTATATCTGGAGCTGGAGATCAAATCGGCAACTCCTTCGTTACTAGTCCAGCGTGTTATGTAATTGGATTACAGATCGAAGTATAAAGATCATAAATATGATTTTTGGTTTAACGGTGTGACAATGTTTCCATGATATCAATAATCAGTAAAGAATTGATATATACAACTTTATTAAAGTGAAATGTTAATACTGTCATACCTTAAAACTGTGGGAACAGAACAGATGAGTAAGAATATTTGTTGATAAGAATAAGGCCAATAACAAATGCTTTACTTGACTCACTGATTCTTTTATTAAAATACTTTATGACAAAGCTAAGACGGACATCCCGTGGTGCGCAGCTCGCTTTGTTTGTTTGTCAAAAACTATCAAATTTGAATTATTTCAAAAATTAAATTAATTTAAGCGAAGAAGAAAGAAGAAAGAATAGCGACACGCCCTATGTTACGTAGGCACAGGAGGTAGCAGGTTACAGCAGGGTACTTGCAATACTGTGCGAGATTTTGG
This sequence comes from Saxidomus purpurata, assembly GCA_022818135.1. NCBI lineage: Eukaryota > Metazoa > Mollusca > Bivalvia > Venerida > Veneridae > Saxidomus > Saxidomus purpurata. Next base: position 58,817,837 of record JAFMSR010000003.1, read on the forward strand.
CCAGTCTTTAATGTCTCAAATGTGTTTTTGACTTTCAAATGTTTTGAGATTCTAACAGAGTTAAATTAATTGTTGTGTGAGAACTGTTGCTCTCTGTTCCAGCCTAGCTAAGTGACCACAAATGTGGCCATATAGTGTGTTTGTTTCTCTTGTGACTGGTTGAAGTAATATGACCGAGTGTCACTTGATTGTCGTCTTTTTATCATTCTTAATTACATTATATTCACGGTGGAGGTGCTGAAAAATGTCCGCCCATCACCAGCCCAGCTCCTCTATCCCCAACCCATCGACACTGCTCTGTATGAGTACGGCTGGTGTGGTCATGGCATATCTAATTGTAACATGTTAATTTACTTAAGATTTTGGTGATTCTTCCAGTGTTTTATACAAAAAAAGAGATATGAATGGTGAACTGATATACAAAATGGTAAGATTTCTATGTGATAGATCTTTACGAAATTTGTAAATCTAAAATGACTTTTTTTATTTAAAGACGATTGATACAGTTTCATTATTGTTTTTCTCACCTTAAGAATTTTAAGAAATTTGGTTTTACATACCATGCCTTTTGTTTCCATTGCGTGTGTTAGAGATTCACCTAGCAGGGATTACTTTTATTTACACTGTCCTGTGACTTTGGAACATGGTGGGGGTAAGAGTGAGGTTGGGTGCGCACCATAAACCGGTTTAAGCTCCCCAGTGGTGTTTTTGCCACTGACCGTTCCAAGGCGGTGCCCCACTGTGTTCCTTTAATTGTTCGTTTTGTCCTCGTGTGTTTGCTTTGTATGCTAGTGTGTGTTGGTAGTGTATATATGTGTGTGTACATGATTGTGTGTGTGTGTGTCGTGTGTGTGTGCGTGTGCGCGTGTGTGTGTGTTGGTGGTGTGCACTTCTGGGTGATGTTGGGTTCGTTTTGGGGAGGCTGCGTTTTTGGTACGTGGCATTCCCTGTTTGATATTATTTTTGTTTTTTTGTTGTTACTACCTTATTAGTAAGAATATGAAAAACAAAAGTATGGCCACCAGCATTATTAAAAGTAATGGACACTTTTTGAAGTATACCATCGAAAGCAGTGAAAATAACCCCTTCCTCATGTTTATCAATAATAAAGCCTCTAAATTTGGCAATTCACCATTGTGTCTTATTTCAAATGTTAAGTAATTGATAATTTTTCATGCAATGACATGAATTAAGATTTCAAAAGGTACTCACCCAGAAAATATACCACACATTTGTTGTCATTAATCAAAGTGTTTTGTTTTGTTCAATGTTCAAGCCTTTAGATTTTTAAAAAAATGTATTGCGAAAGAAATGTTCAAACATCACTTTCGTGGAAACTAGTTCAATCAAAGCGCTGTGAGCGCTGAAGGCCTGAGGGCTATAGATTATCTCCCCTAAAAAAAACCTTGACCGAAATGTGCATTGGGCTAAATTAAGTATATGACACAGAATAAATGATTCACAAATAAGTTGGTGGCAGGGAAGTTTGTTTTATTGTAAAACGTACGTTAAATGAAAAATAATCACATGGTCAACAATAAAATTGTTTCATAGAACAATAAAAATAATTCATGGGGTTTCATCATTAACCCGACCAAATCCCAAGTTGTATTAATACACCGTCAGGCCGTAAAACCTCCGGAAAGAGCCACCAACTTTCCCAAATTAACACTATGTGGAACGAACCTCACATATAATGAGCATGCACAATTTCTAGGAATTTATTTTGACAAAACTTTATCATTGAAAATGCACGTAGTATACATGTCGAAAAGATGTCTTAGATACTTAAATATCATAAGAGCAGTAAAAGGGAAATCGTGGGGCACAGACAAAAAATGCCCTTTCAATATCTACAAGGCCCTCATCTGTTTATGGCAAAATTAGCAATATTAACTATGGCAGCAAAGTTTATGCATCCGCTAAAGATTCTCAACTGAAAAACAATCAAAGAATACAAAACAGGGCACTAAAACCCATTATAGGATGTCCGAGGCACACCCCGACCCTCCCTTTACATACCGAGACCGCCATTATTTCACTGCCTTTGCAGAGAGAACTTCAAGCTTTAAAATACTAGGCCAGAAGCTCCAGGCTGGGCCCAAATTTACCTATTAATGATGAAATATGTGACCACCCTGCATATTTTTACAAAACCAAAAGCAATAGAAACCTAAAGAAACCTTACGCACAAACCATTTGAACATTTATTACAGAATACGGCCTAAGCGAAACCCAAATTCAAGAACCGTGCTACGAACAACTTATCAATATTGAAATGCCTGAGATTAACCTAGATTTAGTTGGGAAAATTAACAAAGCAGAAGATAATGAAAGAAACAAAATTATTGCAAATTTAAACATTATTCGACACTTTAGAGACTTTACTCAAATTTATACAGACGGTAGTAAAGACCCGTCCAAACAAATAGCAGGGGCGGGCATAGTAGTTATAGCAGAAGACGGCACAATTCTACATAACAAGAGTCTAAAACTTAACCATCAAACTTCTATATTTACATATGAGTTAGCAGCAATATATTGTACAATATGTTATTGCAAAGAAAACTGTATTCCAAAAGCGGTCATTATAAGCGATAGTCTGAGTTCCTTATTAGCAATAAAATAGGGTCAGTCTCATAGGCAAGAAATGATTTACAGTATTTTAAAAACAAAAATAATATCAAACAGGGAATGCCACGTACCAAAAACGCAGCCTCCCCAAAACGAGCCCCACAGCACCCAGAAGTGCACACCACCAACACACACACACGACACACACACACAATCATGTACACACACACATATACACTACCAACACACACTAGCATACTAAAATACTCCTCATCTTGACAGAGGCCGTCACAGCCATAAAGCATAAAGGGGACGAAATTCAATTAATGTGTGTACCTAGTCATGTAGGCATAAACGGAAATGAAATAGCAGACGACAATGCCAAATACGGTAGCACTTCCGGTACAGAAATTCCAATTAAGCTCAGTGTACCGGAAGTCTACAGCATCATTTAAGATCAAGTTAAACAGAAATGTCTAATGAAATAGGAAACATATTGCTCAACACATTACATAGAAATTAATATTAAACCGCCAAGTAAATTACAAACTTACCATCATGATAGAAAAATAGACACAATGTATACTAGACTCAAACTTAAAAGTAGCTATTTAAAAGGGGACCGATATGTAGACGACAAAAACTGTCAACACTGTAACGAAATAGAAAATTTTAGCCATCTAATGTTTCACTGCCCACTATATTCTAAAGAAAGGAAAATATTTGAAACAAAACTTTTAAAATTAGAATTAGTAGCCATTACGGAAAAAACTCTGTTAGATCCACCAAAAGAAGTAGCACAAGATATTCGCCTGGCCGTATTCGAATTTATCAAAAATATAGGATACAATGAAAAAATATAGATAAGGACTGTTTACACAATGGACTGCTCGGCACACACCCACTTCACAAACCACAAGCATCCCAGGTTGACTTATAGTAAGTGGCAAGCAAAATGGAGACGACTTGCATGTCTGGAGGGTAGAAAAATAGCAAAATAATATACTAGCTTGACACATACGAGATCAGAATAGTCTCATGCCTATGTTATGGCGGCTCCGATCGAAAGAAAGGTGATAACTAATCTGTGATCGCATGCGGTCATGCTCGTAGCTAAGTGACCGGTATGAGCCCCCGCCTCACAGCATTCGCACCAACAGTCATGTACAGGCGTCTCTTATAAGGGTAAAATGTAGGAGAAAATATGTAAGATTACATAGGGGTAGACATAGCATGACTAATATAGGTTGTAAATATGTTATTTCGTAGTGACAAGCTAGTATCGTCTCTTTGTGACCTAACACAAATATTTTTCACACTAAAAAACCCCTAATACACACCCAATAAACAAGGGGTGTCCTGTAATATGACTTTAAGTAGCTTAATATACTTTATTATACATGTATAAAAGTTAAAATGAAGGAGCTTCCGGTACAGAAAGGTCAAGGACACTAACCCCCCACCTCAGGTGAATCTTTTCGGCAAAACACATATCTAATTACTGATTTCATATACTTCCGGAAAACAGGAAAAGTTTATAGTAAAATACTTTAGAACTAGACAAGGGTTACCCAACACCCTAGCTATGATTATTAAGCACGATTTCGAAAAGATCTGAACTGAAAATTGTAAAGATTGAAAAAATTAGACAAATTTGTTACAGAGACTTTATCCCGTGATTTTCCAAAATTTTCGGGCATAAAAAATAATTTATAAATGATACAAGACAATGACAGTATTCATTTCGACCAAATTAATAATAAATTATTTAGAATAACAAGCGCCAACGATATAACACCAAAAACCGTAGGAAAACAGCTTTATTTTAACAAAATCGGCAAAAAATCCTTTTTTTCTATATAAATATAAAAAAAAACATATTAAAGTACTATATATTTACAATAACTACATCTGTACAACTTGACATGTGACGGAAGCTCACTAGATTAGATAGTTATTAGTCAATTCATAGAAATATATGAAATTAACAAATTTTTACTTTTCAGCGGTTCTAGTGTCTGAGTAAGAAATTTGATACCTACGTAGGAAAAAGTAGTGTACCACTATAACCCATGCATAAACAAACCCCTGGTGATTACAAAAAAAACATACAACTAATAAATGTTCAAAATAATCACAAGGACAATGACTGTAAAAACGTAGAAAATAGAAATAATCACAATTAATGACTGCTTAAACAAGAAAACGCATACTTAATGCCCACATAAAGAGTCGTAACTAACCAAAAACAGTGATTGATCCTATAACTAGATTCCCCAGACATTGCAGAAAATGCATAAAACACTAATTATTTCCAAAATGGAACCAGTAATATACTGTTAAATAACAGCCGGATCCAAAAAGCCAAACGCGCACCTGTTATAACTCCATCCGGTTCGTGCGCACTAAAAGTCGCAGTAGGTCACCCAAAACCATCAAGTAGGTCTGGTCAAGTAGTACGAACAGCAATGTTAATCTTAAAAAGCACATCTAACTTTCGCAATTATATTTTCGGAACATTAAAGATGCGTAATATAAGAATAAAACTGCATTTAGAACAATCTTACTGAGGCACGAAAAACCCAATCACACACAACAACGACAATGTGAAAAGTACTGGTTAGTCACCAGGATCAGGAATAGTAGTTCACCAGCATCTGTCCGAGAACCGAATCGCCGATCATGCAGATCATTATCTACTCTTACTTCTTTTATTATTTATAAGTAAAAATAAAACAGATTAACAGATTAAAATTAAAATTTCCTTCTGAAACAATTAAAAATAATTTCTCACCAAAATTCCACAAAATTTTAATAAAATTTCTATTTTTACGAAATCATGATCTACAGCAACATTCATATATTTGAAGACTAATTTTGGCATTCTATCCGTTTTATAATACAAATGATTCAAATAATTACATTAATGATTGTGCTTTTTCAACAGTAGTAGACCGAACTGGCGGCCATTAGCACCCTGCTGAATGGCTAATCATTTTTGTCTCTCCTGACTCCATTGGTTAATTTACTATCCGATTTTTGCTTCAAGCTCCGGTAGTAAACAACCAACTAGTACACGTCTCTTTATAATTTTCTATTGTACATCATTATAATAAAAGAAGTAAAGTTAACAAGGAGCCTCTGCGGTTGCTGGCTTATTTGGGTTATTCAGGGGTTTTTATATTTTCAAAATTTCAGAGTAGGAACATAAGTCAAACTTTCATGCATACTTTTAACTTGTTAAAATAAGTAAAAAAACAAAAATAATATCAAACAGGGAAAGCCACGTACCAAAAACGCAGCCTCCCCAAAACGAGCCCCACAGCACCCAGAAGTGCACACCACCAACACACACACACACACAACACACACATACACACAATCATGTACACACACACACTAGCATACAAAGCACGAGGACAAAACGAACAATTAAAGGAACACAGTGGGGCACCGCCTTGGAACGGTCAGTGGCAAAAACACCACTGGGGAGCTTAAACCGGTTTATGGTGCGCACCCAACCTCACTCTTACCCCCCACCATGTTCCAAAGTCACAGGACAGTGTAAATAAAAGTAATCCCTGCTAGGTGAATCTCTAACACACGCAATGGAAACAAAAGGCATGGTATGTAAAACACAAAAATACTCGTGTATAAATATATAAAAAGCAAACCTTGAGAACCAAAAAACGTATGTACTCAGTGCATTTGCAGAAGGCAGAGCACCAAGAGAAACACCCTTAAGGGCCCGACGAAACAGGCCAGAGGACAGAAATCAAAACAGTTTCGTCCCAGTGGGATTTAAAAACTGCCCATCACAGAGTCCTCCCCCTCTTCCGTCAGACACAATCAAAAAGGGAAGCATAGCGTCCAACTGTAAACGGGTTGAACACCAAACATGCGGTGTGTCTCAAAATAGTTGGGTCGTAACCTCTTTTAACAAAACGTTTTATAATTTTAGCAAATACAGTTGGAAAATTGCCATGACCCAAAATCTTACGAAGTTTGTAAACCACATCCCCATAAAAATCGGGTTTTGAAATACCTTCTCGCAGAAGAGTCTTTAGATTACTATTGAATTTCAAAACCAAATCAGAATTACGATAGTAAAATTTAGCAAAATATTTACGCAATTTGTAATAACGGTAGCCCTGTTGAAGAAGTTTATTTGTAATATATTGATTACGTTCATTGAAATCCTCAACATGACTACACGCTCTGGCAAACCGAATTAACTGGGAAATGTATACCCCATAAGATGTAGCATGAGGTACATCCCCATCCAAATGGGGGAAATTTACAATACTAAAATTAAAATCATCCCTCTTGTCATAAATTTTGGTATGTATAATATTGTTATAAATAGAGAGATGTAAATCTAAAAATGAAGCACCAGCATCCAAATTGTTAGTTTTAATTAACTGGAGTTCCCGGGGATAAATAGTGTCCACCAATTGACCAAAAAACGGGTTATCCATATTAAGAATATCATCCAGATAGCGTGATGTATTATTAAAAGCAGTGATAATGTCTGCCTGCGTATCTGGAGAAAGACTCAACATAAAGTCTCTTTCATAACAATATAAAAACAAATCTGCGACAAGGGGTGCACAATTTGTTCCCATGGGAATACCGATTACTTGTCTGAAAACTGCATTCCCAAACCTTATATAAATGTTGTTCAATAAAAAGGAAAGGGCTTTACAAACTTCGTCACAGGTCCACATAGTATAATGTTTAACAATACAGCTAGTAAAAAAAGCTTTATCGAAATTGCAGGCGAGAAATGTAGCATTCTCCCTGGCAAAAGTCTTTTGAATTAGGGCAGTTAGCTTGTCATTTATCAAATGATGTGGTAAAGTGGTATACAGAGTAGAAAAATCGTATGTACTGACTGAAGTTACTTTGTAATTATTTTAACTTTAAACTTATCCAGGATTTCGCCAGAATTTTTGATCGACCAAAATAAATGTTTACCAGAGTTTTCGTATACTTTATCACAATATCTTTTCACGTGGGCTTTTGTGGGGGCATTTAAAACCATCTTTCGGACAACATTTTATTCTCTCATTCAGGACAATAAACATTTTAATCATTACAAAAAGCTAAGCAAAATAAAAATACGACAACACTTTATTAAAGGGGATTTTTACTTTACAAAACAAACACATATTACATCTAGTATCAAAATTTTCTAAAAACTGTTAGGCTACCACGATCCAGACATACAAACTAGGTCAATCACACTTAGATTTCATTGGTCGCCGTGATTGGCCTACTCTTTGGTAACCAATCAAATTCAACCTTTGGCTATACTAGCTGGAAATTGCAGTCAGGTAAATTTCTCCTATTTCTGGCTTCAAAATTTTGTTTTTTAGGCATGACGGGAGACATGCCGGGGTCTCATCCAGATATTAAGCTAACATAAGTGCTCTTTTGGACGGACCTTGATAAAATTCTCATCAAATCAAATCAAATCAAGTAGTAGCAGACCGGGTCGTACCGCATATTTACCTCGCCCGAGGGTTGCGGACCTAATACTCACGTATACAAACAAACAAAGTATACTAGTAGCAGACGCTCGGTCATATTACAGTATCAAGTACCAAGGGTAAACAACCCTGATCAATCAGTAGGAGCAGTCAGCACGGTTAGCTCAATATGTAGAGCACGAGACTTGTTATCTTGGGGTTGTGGGTTCGAGTACCAGGGCTGACCAACTAAAATTACAAACAGTCTTTCGAATGAGACTTAAAACCTTGGTCCCATTATATGTGGGTGCTATACACCTGGCATGTAAAAGAACCAGAGGTGTCTCTGGAATTGGGACGCTTTCTGTATATTGCGAAAACCTAAATTAACTAACCTCTTCTAGGGGGGTTGGTCATATTGATTGTCCGGTACCAACGATAAAACTCACACACACGTAGCAATCGTTTTAATCAATCATACAAGTGTGACCATTCATTGTCTTTCTTAGAACATTTCCGATATAATACTCACTATGGCTATATACGTTAATGAACATCCCTGAATGTGCACATGCGTAATGTCAATTTCTCGTTTCACACTATGCATGTGCACACACAAATAATTGTTTTCCGTTTCACACTACGCATGCGTAAAAAGGGATGTACGTTTCACGATTACACATTTCGCTTCACTATTAACTATTATTACATGGAAAACGAAACGCAGTAGTAACTGGTGGTATTGTAGGTTGTAGTAATTCAATGATAAGAGCGTCTGAATACTTAGGTCTAGGTTGCTTTTATAGTACTTTTCGTATTATAGAGGGACACTTTTCTGTAAAGGATGATAGATATGTGTCAGTTCGGGGCTTCTGACAATAGCCAACAAAACCTGCCATTATATGCTCTGTCTTTTATGACAATAAATATATTTGTATAAATATTTCTCATAAACAAGACGGAAAAAAGCACATTTGTCAATTACGAAAGTAATGAAATAATGAACGAAATAATCGGACAAAAACAGTGTGATATTGTACCCTTTTGCTAAAATCTTGAAACAGAGTATTATTGATGTATATAATCTTGCAAACCTTTAATCCATACAACTCTCTTTATTTTTTTATTATTATTTCGGATTAATATAATAAAGTATGCATTATGTCAATAAAACGAATTATTTGTTTGCGGCAGAGAACGATTGCATAATTTCCTCAGACTGTAGAAACAGTGACTTTTTTCAATAAATTACTTCTATAACTTACATAAATCAACCCTTTACTCAATTTAAAAGAAAAAAACATATATTCTATGTGTAACATTAACAGTGTACTAACCATGTTTACGTTAAAATGTGTACTAGAAAGCATCAATAAAGCATAAGCAAAATATTAATTGCCTTTTTTAAATTAAATTCTTATTTGTTTCATTATGTGCATCATATTTGCCTTAGATAGAGTACTGTTTGCGAGAATAGTTACGTTATTTCGAGAAGGCTTTAACTCCGAATAATTACGTAATTGTAATTATCTATCTGTTTTGTATCATAACCAATTTCATATACTACTGTATTGAAACAATACTCTATTTCAGATAGAGCACTCTTTTAAGATCCGCCCCCTTGCACAAAGCAAGGCATCATAAATATATTTGTTTGCTCTTATGTAGATTTATCCTAAAGCCATGATACAACGTGTATGGTAACAATACCTATGCAGTAATTAATAAGAAAAAAAGAAGCTAGTCTTTCGTTGACCAAGGCCTCTATTGTAAATGCACAGGTATGTCCCTTCTGGGCACATATCTCAATTTCAATTTCAATTACATTTTGTATCTTTAAAGTCGAAAGTGAATATATGTTGTTCTAAAAGTATGAATATAACAAATGAAATCATTTAACTACATTAAGATTTGAATACTAACAAATTTACCTGTTGTGCCGCTTGCATATTGTATCCAATTATCATATATGTAAACGTTATAATAATTATGAAACAAAACACAAAAATAAATATTAAAACTAATTTATAATTGAAATTGTCAAGAATCAGCTTCATGATTAAATTTTCAAACGGCTATAATTATGTGATATTGCACCTTTTGAAAATAAATAATTGCCTTTCAAGAGTCGTTTTAACTACATTAACGTATGACGGAGTGACTGGTGATAATCAAGAATAAATAATCAGCTCGTCACGCTCATAAGTAAACAAGGATGTTTGCTTGGGCTTTCTATCAGCCAATACCTCTCTTTCTTGAACATTTGGTCATGCAATTTCAAATTCTAGACTAATGTAGCTAAGTATAAACTGAACGATAAACCAGAGCTGAACGAGTTTTGCTTATTCTAAAAACTTCACAAACTACAAAAGCTGTTAATGTTTATCTAAATAAAACGTCGTCCGATGACCTCTGCAAAATGTAAGTGTAAATGGCAGAGACATCGATCAAGTCACAAAATACCTCATTGCAGCAATTCTTAAAGCTGCGCATAAGTGCATTCATCGAGGGTCCAGGAGAGACTAAAAGCCATACTGGAGTGATGACTCAAAATTGTTAACACAAACACTGTTGAAAGAAATTTTGAAATCGGATAAAAATTAGAATAGTTATGAGAAATTCAATATTATGTAAAAAGGCAAATATAAGCAAATAATACATACTATTAGACACGCCATCTTTTCAAACTTTGTTTTGAACCTCACTTCCTAATTTTTTCATGATTGTTTTTCACCTAAAATTGATAACATTGCGTAAGTGTCATGTATGTTACTGTGTTTTAATATGTTGTTGAAGTAGCTGTTGTTTTAAACATTTTTGAGGCGCCCGTGATCGGGGTAACCCCGTTTATTTGCTCCGTCATGAGCGTAATAAGGGTCGGAGCGCATCCCTTACTAGCCGTACAATAATCAGACATAATCTGAAACTACGAAAATGGTATAAAGTATTTACACTAATAACTTAACAGATAAAATGCTTTAAAATACTAATTTCATTGGCGACAATAGAATTTGAATTTAGGAAGAAGCATGTATTGCGAGGCTGATACAGAAACAAAAGAACGCTTTGCATTGAAACTTATGTGTTTTAAAATATACGCTTTTTATCAAACGCACTGAAATGGGAAACAAGCTCGAAAACATGAAGTGAGATAAATAAACGTACATCTCAGATAGATTTGATATAGTCAATTCTTATATGCCTATGGTATATTTCTATAGTCAATTCGAGTGCATTAATATGATTAAAGCACTCGGAAAAGTAGGCGGAGTTTCGGACTTGGAAGTAGCTCCTTCCGACTTTTTCTAATTTACTCCCGCGCACTAAATAAAATCTAGAATTAGAAATAATATCAGTATAACTACACCAGACGCATGAAAAAGTTTTGTTTAAGAACCTAAATATTACTTTTGATTACGTCAAGTAAACCTTAGAATACCTTCACCTTGCTTTCCTTTAAAAAAGGCCAAGAAATTCAGCATTAACAATCATACAATGTTTTGATTCCGGGAAATAAAACAATGAATGAAAATGTTTACGTCATCACAATGACGTCATTACTCCACGTTAAAACGTTGTACAGTTCAAATTACCGGTACGCATTTAATCGATTGCCTGCTTTGTTAGGTTCTGAAAATAAAAGTGGTCACGATGTTGGGCTGCTTTGATGCAATATTTTGTGTTTTTACGCGACCAGATGGTAATCAAGTTCAATATGTGTTTCAATCACCCGTTTCATTAGCAGATTTACACGTTTGCAAAATTGTAGTATTTCCCCACATTCCCAGAAAAGATGTATCAACATTTCTCTAGGAGTTTTTGGCATATGTTACATGAACCGTCTGATACGTTCATCAGGGCTAATTTATGTTCTGTAAATAAAACGTTGTGATAAAGCGAAATTCTAAATACTTAGTTTTCGCAAGACAGTATGGTTTATAAATGTTTTACCAGATATTTCTCCACTTACTAGTCATGTTAATCTCCCATTTCCACTCTGCATTTAAAGACATCTTATTAGAATGTCGCGTGATCGCAAGTCTGAAATTTTGAGTTTTTTCTCTTGAATTGTATAATGTTTTAGATTGCAGTCCGATTTAAAGATTGTTTGATTCCGTGTTAGACTGGCATTCAGTCCTTACATTTACTATTTCTTACTCAATTAACTCCCGTTGCTGCAAAAAATGTAAAGTACCTAAATCAATTAAGCTGGTTATCGAACTTGGCCGAGAAATAATGCCAACAAACATTTTGACTAAGTTTGGTGAAGATCGGATGAAAACTGTTCGACTTAGAGAGCGGACAAAGTGAAGTTGGTCAATTTTGCATAAATCAAGGACCATAATCCAAAAGTGTCTAAGGCGTTTTGGCTAGTTATTTAACTCAACCTAGATATTATGCCGACACACATTTTGACCAAGTTTGGTGAAGATCCAATGAAAACTGTTTGACGTAAGAGCGGACAAAGTGAATTTGGTCAATTTTGCATAAATCAAGGGCCGTAATCCAAAAGTGCCTAAGTCGATTTAGCTGGTTATCGAATTTGGCCGAGACATTATGCCGAATATCATTTTGACTAAGTTTGGTGAAGATCCGATGAATACTGTTTGACTTAGAGAACGGACAAAGTGTGGACGCCGCCCGCCCGTTCGCTATCCCTCCCGCCAAACACGGGGGGTTCTTATAATACGTCCCTTCGGGCGTATAAAAATTGGGCACATGGATACCTTTGTTTAAGAGAACGCGAGATAGAAAAATAGCTTGGAATTAAACCGTTTGTTATTATTGCGGTTTGAGATAATTTTAGAAGAGCGGTTATCCAGTTACAAAATTTGTCACCAAAACCAAACGTTTTCAAACATATGTCTATTCAAGACCATTCGCATCTATCAAATACCTTTATTTGATCTATATTCGCGGTCGGAGTATTGTATTATATCCGGTGTAAAACTATGGAATGATATTTAGGTAAAAATTACACAATGCCTGCTTACTGTTACAATTTACTCATTGACACTGCTCTATTGTGCGTATTGCTACAGTCATTATGCATGCTTGCACTTTCATCACGCTTGTTGACAATGATACCATGCTTGCTGGAAGTTACAACGTGTTTGGTGTTTAGTCCCTGATGTCTATATGGCTGAATGACAGTGCAATGTAGCGTAATGAAATATTTCAACATGCCGGGACTGTATATAAGCTTTGATATTTCAACATTGCACAGTTATAATGCTCCTAGAACAAAACACACGATGTGACCACACAAAATGAAAGATGCAATCAGCCTCTAAGCAAATTGAAAGTAAGCATAATGCTAATTGCAAATTTGCACATCACACTTTGATACCAGGGGGCGCATGTTCGTAGTTTTCGCGAAAGATAACAGATATCTCCGGCCTATGACGGACTTAAATTAGCTAAACCGTTTCCCATCAGTTGTGTCCCTTTGTTTCAATTACTCTATTAATTAGTACATCGCCGCTTAAGTTGTATGTAGCGTTCAAGCTTTATTTACAGACACTATTTTTATTATTGGAAGAAATACATCGACTTTTAAACATTTTCTCGTTGTCTCTTCTATACTACTGACAAAATTTAATCGGCATCGTTATTATAAGTGGAATAAAAAATTCATTTAGAAGATGAGTGCTAGAACTGGAGAAGATACAAGACCAATACAAGTTATGTTTTGTCTCTGTAGTAAATAGTATAGTGATTGTATGTTTATAGGCCACTTCCAACAGCCTTGCTGTTGGGTTAACCCTTTAGCGACATGGTTGAGTGTCCGCCTTCAGATCACGAGGTCCGGGGTTTGAGCCCCAGGAGGGACCTTGGTATTGTCTCACTCAGGATTTACTTGAATAGGTTTTTTGGGCATAGTAGAGTAGTATACCGTCGGAAGTGCTATTGAGCAATTCTGCACTAGTCAATTGCAATCATTGCATTCACATCGTAGTGGAACTCGGAATAGGAGGGGAAACTGCCGTGTTTTTAGCATCCAGCTTTCCAATGCAGGAGTTATGTTATGTGTTGTAACTGAGGGGCAGGAGTGTTAAAGAAGGATTTGACATTATATAAATATAATAAAATGAAAGTGGAAATCTGTTTGTTTATAACATTATCTGTATGCATTTATTGAAGTAAAGCATTATATTCATATCAGTGGTGTAGCTAGGTTAAAACAATGTGTACTCAAAGCGGTTCCAGCACCAAAGATGCGAACATACTAGGATTGTTTGTGGGTTTTCCTTCCTGAAAAAAATAAAATGAGGAAACCCAAAGATGCATTTAAAATTAATTTTAAAACCGATCATTTTGAACACACCAATTAATGTGTACGCAACTGCATTTTTGCGTACCGGTACCTACGCCACTGCATATTATTCAAAGATTTTATCATAATTACATGTACAAAATGTGACCTATTTGTCTAGCAGAATTAGAAATAAAATAAAAATCTAACCGACAAAGGGTTGGATTTGGTTGCTTCAATTTTTTTGTAAGATTGATACATAATAATATTCCTTTCAAATTAATAACGATAACGATTCCTCCCACTCACGATTCGCCCCATAACGAATCACCCCACTTAAGTGAAGATTCGCCACACATTAATTAAATATCATTATATAAACCTAATAATTAAGTACAAAAAATCTTAAAATCGTTTACTTGGAAAAATGTCGAATGTTCATTCTTGCATATACGATATACATTTAAAAAGATGACATTTTGTTTGTGTTTTTACATGAAAGTAATTTTTATGAAAGATTTCAGAAATAAATGATAGGTTGTAACGTGTAATATCTATGGTTATTTATTGCAACAAGCTAATTTACTTAACAGCAATTATGTTACAAAATACCAGTTTATCCACGATAATATTTCCGGCAAATAATTATTCAAATTACAGAAAAACACGACTAGAACATAGCGCCCCCTGATATCAACATGTGACTTATAATTTTGAAATGACATTACGCTTAGGTCTATTTTTCCTACTGCCTGATAGCGTTTTCCATACTGGTTGATCACTTCGTGTAATTTGTTATTGAATGCATTACAAATTAACCAAGATAACCACATCATGATGAAATAAACCATTTCGCTAGATTGCACTGTCATTCAGTCAAATGAAAATATGAAAAAGGCATCATGGCCTAAACAACATACACGTTGTAACTTCCAGCAAGCATGATATCATTGTCAACAAGCGTGATGAAAGTACAAGCATGCATAATGACTGTACCAATAAGCACAATAGCACTATCAATGAGTAAATTGTAACAGTAAGTAGGCATTGTGTAATTTTTACCTATATATCATTCCATATAAAACGATTTGATTCATTATTGTTTCTACCTTCCGCATTTCCTTTCTGGTCTGAATTCACGATACTCGGTACAATTGGTTTCGGTCTGTTCGATAAGAATTTGGCTATTATTTTGTAATCCACGATGGATGGTCAAGGTTAAACGCATCAGAGTAATCAAACACTCAACACTATACAAAATTTACAACTTTTATTACAAAGATGAATATAAACAAAGATGAATGCAAAATATGAACATTAAATATGATGATAAGGGTAGACTATAGAAACGTCTTAATGATAGTCCTGAATTAGACACGTTTACACTTGACTTAACGTTGAAACACGTTTTACAATTACAAAAGACTGTCTTTGCCATTCAGAACAACATCTCCCTATAGGCTCCGGTAATCCGGGGTTGGATTTTAATATGCCCTAATGTCAACTGCACCAAAGGTGTTTCCTGCGTGAATGGGGCACAACGTAGATAAGTCTTTGCTCGGGAATCAATACATGCGGGCGAATCTAATAGCTTATTGACGTAATAGGTCTGTCTTCTCCAGGAAAGTCATCGTCCAGAGGCAATATTATTATCTACCTATCCGGGCATTGTATTATCCGGGAGAGAAAGCTAAACGATATAACATTATGGTAAATACCATTGCACAAAAACGTATCGGACATAAACTGGTCCGACGGGTACACCATACCTTTGTAGGTTCCCATAACTGTGCGTACAATTGTATATACACATGTGTTCAAAGACGACGCTTGGTGTACATCATACTATCTGAAGATTACCCAACACTAAACTTTAAACCAATTTAAAATACGGTTGTAATTCTTTATGTGTTCTGCGCGTACTTCTTCCTGTTTATTTTACTTTTAAAGACGGATTGCATAACATATTACATTACAGATCCTGAACTGATCTTAACTGGCGAAAATGAGTAATGCTTTTAAGGAATAAAATGAGTTTTGCTGATCGTTTTGCAATTTTTAAGGTTCATATATTCCTTATAATGATTTGAAAGAATTTAAACCTATAAATTTTAAGAAAATACTTTTTAATCTTAAAGCAAATAGATCAAAATTACATAACAAATAATACAACTGGGAGCAAACTACTTCACCCTAAGACTTTTGCATATTATTAATTGATTCTTGCGTCAGGGCATAGTGTTACAGATATTTGACACACTTTTCTTCTCTCATTTTTTAAAAACCATTCTCGTATAAAAAAGATCATAAATCTGAATACAAATGAGAAATATCAGTGGCACTGTTCCCTCAAGTAGAAAATGTGTCTGAAAGGAAACAAAAACTACCAAAATAGGAACCTACCCCGTGCTGTTAGTATGTCAAACAGTGCTTATTTATAAAACATTTAACAAATTTGAATGAATAAGTATAGAACAGATATAACATGTATATATGTCTAGCGAATGAGCCTCTAATCTTCAAACTAAACTGCATTCTCAAACAAACAAAAATAAAAGGTGGCGTACATTACGTCAGCCTAAAATAATCGTTGTATTCACCCAACAGATTGTGCAATTTCTGCATACGACCAGTATACTAGTATCCATGTATGGCATGTAGCTCCTTTGCCGTCAAATATGACATAGGCCACCAACTTCCAACATGAGTTTTATTCAGGTCAAGGAAATTATCACTTCCTTTACAAATCCCCAAACGGCCGGTTTTAACCCCTTTCAGTACTGTCCAACCGCTATAACAGGCGAATTTAATAAAGTAAAACATTTTAACCGATTATTTTATGTCTATATCAGTAACAACTTTGGGAGTTTTTTTTGGGCGGGGGGAGGGGGGGGGGCCGAAAATTAAAAAAAAAACTTTGAGAAACTCCCCCGTTTTAATCGCTTATCCGCTAAATATCTTCACATCAGTCACTAGCGTGTACATCTCCATAGTAGAGATGTACACGCTAGTTACTGATGTGAAGATGGATAACGGATAAGTGATAAATACGGGGGACTTTTTCAAAGTTGTTACTGACGTTCATATCGGTTGTACAAGTTTTTAAAACTAATTTATTTACGAAATAGCCTAACGGTGCATAAAGGTAGACAGTGATTTTGACCTGACAGATAGGTACTGTGTAAGTCACACCTCACTCAGTTAAAGTATATAATTATATTTGACCAACTAAATGTCAAACTGATACTCTGAACTCACTATATCCATGTTTTTTGTAATGTTAGGCAATATTGTTAGGGGTTAAATAGGAAGACCCTACTTAAAGAGCTAGCTAGAGAATCCATGCGCATTGTAGTTTCGTTAACCTTCAAAACTAGTTGTTTGTTGTTGTTTTGGTTTTGAAAGCGATTTGTTTAAAAAGGTCACTTTATACGCATTTTTGGCAGAAACGAGACGACATTACGTTCTTCTTGAAAAACATGTATGTTTTATTATTTCATCAACAAGCAATTTTCAGAAAAATATATTGAATATATTCGCGGGTTTGGTTTAACGTTACCGCAACAATTAATTGTTATTTAATGTTTTCAGAATAGTGCTTGCTACGCATGAAATAATTGAGTAGCGTAAAATTTAAAAAATGGAGAAATAATTAATTCATATGGGAACCGTTTTATTAGTTGATTCGTTCTGATAACGTTTTTCACTAAACTGAGCAAAAATACTTCTCGTTGTTCGTGAAAATTGAATGCGTACGGCTCATTTGGCTGCTGACAACTTCAAGTAATGACGTAGCCGGCTATGTTATCACACATGAATCCCTTTGAATATACATGAAGTAAACTCGGAAGACGTTTACGCCCGCTCTATGCCTTAAACAATTTGAACGATTTGGCCGCAGCATTGGTGAGGGAATAAAATAGATTGCGATATTTTGTTGTTCAGAGGAATGTGAATTCCATGGGGAGTCGTATTGAAATCCCCATCTCATTCAGAGGTTGACATAACCGATATTAGTCAACAAATCACCATCAGTTGCATAAAAATCAAAAATTTCTATGTAAGGAATGAAACGAGTATTATGAAAATCATACAATTTTCATAACGCCCCTTTATCAGTTCATGGATTATATTCAGCAAGTAGAGTCACAAAGGAACATGAACAATCAAACGCCGCTCGACTCGTAAAAAGATCAAATTTTAATTTTGAACATTAAAAATTAACATGAACTTAACAAAGTTTAAGACATGCATTAATACATATACTTGGATGTTTCTTTTTGGGCTGAGTATGCAATCGAGCATCTTGTAAGTAAAGTACGCATAGAAAAACTTATAAATAATTGCATCAGTTACAAGTTACTCTGACGAGAATTATACTGAAATTATTCGCACTAGTACTTTGAGATAACCCCCTGTTTATATCGTTATTCAGATGTCCATCTTCACATCAGTTTACCGCCTGTACATCTCTATTAAGAATGAACGTGCAATGAAATGAAACACAATTAAACTGAGTTAACGGATTTAAACTGCAGCTTACATTCACTATGTACAATCATTACATTATACAAGATAATCAATGATTACTAGAACAAAATAACCACTTGGCATTTGAGAAAGATTAAAAACAAAAAGAAACTGCACTGATTCCTCGATTAAATTACAACAAATTCAGCTACTTTAAAATTTACATCTTGAAAACAAAATAATAATGTGAAACAAATAGCTTAAAAAATCATTTACTGAAAAAGAATCTATCTGCTGAACCAATTTACGAAATAAAAAAGGAAACCTTCAGAATAAATTAATTAACTTTTATCAATTTAAAGTAGGAACTTTATAACATCTCGAATGTCAAAGTCATAAAACTGTGTGTGCGCATTTTTCTAAAGGTCAGTCATTTCTTAGATACTATTTCTTCCCGCCTTTCTATAAATTCACGGGGAAATCAAAACCTCTGTGCAGACATGTAATGCACGAATAAAATTATGACGGTCAAAATAAGTTATATAAATTGAGGTCCGTTATAGTGGTCTCAGTAAAATTGTTAAACAACAACCACAAATGCGAAAATATAAATATTAATATATCTTCAAATCATGGAGCTAAAATCGTAAAATCGGGATTCGTAATCGTGATTTTGAAATCGTGAAATATTGCAGTTGAGCTGTTGCCACCAGCCTTTCGTAGAGACTTTCTATGTTCATAGCCCCGACATATTATTATAATATATTTTCAACACCTGTGTCAAGATATCATAAATCATTTATTTTGAATCTTAGCACCTTTTTGTCATGTCCTTTTATGCAGGTGTTGTGTACAATGACAACATCTTCTGGTATCACAATCTTTTTTTTAGAGTTGCCAAAAAGCATACAGCCAGTTTGGAAGTTTCGACTGTATAAATCTAAAATCTTTAGGTTTTTTGTTTTGTTTAATCTGTTAAAAGCTCCTTGGTCATCTTGGCTCTTTTTTCTAATTCTAATTTCCAATTTTTTATCATATGTATTGTTTTGTTGTTGCTTCTAATGCCTATTAAACCTGAGGTGTGAGAAGTTGGATTAGCTCTTGCTAAACACATATCGAAATTCCCAACAAACCAAGGAAATGGATCTTTCAACCGTACTTGATCAATATCCGCATACAAGACGTTCTGACCCTTTGTTAGATATTTTAGAATATGCTTAGGTTTCTGTGCACAAATCTTATTAAAGTAAGGAGTACCAAACATTGACGCATCTGGTAATGAGATGCCCTCACTTTGATAAATTTTTAATTTCTCAGACTCATATTTATTAAGGTTCTAAAGGAATCATTGTATCCGGTCATGGCTATTACCGGATAGTTTATGTTATTTTTTTTTAATGAAATGTACCAGTTAAAAAAAATCCATATACCCATAGTTAACAGATACTAAAATAATCCATCTATCATTCCGTTCTTGACTACCCCGTGTATCCAATTTGTTGGGGTTATTGTATAAATATGCAAATGTCATTAAGACTAAAAACGATAATAATCCTGCATTTACATGATAAGAAAATGTCGCCTTGCTTTCCATATTTGATTAGATGACGGGATTTTATGAACAGTACATCCTATTTATGAATCCTAAAAAAATCACTGCATCAATAAATAAAACAAACACTTGTTCTGGCGAGATTGTCCGTTCAACGGTAGATTGTATTTAAAGCGCATTGTCCTTTCTCGTTGATGGTACTTTCGTAGGATATAGTCGTGGTGTTTGCTGCAAAATACCATGCAAAACTATTCCATAAAACCTTGAAGATATAAACAATATCAAACATTATGAACGACAAGAGAAGCGTCTGCACGACAACGGTATATACATAAGATAAAATGATACAAAATAAACATTCAGCTATCATTCTAAAACGATTTCTTTTTCTACCAGTTAAGGGAGCTCGTGGGTTTTCACGAAGAATCTGGTTATTTTATTTAAAAGGCAACGCATATTTAAGATGTTTTGCATACCAATCCCGTGACTTATTGACTTTTGTAGAAAAGATACGGTAAAGTGATATTTCCATTGAAACTAATTTAAAAGCACCACCTAGCGGGGAGGTGTATTTTCGTCAATTGTCGTGTTATTTTCGAAAAATATCTGTCAATATAGATAACGAACCGATTGAACTTTCATAAATGCAATTTCGAATCATTTATCCATCTAGACAATAATAAAAATATCTAATATTTTTGGCCATCAATATGAAACAGTGCGGAACAAAACCTGTAGGGGCTACAATTTTCATAGCAAAAATAGCGAACAAACGGACCGAGATAATTTCTAAAAGCGTTTTTGAATTTTAAACCAATTTACAGCATTTTTATCAAAAAAAGGAGGGTCACCGTCTTACTTTTCGTGCCCCTAAACCTTTTTGGAAGTTGGAAAAACATGACGTTGACGTAAAATACAAGATTGAAGTGACGTAACGAGCCGTTACTGACGTTTTCGTACGTTTCTTGTTAAAATTAATTACAAGCGTTGAAGCATCATTATGAAGACGTCACTTTAGATCGATCCTTGAATAGTTTATATACTTTGTAGTCGATACTTAAATATTGAATTGATATTGACACCGTATTTCAACGAAATGATAACAATTGATCTGTGTTACAAACTAGTTCGATACCATTTAATTTACTAGTAACACGGATCTGTTGTGGTATTCTGTTCCATTAAAAAACACAAAACAGAAAACATTCGTCGAAAAACGGAAGAAGAACTATCATTTTACCTTCCGCATTCAGCCTTACTTACAATACAATATCTTCAATATGAGAATGGGCGCGGATATGCACATGCAGATTTCGGTCAAGTGATGCTTGTCAGTATGGACGTTTTATATAGAGTTTTTACCTAGACTTTGATACAGTGTTTTATAAATTACTGTCACCTACAAAATCGACTCAGTCAGTGCTGGCATAAAAAATACCTAGTTATTTCCCGGAGAGATACATGTATAAATTGAACAACAACAAACTTCCTGATACAGTAGCACGCAAGAAACGATTATATGATGAAACGCGAACACCATTATCAATAACAGACGAGCGATTCAATTGGGTTACATAACATATTACAGTTTAAATATCTTTATCATACATGTACTTAGAGACATACAGATAATGAAATGGTGTCTCAGTTATAAATTTTTTTATACAGAACAGTCTAGAAAATACTTCTTATTATACGCGGATATAAAATATATTCTTCTTTGTTTTTTGCAAAAACAAAATGAGAACAGCGGTATGTGCAGTAAAGTATAAAAAACAATTTATAATTGTCTTCGCCCGTCCATTGATTATAGGTCTGTAGTTTCCCTTCAGTGGAGCCGTAGTGGCGCAGGCGGGCGCGATCGCCTAAGGGTCGAAACTCCCAGTTCGATCCCCAGCAGTGCCACGGCGGTTGGGTCCTTAGGCAAGACACACATAGTTACACATTGTTTCTCTCTCTCCTCGTGATTGATTTCATCTGGAATGAGTCTCCAGAGCGAGTACCTAAGTTGTAAGAAGTTTTTCGAGAATAAATATATTAGTATAAATTAATTGTTTCCCTTCAGCTGTGTGTGCAGTTTCCAATGGGAATGTACTTTTAGTTCCCCAATGCCAGTACTTGTGTTTGCTGTCAAGAATTGATAAAAACATGTATACGCCTCTTCTTAGAAACCTAACCCAAGAAGAAAGGGAACATACTATTGAACTGGTGTGGTTTGGCAAAGTCGTACCAGCTGTATTCCATAAAACATCGCTTTTACCGCACGTTTCCCTAGCATCAAATACGGGCATGGATTAAAAGATATTGAGCCGGCTTGAGTGGTCTTTATTACGTACAAGACATGTATGATCTAATAAATGGACTGTAATGCGAATATACTTACCAAGGGGAAAGATCTGAGGTAAATAGTTGCGGTTACTGCTGAATACACCCTGAAACCCCGTGTCCGCTTGATAACTTTTTTGTATAAAGTGTCGTATCTATGCCCTCTCCATGCAGATATATAAAGCGTATTTTACAAGCATGTTTATGATTATCTCAGAAAATGAAGTACATGTACACGACAGTACTCAGTACTAAATCGGCTCAAAATATATTTTTGCGAAAAAATGCCATCTTTAAATTACTAATATAAATGTTTTGAAACTAATTCATTATTTCAAATTAGCGTTATCTTCAAAATGCATGCCTTAGACTTCGAAATTTGCATTGATAGCTGATGGGTCCGAGTCAAGGCTTCAGCCTTCTTGGCGTTCTTGGCGATGTAATTATAGGAAAGTGCTCCAGGAAGCCCACAATAATGTACAACTACTGGCCAGTTTTATTGTAAATCGACACTAGCAAATATTATTGTACATGTACTAAACACTATCATATAGAGTTGTCTTTTCGTGTTTTAAGAAATTAGTTTAATCTTCTAAAGAATATATTTGTTTGCTTCTACATGTATAAGTATAATGTTAAAGATTTGTGTTTATTAATTTAAACGAAAACGATTAAAGTGTGTTTCAACCAGAATATATTCTCTTTATTTCCACTTTTCAGTGATTATTTATTTTGCAATACAAGAAGAACACAGAAAAAAAGAAATAAAATCAATGCAAACATTGACAATATCTACAATTAACATAGTACGATGTTACATGGACTATTCATGATTTACATTGAAGATACATACATCTTAATACAAACTGATCATATATAGTAACTATATTTACTTTGAAAAATATTTTCTTCTTTGCAATATATTTCTCAGGTATTGAGCCTATGGTATAAAGTTTAATATCATTTCTATATGTATATTACCTCTTGTGTTTAAGCTGAAATATCTTGCATATACACAGTGTAGAAACATATTAAGAGCTGTGTAAGCCAAACTGTAACTTAGAGGGAAGCAGACTTAACTTGCGGAAACGAAACACAAAAAGGTCACTGAGTAGAACAGTATCGGAATCATACTGCAGATTTCATAATAGCGTGCCGTTTCAGTGTTTGTTGCGTATCGATTGAATACAGGTACCGAATGACTAAAGCGACTGTAGGCGGAGCTACATTTTACACAGCACGGAGAGCAATCAGATAACCTCATACGTCCATGACACAACTGAGAAAAAAAAATCGGTCATCTTATTTGCGGCATTCAATAGTGTTTAGTCGGGGTTTACGTACATGTAGCTTGTGTGCTAGAGTCCCATCAAAGAAATGGATATACGCATACACCATGTACGTGTAAATCCAGTACAAGTGTCATTTCACTTACATAAATTTAGTGTACCCTATATATCTGTCACAGAAGTTGAGTGAATAAAAAATATTGTAAATATACATTCGATTTCGCACTTTCATAATAATTTGTCTATAAATGATCAGATCGCAATACACGCATTATGCATTATAAAATAAATCGTGTTACAACCGCGCATGCTTTGCACGTGCTTTAGTGTTTCTGCTAAAATGTTTCTGTCGATGCTCTGAAATCTTTAAAATGATAATCTGTGTAGAAAGAAATGAAACAAAAACTGTTAAATTTTGTTTGTTTATCTAAAGACAGGATTTATATCTACCATGTACACTTTTGACTCTTAGATTAGTTCTACCATCCCTGGTGAAGATATCTAGCGCACATGTCATCAGAGTCGTTGATACCAGTAGTAAATGCAGCTTCAAAAACAAAAAGTAGAGCGTTTACCTATACCGGTAGTCCAACTATTTAGACATAATGCTTCTTTAAATTTTTATTTTTGGTGTTTATTTCCTAAATGAATATAAAAAGTAAAATATCATAAAAGTGAAAACTAAAAATGATAAATGCGAGGTCTTATTTCTAGGACTACCTAACTATACCGGCAGACAAGTACAAATTGTCATATCGCCAGTACAAATGAAATTTACTTTGTGTTATAAGTAGTTTCGTTCACTTACTAATGGTGACAATTACATGTACAATCGATCCAAATATTGATGTTTTCAATTTGTGTTTATTTTATCGACATACGATTTGACTTTTCGTAAGTTTGTACAGCGATACCCGAGCGCATGTACCATGTATATA
Source organism: Saxidomus purpurata (assembly GCA_022818135.1). Lineage (NCBI taxonomy): Eukaryota > Metazoa > Mollusca > Bivalvia > Venerida > Veneridae > Saxidomus > Saxidomus purpurata. The sequence goes on from JAFMSR010000003.1 coordinate 58,842,712, forward strand.
ATTTACCGTAAGTTTAAAGTGTGGTCAGTCACTGATCTAGACATTTTTTAAAATAAATTTTACTATAAACTTAAACTGAATAATCAACAACAACTTCTGCTGATAGTACATTTGTTTAAACATACTTTATTCCCAAATAAATACAATTGTAGGGAGGGACAGAAAGGGACTGGAGACAACATGAAGCATGGGGACAGGAGGGCCAGCAGGGAGAGTTGAGGGACAGAATTGAGTTGAGTTACAGCAAAAAGCATTGCGGAGCAGCATTTCGCATAGAGCTTTGTGGGGCATTAGAAAGCACGGGGGACAGGAAGCAGAGGAGACAGGACGAAGCGTGAGGGTCAGCAGGGAATGGGAGAGGCAACAGATACCGATAGGGGTACAGACAGTAGGGAGCATCGGGGACGGCAAATAATGTTGGGTACAGCAGGAAGGACAACAATCGGCTAGGGGACAGAAATATGTGTGGTGACAGGGAGCGTTGATGGACAGCAGGGAACATTTGGGGACGGCAAAGAGCGTTGGGGACAGACGGAAGTGTAGGGGATAGCAGGGAGCTAGGGGCAGGAGGGAGTGTAGTGACAGCAAGAAGCATGGGTGCAAACAGCAGCAGGGAGCGTTGGAGGAACAGTTGGAAGCGTGCAGGGACAGCAGAGGACGAGAGTGACAACAGCGACAACGTGGGCAGTTTGTAGGACATGGGAAGGGACGGAAGTAAATCCATGAAAAACAAACAACAATCATTACGACACGTGTGAATTGGCATGACAAAGTCTCACCCTTGCTTTGACCCGCCGCACCTTTGATCCGTCGGCGACTTTCGCACTTCGACTTAACGAGTTGACAATACACTGGAATTTGATTGACGGGACCAAAAAATCCCTTCGACACATCCGGAGTCTCGATATGTCAAATTTTGTCTTAAAAGGAGTTAAAGTACATAGATAAAGAAGGAAATTTGACGGGACTTTAGAATTTCTTCGACTTAAACGGAAATTCGAGGTAAGCGAGTTTGAGATACTTAGAGTGAACTGTATTTCATTGACAACTTTGTTATTTACGAACGATTGCATATATATTTACCTAAAAATTAATGTCTCTAAAAAAATATATATAATTTACGTACATTCCCGAGAAGGAAGTCACGTGATCAAAATCACCCGCCATTTATCGAGGACGCTGCATGTCGAGGCCCAGTGAACGGTTTCACCGATTACAAGTACAAGGTAACCAATAATCATTTTTGGTTTTCTCTGTTATACACATTGTACAGTACTGTATTTATATTTCATTGCTGGTATTGCTTTGTTTATTTCTGTTTCAAGGTCTTGTCCTTGGTACACAATAATTTTCGATCCACATCATCAGATCATATCGCTTGAAGTTGTACAAAGCGCAGATCGATTTATTTTTATTGGCTTAAATTTTATAATGTTGACTATGTGATTATTTTTCATTTAACGTACGTTTTATAATAAAACAAACTTCCCTGCCACCCATATATTTGTGAATCATTCATTCTGTGTCATATATTGAATTTCGTCCTCTGCACAGTTCGACCAGCGCTTTAGGTAAGATTCAGCGCAGAACACGTAGGTCAAAAGTTGTTTTTCGGGGAGTTAACCTATAGCCCCCAGGCCTTCAGCGGTCACAGCGCGTCGATCTATTTTGCAGTGATAAAATAATATGGATACAGAGATAACGGCTGAGTGCTTTATGAAGCTATAATCTTCACATAACTTTTAGATGTGCGTACCAATAACGTTTCTGTTAACATTGTCTTTCACCTGTTCCTTACGATGACATTTATCTATGTCAGCACTAGTGAAAGCAATATTACTCTTCATGGCCTCATCCAACATTTTCTTCCCAACGTCCTCGGTCGGAGAGCCGCTATCCCCAGTAATACCGAATATATCCAAACACATCCTACGACCATACTGGTTAAGTTCATCATTATTGGCCCTCAACGATTTCAACTCTAGCCGTAAATTAACTCATATATGAGATTGGTAACCTGATCTCTGAGAGCCTGGGTCTCTTGAAGTACCAGTTCTTCTAATTTCACCTCTTATTGAATGTATAACTGCATCCCTCAATGCTGATTTAATATTATTAATTAATGAAAGTGCAATATTGGCAATGATCTCATCTATATCTTCATGGCTAAACTTCATGTTAGAGGTTGGTGGGGTATCAGGAATTGACTCTGAAATACATGTCGCATAACTATCACTTTCAGCAGTAAAATACTAAGAACTAGGGTCCGTGATGGAAGCAGATCTGTACTTTTGTGGCTTATTAATATGCTTATGACCCGGCGACGACTTGTTTCTATTCCGTCCCATTTATTATTACAGGTGCGATTACTACAGGTATCGCTAGAGCTGAACAGGCAAAATGTCAAATGGCACACTTTATGTGATGAAAAGTTCACATAAAGTGTGCCATTTGACATTTTGCCTGTTTCCGTCTGAAAAATGAAAAGTTATCGTTCTTGGCAATTATATTATATTCCACTTTTTTCACATTATGCGCAATAATTTCTATTAAAGAAGTATCACTGTCGATTTTTATTAAACCGTTTATATCATGCAGTTCATCTTCTGAAAGTAAAAATCAAGCTTTATTGCTTGTTACAGTTTTAAATCCAATCTATATAAACCACTGGAGAGGTTTGTGGGCTAAACAGCTCTTACACTAAGAAAATCCACTGTAGAGATGTAACATAAAATTCCATACATACACAGTAAAACTATCAAATAAACAACAAAAACACGCCAGGCGTTAATTAAATTTTCCGTGAAATGCACATATGGCATGAACTACCGACGTCATGTACGCAAAACAAAATGACGGCAACAGAAATATGTCAGATGCAGTTCAAATGTGAAACATGGATGTGTAGAGATTGAAGAAAAACGAGACTTGTGAACTTAATCGGTATTCCCATGGGAACAAATTGTGCACCCCTTGTCGCAGATTTGTTTTTATATTGTTATGAAAGAGACTTTATGTTGAGTCTTTCTCCAGATACGCAGGCAGACATTATCACTGCTTTTAATAATACATCACGCTATCTGGATGATATTCTTAATATGGATAACCCGTTTTTTGGTCAATTGGTGGACACTATTTATCCCCGGGAACTCCAGTTAATTAAAACTAACAATTTGGATACTGGTGCTTCATTTTTAGATTTACATCTCTCTATTTATAACAATATTATACATACCAAAATTTATGACAAGAGGGATGATTTTAATTTTAGTATTGTAAATTTCCCCCATTTGGATGGGGATGTACCTCATGCTACATCTTATGGGGTATACATTTCTCAGTTAATTCGGTTTGCCAGAGCGTGTAGTCATGTTGAGGATTTCAATGAACGTAATCAATATATTACAAATAAACTTCTTCAACAGGGCTACCGTTATTACAAATTGCGTTAATATTTTGCTAAATTTTACTATCGTAATTCTGATTTGGTTTTGAAATTCAATAGTAATCTAAAGACTCTTCTGCGAGAAGGTATTTCAAAACCCGATTTTTATGGGGATGTGGTTTACAAACTTCGTAAGATTTTGGGTCATGGCAATTTTCCAACTGTATTTGCTAAAATTATAAAACGTTTTGTTAAAAGAGGTTACGACCCAACTGTTTTGAGACACACCGCATGTTGGTGTTCAGCCCGTTTACAGTTGGACGCTATGCTTCTCTCTTTGATTGTGTCTGACGGAAGAGGGGGAGGACTCTGTGATGGGCAGTTTTTAAATCCTACTGGGACGAGACTGTTTTGATTTCTGTCCCCTGGCCTGTTTCGTCGGGCCCTTAAGGGTGTTTCTGTTGGTGCTCTGCCTTCTGCAAAGGCATTGAGTACATACGTTTTTTGGTTCTCAAGGTTTGCTTTTTATATATTTATACACGAGCATTTTTGTGTTTTACATACCATGCCTTTTGTTTCCATTGCGTGTGTTAGAGATTCACCTAGCAGGGATTACTTTTATTTACACTGTCCTGTGACTTTGGAACATGGTGGGGGTGTAAGAGTGAGGTTGGGTGCGCACCATAAACCGGTTTAAGCTCCCCAGTGGTGTTTTTGCCACTGACCGTTCCAAGGCGGTGCCCCACTGTGTTCCTTTAATTGTTCGTTTTGTCCTCGTGTGTTTGTTTTGTATGCTAGTGTGTGTTGGTAGTGTATGTGTACATGATTGTGTTTTTTTTTTTTTGTGTGTGTGTGTGTGTGTGTGTGTGTGTGTGTGTGTGGTTTGGTATGCACTGGACAATGAGGACATTCATTAGTAAGAACAGCAACGACTGAGGACTTGTCGGTATAATGAGGACGTCCTCACTTGGTTACAATGTAAATATTCTTTAAAATACATATTTTTCTATAAAACATGTTTTAAAGTTGTAAAATCAAAATGTCTCATTTGCCGTCAAATTCCTAGCACTTTTTGACGTGTGTATCATTGTTTAAATTTTTCATCATTTTCTGCGCATTACAATTTCACACTCAATGATACTGCGCATGCGCATATGACGTCATTCTTATCATATCAATAAAATGGCGCCAAATTCCGAAATGTGCTTCGTACATCATTTTACTTTCGCTGTTAGATTAAAAATCTCCTAGAAATACTATATTTGATGTTGTAGAACAACATTTGACAAAATACAATACGTTTTACGTATATATTAGCTATTGCAATTTAATATTGACAACTGTGTCCTCACTCGTCTCTGTTCTTACCATATCTAAAAGTCCTCAGATGTCTTGTTTACAGTATATTAGTTATCAATAATTTGTCATATCAAATTCATATTGAATATTGTAAGCCTCAATGATATCAAGTGGTATGTATTACTCATATTTCTCATTTTGTGTTTACTTACAACTACTTTTATAACTCAAAGACTCAATTTTTTTTTTTTTTGTTGTTGTTTTTTTTTCTTGAAAACCTGAATGTGTCGTTAATCTGGACTCGACAGTTGGGGTGATGCTCTTTCAAATTTACAGACATGATATGTCTATTAAGATTGTTTAGTCTCTAAGTCTTAGAGATTGATTGCTGTGGATGATTCTTCTTTTTTCGTGACATGTACTCTATAGGAAAAATAGCGAACAGTTACAAATTGAAAATAGACAAAATTTAAGTTATGTATTTGGTGATAATCAATGCATTAAATCACTTTATAAAACTAAAATGGCTGTTTCTGTATCTCTGCAAAGTAGAAAGATCCTAGTCCATTAAAAGATTCAAAACTTGTTTCTAAAATAGAATTTTAACTTTTGAAGTGGTGTATAAAAATAATTAAACTCTTTAAAGAAATTTAATATAGAAAATCACGCCAACTTTTAATGTAAAAGTTTAGCATATATTTAAAAAACGTTTATATAGATGTTGAAGTGTATTGTTTTGAAATTTTTATAATGACATTTCAGCAAATAGTTCTGTATTATTTATAATCCAAGATATCCGTACGCTTATACTGCAAATGTATCATGTTAATTATAAATATATCTATTAAAAAATCACTAAACACTTCCGCATACATGAACAGAAATATGGAATGCAATACCTTATGAAATTAAAGATACCCACTCTTTCTCTGACTTACTTGTTTGTCAACTTTAAAAGACAATATAAATATGAATGAAATTTTTCTAATTTTTATTTGATCTAACCGTGTATGATAAGAGAATGAGAGAAAATTATCGATTTTTGGTAATTTTGTAACATTCTACGAAGAATACAATATTTAAAAAAAAAAAAAATATAAAAATTCCAACAAAGAAGCTGGTATAGTTAAAATGAGAAACAAAAGGCGCGGCCGAGCAATCCTCATGTTTTTTTTCTTTTCTTTTTTCAATTATTTAATTTTATTTATCAAATAAAATATAGACAAATGTTCACGTGGACTGTCTGCAGTTTACTTTTCAGTTTGTTTGTTTTTTGGGTTTTTTTTACAATAATTCTATTCATTTTCTAGTTTTGTTACATTGTCAAATTGAGATAAAGTACAAAAGTAATAAGATAAATGTTGTGAACACTTCAAAATGTAATACTGTCTTTACGGTGGTTTAACAAGAATAAAGTTAACATCATTTCGAATGTTGAATTGATTGCGATTGATTGACTTTACATTTTCGTGGCGTCAAAACAATTTAGGGCTTTAGATTTTATATTAATACTATTATATTTTGTTGTTATAAATCGATTACAATGATTTTCGACAGAAATGTGACACATAAGTTGAATTACTTTCACTCCAAATTTGAACGAGATCAGTGCATTACTACTGAATTTATTGCGAAATATATACGTGTAGCGTTAGATGTAGAACGCAGTGTATAGTAGTAGTAGTAGTAGAAGAAGAAAAAGAAGAAGAAGAAAATGAAGAAGAAGAAGAAACATTTTATTTAAAAAAAAGACTGAAAAGCCCACAAGGATGCAAAACAGGCATGTAATCAGATATGCGATAAATATATAGTTGTATGTATACATGTAACATCAATTTAAGCTGATGTTCATTCATAATAAAATAACAGATATTGAAAAGTAGCAAAAGTAATTCCTATTATAATTTCTGTTCTAGTAAATTATTTGATTTACACAAGATAGATATATCTGAATAATATGTAGATACTGACTATAGGTGCAGTTTGAAATTGTACTCCGACCCACCACTCTATCATCATCTATTGCTAACGGGACAACATTCTCATCATAGTGTTTACATAAATGCCATATTAGTATATGATCTTTGCACAAACTACATGAGAACAGTAATCTGACGTTAAAGTGTATACATTTTGTAGATATTATTCATGCTAGGAGAAGCCACAAAAATCTGTGTCGAATTCGCGCAAACAGTCACATAAATAAGGCGAGCTGGATATGTATACAGTTCCAAGTAATTAACACGTAATACTCACCACTATCACACATATGTACTAGGTTAAGACACAACCTTATACTATATACATTTTCAAGTATGGTCAAACTAATAAATATTGATTAGTATGGTCATATAAACTGTAAAATAAATAGATCATTTTGAAATTTTAAAGATCATCTCTATACTTGTGCTTTCTTCATTATCGTGTTCAGTGTTCAGTGACGGTGTGTGTGCGTACGTGCATTGAAGTAAGAACGGTCGCTAAGCAGTCTTCAGGCATGGTATATAGATCATAATAGATGTATATGCATTCATGTTTTCTTAAAAGATAATGATAACATTTGTTGAAATTCTACACTCTTCCTTGTTCAATATGGAATCTCACAAAGGCGTCTGAAAATATATTTGATAGTGGTCGTTAGATTGAACCCAATCATACTGAAATAATTTTTAAATTTCTTTATAGTATTATACAACATGATTATGACCGAAAATTTCTCGATTCTTTCCTAGATCACTTATATGTACAAACTGACTGCATTATGTGACGCATATTAATGCTATTATACATCGCTATGTACATGCATGTATACATGTATTATGTGTTTCCTAAGTACTACAAAAAAAAACCCCACCGAGTTATATACTCTCGTCGCCATATGACAACTGCTGTTTAGCATGACTTTCAGTACAAAACAACATTCAAACTCTTCAAATGTAACTTAAATTTTATCATGTGACGATCATTCATATTCTTAGTCCGTTACATCATTATTGTAGTGCAGGCTAACGTGACAGTCATTATATCAAAATATACACATCCACTTTTTATTCCATGACGAAAAATAAAAGTTTTACATTAAAATATATATTGGTAAATCATTTTAGAATCTATATCGTGTAATTATCACAATTTCAATATTTGTAAAGACCGAGATATACAATGAAGAGGTTGTAATATAGCTACGTGGTACAGAGCACAAAAGATATTTTAAATATATTGAAACAATTTAAAACTGTTAAACATTTAAAATAGCATTTTAATACTTACTTTGCAATATAATTATTTATATTATAATGTCACTTTTTAACTTTAAAAGACCTAAAAATAATTTTAATCTATGGTAGCCGTTAAGGCATTTTTGAACAGTGGGGATCATCCTTAGACGCCCGTCCGGAATGTACCGGAATACGACAAACAGTGTCAAGTGTAATGTCCACATTCGTTCGCCATTTTGAATGCTTTTTACACATTTATCAGTTGTTTATGAAGCTTGAAAGGACGGCATGAGACGCATCCAAAGAAAATCTCCGTTATCGAGTGCTAGGAATTGGTTAAAAGAAAACAAAGATCAACCAGGGTTTGAAATCATCCAATGTCCCATTAAAGGTAGGCAATAAAATTGATGGAATAATTATGTTCCCATTACAGTTGAAAGACTTAAAAGTTTACATCTGCCTACTTTATTATATCGCCGTCAAAGATTTGATATGATGCAATTCAGGTTTGTGACTTACTTGCTTGAAACCTAGATCTACATGAATTTCTACTGTCTGTTTCAGTGTTTCTGCCTTATAGATCTAAACTGATGAAGCAGTGATATTTTTTTTCAATTTCAAAACAACCTGTGGCTTTCTGAAGGGGAAAATATAGCCCGATAAATCAGAAAATCAAATTCCAACAACTGGGAACACATTTTATAAAATTTTCAATTTGATATGCATGGTACATGGCAGAGGCTATCTATAGGGACAGCTTTCTGTCTTCTAGCTGATATATAAGTCAGCTGCTGTTAAGTCATGGTTCTGGTGAAGAATGTGCACATGAGGGGAAAATATAAGCATTTTTAGGGGAAAATATACCTATTTTGGGCTAGGGGAAACAGCCTTTATTCAGCTGTAAAATACAGGAAAACAAATCACTGTAAAGTCATATACATTTTCCTGAATACCGGTCATTCTTTTTTATTTTAAATTTTATATATGAAGCCGAAGGATGTTATTTGGTCTGTGTTATTTTGTCATTGTTCAGGCTTGAAAATTGTTGATGTCCGTTTAGACTTAATTATGATACTTCTGTTCAGCTTGAAAATCTGTGTACATGCTTTAGCTATTTAGGGCTAAGCTAAAGCCTTGGAAGTCACAAGCCAAATAAATGAGGAAACAACTCCAAACTTCCATTAATGGAAGCCCTGGCTCCTGGAACTATGTTATCAAAATTTGCAAAGACATGTATGTAGGTTCAAATAATTTAAAATCTAATTCCCTGGAAGTGTATGATCAAATATTGATTGAAGCAGGGCTCTCTTTCAAAAGGAGTAGACACTCTTTTACAAATTATGATTTCATCGCTTATATCCTGTCACAATCACTGCAGTAAAACTGATAAACTGGGCTGATCAATAATCAGTAATTTTCAAGTTAAGTTTAGCAATGGAATATGGTCATGAAAATCAGATACTTGTACCTATTGCACAATATCATTAGGTAAATTGCTAATTTTTATTAAATTTCTTTAGGAAAGATATTTTTACTTTTAGACAGAGTATTAATTGCTCTTTTAGGTCCTATTCCATTTGTTTACAGAAGCTATAATATTCTTGAAAATACAGCAAGTAAGAAATGAATACGAAAATTATCTAAGCAGTCATAAAAATCCACAAACATCCAAAAAACACAACAGATTACAATATGGTCAAGAAATGGTGTGATGTTAAAGCTGCATGCCTCCAGATTCATGCTTATTTTCATGAAAATTTTGAAAATGTATTTAAAGGTTAAATATTGTGAAGTGAACAAAGAAAGTAATTTACACATTGCAAACGGCACTTACGATCCACGCAAAGTACCAAAAAGAGGTCAAAATATAGATAAATACCTCTTACTTGAGCTAGTAACGCAGTAGAATTATAGTGATTGATACTGCAAAGTCAGTCATTAATTGCTCATAACATGTAAATAATTAATTAGATATTGAATCATTTTACTTAAGATCTTAATACATTTTTCTAAAGATTGAATTTCTTGAAATATTTTGACTCATCTGGAGGCGTGCAGCTTTAAAAATACACATATTTTTATCAGTTCTATAAGTGTTTAAATTTGTAAATGAGCAAAGCAAAAAGCATTATTACTTAGTTTAAACCCATTTGCATAATTTTGAAAGTATACTTTTTTGAAAATTTAATAAATTAGCCATTTTCTCACATAATGAAGGCACCTCAAAGGTAAAAAATGCAACATTTTGCCACTTGAAGCTAGGGGTGTAACAATACGGCAAAAACCGTATTGCAATATATTGCCATTTTGCCAAAGCGTATTGCAACACATATGTTTTGATGTAAAGATGGAGTAACATTATATATTATTATTATAATATATGTATATATTCTAAGCAGAAACTTAATAAAAATATAAGAACTAAATAGAAAGTAAAGTGTCGCACAATTTGATAAAGAAAACTAGTCACTTGTGACCTTTCACATCTGGGCCGCTTGTTTAAATTACGCGGCCGCTTATTGACTTTTAAGTGTACTAGTTGTTGGATATTTTTATCTTACGTTGGCGCCAATAAAATTTGCCAATTAAAGATTTTATGTGAAATTTGTACGAAATTAGAAGGCAATTAATTGAAATTTATGATTTTTATAAAATACTGGTTTTCCAAAAATTGTACCGCGGTACGAAATTTATTTTTTCATATTGCAATATATCGGTAAACCGTTACACCCTTACTTGAAGCAAGTTCTGCAAGATTTCATGTCCTTTTTTTGGTCCAAAATTATCACAAAAACAAACATAAAAAAAGAAAAGCATTTAAACAAGCAAATTATAATTATAAATTTTCTTTCTCATGCATGGGCAAAAAGAACATTTATCTATTTCAGGAAGAGGAATTATTACAACAATATCAAGAAGTAAAGGTGACTTTCTTCTTCATTATGATGGAGAAGTAGTTTCTGCTGATGAGGGTGAAAAAAGAGAAGCTGAAGGCAGCTCTGGCTTTAGGTTTTTCTTTAAAATAGGGCAAAAAGAGTTTTGGTAAGTTCAAAGAGTAAGCTTGTTATATTTAATTGAGGTTCATAGTCTTTATCTGACAATATTCAATACAAAAAAATGTTGCGTTATACTAACTGATTACCACTTTGGTCCACTTGTTTGGATAACAGGCAAGGGCACTGCTTTTATTTCCATAAACTAGTATTTATAAATTATTACAGTCACTGATTATGGATTTTATTTTGACGTCACTCACTGCAAATGTTCTGAAAATCATTTCAAGGCTAAGAATTTTTTTTTTACAGTGTGGATGCTACAAAAGAGACAGGTCGGCTTGGGCGACTGGTAAATCATGGGAATAAAAAAGAAAGAAATGCTGTCATGAAGCAAATTGATGGAAATTTGCTTTTGTTTAGCCTTAGGTATGTGAAAGTGTGGTTAATTCATTTTACATTTATCTAATGTCCCCATTTGCACATTACACAGTCCTCAGTAGAAGTTAAGCACTGTCCTCAGTGTACTTCAACATTGTTGATTCTTGGCAAATATGTCTTCAACATGTTATTATTTAATGCTTAAATTACATTCTACATAGAGTTCCTGTTGCCATGGCAACCATAAAGAAAAAAGTGCAAAATATTGAGTTTCTGATACAAGTGGTTCACACAGGTTCATTCAGTCATTGGCACTATCCCTCACACTTTGTGACATTATTTTTACTCACCTTAGCTAATAGTTATTAGGATGAGCTAAATATATTAGGTTGGAACATGTCTGGGCATGTCATAGGTTTTCTTTAGAAAGAAAAAAAAAGAAGGTTGGAGGTCAATGTCACAGGGGCCTTTAATATAAAAATCCTTCTTGTCTTGAAATTTGAACAATAGTTTTTTGTGTGCGACCCAGGGTTTTAAATTGTTTATTAATCAATAAAAATGTCTATAGAACCATTCTCGTACTCATTTTTTAAATGCATATTTCTTAAAATCATCATTTTTCTTTCCAGGGATATTGAGATAGGTGAAGAGATTACATACGACTATGGGATTGCCGAACTACCCTGGGAAAAGGTGATTACATAGAAAGGACCCACTTTACTTAACCTGTTATAGGGAAAGCAGCTTCCCATGCATAGTTAATCATTTCTATTTAATCCATTCTTTTATTCAAATAAGACATATTCACTAAAGATTTAATGGATTCAATTAATTTCTGTGATTAAAATATTTAACTCAAGGATAAGCATAGTATGTCTTTAAAATTATCAACAATTTTATGTTTTGAGCACTTCTTTCTTATTTGAAGTTGAACAGATTCTTGTTTTGCCAACTGTTATTCTCCATTTCATCCATTTCATTATGTTCATTCTTAAACAAGCTGTTTAAAACTGTTACATGTTCCTACTATTTTAGTCATGTTTAAAACTTAATTTTAACTTGACATATTTTTCATGATACCATAATACCGTTTTATGAGACATTTATATAGACATTTATGAGGACTGTCCCACAAAATGGTGGACAATTGCTGTAAAACAAACATTTTACAAAAGCCAAGTCAAGTATCTACATGTCCCCATTTGCACATTACACAGTCCTCAGTAGAAGTTACACTCTGTCCTCGGTGTACTAAATTTAGGAATAGGGCTCCTGATCGTTATTCAGCTTGCAACACTTCATAATAACACTATGTAAATATACGGTGTTTCTGATTCAAAATGTAAACAAAGGGCTAGTGCAAGGTATGATTGCAATGAAACTGTTAAAATGCTGTTTCATTCCACTTTACCGGAAATACATGTGTGCAGACTACAAAATTTAATTTTGTTCAGTGCAATAGAATTTTACATTGTGATGTCATGATAAACTCTTATAAGTAAAACACTTCTATGTTAAATAGGGATTCTTCAAACTATTTGACGGTTTCAAGTTGACAGAACAAATTGAAGATACTGACATCCTGATTGTGCCTGCATGTAAGTTGAAACATTTATGAATTTAGCCAGAACTGTCTTTTAATCAACAAAAAATGAATGCTACATTGGCCTAGTTTTTATAAAGGATTACATATTCATTCATATGTATAAATATGTTACTTTCATGTAGAAGTCGTTAACTACTTGTATTCATGTCCTTATTTGATGGTAATACTGCCTTTAGTATAAGGTTTACACTGTCCTCATTTTGTGTTTAACTTTTTAGACTAGATATGAATATGGCCCTTTTGAATTAAATATGTATTTATTTTTTTCAGCGGAATATGGCAGCACAACATACACAAGTTTGAAGCTGTTCCAAAGCTTACTAGGGCGGAGGGTTAAAATTTTGAGCAAGAAGTGGGTCAAAGATTCACTTATGCAGGGATCAGTTCAAGACATGGTGAGAAGTGTTCAAATTTTCAATGTTTACATTGATGATTGTAAATTGAAATTAAATTTTATGTTAGAAAAACAAAAGTGATCATGTTTAAAATTACTTCAATGAACAATCATGAATGTTTCCTTCAAGCTTATATGATTTCTCTTAAAATTTCTCTTGAATCTGAGGTGCTAAAATTATTGTGTACAAGTGTTTCAAATAGCAGTTAACATTGCTCTGATAATATGAGAGGAAGAATTTGGCAGTTAATAAAAATAATAGAATTGCATTCTGGATCAAGTACCACCAGGGTACAATATTATATTTCTAAAAAAATTCTCGTATACTAGTTAGTTTAAAAATATTTCAGTCAAAGTACTTCGTGACAAGTGCATCAAATTTCGGGCAGTGGTCTGATGATGAAGATTACCAACCCTTCACGTTCCAGATAGTTGGCAAAGAATGGATTGACATATCAGAGTGTAAGGGAAAATACATTATATTTAATTTACAAATGTATAATATACAAACTTAAATGACTGGATAGTGTGTATCTAAAATGAATTTGAATTGTGATAAATTTGCTTAGTTTAAGCTTTTTGTGTATGAAGTGTTTAAAGTCCTTAGAGTGCAAGTTGTTCAGGAAAAAATAAACTTATGATGTATGAATTTGTTAGGTCTGATCAGATACAACTTATTTTTAACACTGGTTGCCATGACAACCAATAGTAAAAACTTATTGTCAGAAACCACAAGGTCAATAAAGACCCTGCCCCAGGGGTCACATGTACATTAAAATGAAAACTTTAAAAAGTTTTAATTGCCTATTACTTTGCTATTACAGATTGCCTCAAGGAACTGTTGAAATAGCACAAGTGTCCAAGGTGCTTCACTGTCTGAACTCCGGACGTCTGTCTGAAGTGAAGAACAAACGCCTAGAAGACATTGATGTCAATGATGATGTTGGTGAGTCAGCAGTTTCATGTTTTTATTTTCTTTGAAGTTAGGAGTATGTCACTTTGTAATAAAGTTATAATACTTATTTAGGGGAGTCGATATTTTGATAAAGTATTTAGGATTATGACATTGCCTAATGAACTGTGGTGTAATGTTGATGTCCATGCAATAATGTCTGTATGATTCATAATCATTATTATGAACATTTATTACAATGACAAATACATTAATGCTTAGCCTCAAGTTTTCTATAGTTTGTCTCTAAACAAATGGTCTTCTTTTATTTCTTACAAATGGTTTCTTTTGTCTGTAAACAAATGTCTTTATCTAAAACAAAAATCTTTTTGGTTGTTTATTTAGTTCTTGATGACACAAGCAATGATGAAGATGAAGATGATGGTGAGGATGCTGGTTTTAGGGGCGATAATTGCAAAGACAACCCTACTTCAGCTCAACGTTTACATGTTCAAGAACATAGAAAGCGAGGTATTTTTTGTAATTAATCCTGTTGCAATATATGAATCACATGATGTTACTGTGAAATCAAATAACATAAATCTGTGGGCATAAAAATTTGTTGATTTTTTTAATTGAACCATTTTGTGGGTACATAAATCTGTGAATATTGCATTTGTTAATAATGAAAGTTCATCAAAAGATTTTTGTTGGGGTCTAAAATTCATGGGTATGCCTACCCATTTAATCCATGAAAATTAATGCCCCATGAATATTACTGATTTTCAATAAGAAAACTCTTGAAGCATTGTTTCGCAGTCATTTATATTTATATATTAGATGTGTAAAATATCATGTGGCAAACAAAAAAGCTTACTGTACATATATAATTATTATTGTATCTAATGTCCCCATTTGCACATTACACAGTCCTCAGTAGATGTTAAGCACTGTCCTCAATGTTCTTCAACAAAGTTGATACTTGGCAAAGATGTCTCCAACATGCATCTCTTTGTTTAATTAAATTGCAGTCAATGAAGAACTGTTGTTGCCATGGCAATAAAAAGAAAAATGAAAATCTTCTGACACTACAAGTGTAAGACTTGAGATAAATAGCATTTGAATTATCTTGCTGGATAAAATGTGCTTGCTTTAGACAAAAAAAAAACAACAGGAATATTGAAAAGCATTGCAGTTCAGACTTCTTGTGTATTTTTATTTCAGTTATTCTTGTATATTTATTAAAAGTTAAAATGTGCTTATTAATATGGATTACAGATAACCAGAGTGAGGTCCATCATCTCAAGATGGAAGTTTTTTTATGGAAAAAATATAGATATTGTCACAGTTGAATTATTAGCAACTTTTGTATTAAGCAACACAAGCTCTTGATCTTCTTGTTCATTAATTTGTTTTAGAACAAACAGAGTTGAACAGTGACAGTGATGAAGAATGGAGACCACCATCAAAGAAATCACGTAAGTGGATTTTCTTGTGAACCATTGATTTTATGACATTTATATTCTAACACTAGAACATTTACTCAGAAAATCAATGAAAAATACAAAAAAGGTAACACAAGTCAGTTTTTTGGTGTTTGTGCTGTTTTCAATACATTATTTAAGAAAAGTCATTGCTGGTACAAGTTTTGATAATGTATGTACAAATATTTAATAAATGCTTATTCAAGCCTGTCCTCATTTACATGTTACACTGTCTTCAATTAAATGTTCACACATCCCCGCTTTCCAGTTTTGTTAAAGACTAATATATGGGCTGTCTATCCACATCAGTTTTAAAGTTTCAGTATGATATTCATTCTTAAAATGAGAATGAAGGTATAACATAAGTATTGACTTTTTGTGTTCAGAAATTAATTGTCATCTAGGCAAAGATGTTAAGTTTATTAGCAGCAAGGCAACTTTTTAATGTATAACACTGTGTATATTCTTAGGATATATTTTTGAGCATAGAAATTGTTTTTTTTTTTTTTTTTGGTAGGTGCTTATTCATCTAGTGACAGTGAGGATAATGCTAAACCACCTGCTAGAAAATCAAAGTTCAGTAAGTATTGATCACATTGATATTCATGTGGTAGTATCAATTTTTTTTATTGGTTTATACTAGTTAAACATAAGTGGAGTGAGAAAAACAACCAGTGATTCACTTTATAAATGAATGTCATTAAAGAATGCTTTGAATATGCCGAAGGTTTAAAAAACACTTGTTTATTGTTTTTGTATGCACAAGTAATTGGAGGTTGATTTAGGAATTTCGTAATAATGTTTTAACAACATTCAAATCAGGTAAAAAATTCTCATATTCAAGTGTGTTTTATTCTTTAGGCTGCAGCACCAGAAGTTCCTGGACAGAGGCAGAAAAAAAGATTGTGTTAAAAGAGATGAAAAAAAACATTCTTCTGCAAAAACTCCCTGGAAAATTACAGTGCGAGGAGCTTTTACGCAACCATGAAGAGCTGAGACAGAGATCATGGACCATGATTAAACATTTTGTCAGAAATCAAATCACTGCTGCAAAAAAGCACTTGAGGGTGGACAAAGCCTGAATCTGATTTTGTTTATGGTTTGCACTGGATGGGACAAGCAGGAAAATGTTTGCATTACATATGTATTGCCCCTATGGCAAGCACATACTAAATACTTTGTCCATTTAGTTCCTTTCATCTGTTTGTCACTTATTTTGTTAGGGGAATTTCATTCTTGAAAGAATATGAGGTAACAACTTCAACCTGCACTGATATATAGATTCTACTGCAAAGAAGTGCATTTTTCAGAAACATAACTCTTGTTGGCATATTGTGTTATTGCATATTTTTCTTTTGAGTTTTGACAGGAATTTATCTTAAAAAGTATATGAGATGTTATAACATTGAGATCAAAACTTTACATTGATTGATTGATCCTTTTAAACTCAACAAATGTTAATTTGACTTCTATCATTTAAGTCTTACTTTATGTACAAATGAACAATTTCAAAAGTTAATGATGATTATCTGCCCTTGAATTTGCACCAATGGTATTATCATGTTGATGCTTTGTGTAGGAAACTATTTCACTTTCATAACTTACATTAAATTATTTTTATATGTATGTTGAAAAAGAAACTTCCAATGAACAATATGCAGAATATTGGCAAATGCCCATGACTTTGAACTTATCTATTGTTAATGATGAATTCTGAACAAGAAACTTTAGATTTTCATTTTTCTCCAATACTTTTTTTATTTTTAAAAAAATGTCTATATTGATTAAATTTTATATAGTGTATGTCTTACCAGGTTGCACATCCATGCAATATTTTCATATGCCCGTTTCAAAAATTGGTCGTATTGTTGGTATGCCCCTGTCAGGCAGGTGGCGTCCAATTTTGTCTGGAGCATATTTCCTACACGCATGGAGGAATTTCAATGAAACTTCATAAAATGTTTACCACTATGAGCAGCTGTGTTGTGTGAATGAACCAGGTCTCTAGGTCAAGATTACACTTGGAGGTCACTAGAGATGATATTGTCTGGATATTGCCCAGAGCATATCTCCTATATACATATCTATATTGCCCACATCTCTGTGAAATGCTATATACATATCTTATAATCTATATTGCCCACATCTCTGTGAAATGCTATATACATATCTATATTGCCCACATCCCTGTGAAATGCTTTTGTGACCGGCGTATTTGGGGACAATGTTGCCCTTGGTTTGTTGTTTTTTTAAATAAGTAATCCTGCATTATTTTTGATATAATTTAATGACTTGTATTGGAAAAACTAAAAAAAAAATCTGCTTGTCAGAAACAACGAAGTATAGAGATTAGATAGTTGGTGTGTAGCATCTTCTAGTAGACCTCTATCAAGATTGTACAAATTGTGGCCCTAGGGTCATTATTGGCTCGCCCCAGGGGTCACTTGATTATACATAGACTTTTATAGGAAAAATCTGAAAAATTTGCTTGTCAGAAACCACAAGGCCTGTAGTTTAGATATTTACTGTGTAACATCCGTTAGTAGACCTTTACCAAAATTATTCAAATTATCACCACAGGGACAAAATCTGCCCCACCCAAGGGGACACTTGATTTCACATACACTTGTATAGGAAAACTTTAAAAAAACGTGTTGTTAGAAACATCAAGGTTTAAATATATGGTGTGTAGCATGCTGTAATGAAGCTCTATAGAGATTGATCAAATTATGCCGCCAGGGTCAGTATTTGCCCCGCCTGGGGGTCGGATGACTATTATTAACATTATGCATTATTATGGAAACTTTTAAGAAATCTATAATTGCCTATTACTTTGCTATTAATGAATGGACTGCCTTCATAATTGGACACAACAAATCTGGTCAAAAGTTTCAAGTAGACTAGACTGAATTTGACTTTCATAAATGACCTTGAAGTTAAGGTCAGATTATTATTTTAGATCGAGTTATATTAGAAAAACTTTCATAAATCTGCTTGTCATAAATCCTGGTCTGGACTATATAGAATTATTTCCAAATTAGTTTTCAATCATTATGTTTATTCTTTATTGTCTCAAAGTACAAAATATTTAGGTCAGCGATTTAAAGCAGCACACCTCCAGATTCATGTTAATTTTCATGAAAATTTTGAAAATGTATTTACAAGTAAAATATTGTGAGGTGAACAAATTAAGTAATTTACATATTGCAATCGGCACTTACAATCCAAGAAAATTACCAAAAAGTGGTCCACATATGCAAAATAGTGCTTACTGCATAAGTAACACAGGAGAAATATGGTGATAAAATGCTGCAAAATCAGTCTTAAACCGCACATGACATGTAAAATATAACTTTAAGGCCATCATGGCCCTCTTGTATTTTTGGCCTACTTTTTATTAGCTCGACTATTTGGAGAATATGGAGAGCTATTACAGTCACTTGTGCGTCGGCGTCGGCGTCGGCGTTGCTTCTTTGGTTAAAGTTTTGCCTGCTAAGTACTATCATGCACATATCTCAGTAACCACTTATGATATTGACTTGAAACTTTGTTCATGTCTTTAGGGGTATCATACAATCAAGTCAGATAACTCTTGTATAAATTTAGTACAAATTATGGCCCTTGTTTGACTTTGAATATTTGGTTAAAGTTTTGCCTGGTAGGTACTATCATGCACATATTTCAGTAACCACTTATGATATTGACTTGAAACTTCGTTAATGTCTCTAGGGGTGTCACACAGTCAAGTCAGATAACTCTTGTATAAATTTAGTACAAATTATGGCCCTTGTTTGACTTTGAAAATTTGGTTAAAGTTTTGCCTGCTAAGTACTATCATGCACATATCTCAGTAACCACTTATGATATTGACTTGAACTTTGTTAATGTCTTAAGGGGTGTCACACAGTCAAGTCAGATAACTCTTGTATAAATTTGATACAAATTATGGCCCTTGTTTGACTTTGAAAATTTGGTTAAAGTTTTGCCTGCTAGGTACTATCATGCACATATCTCAGTAACCACTTATGATATTGACTTGAAACTTTTTTTATGTCTTAAGAGGTGTCACACAGTCAAGACAGATAACTCTTGTTTAAATTTAGTGCAAATTATGGCCCTTGTTTGACTTTGAAAATTTGGTTAAAGTTTTGCATGCAAGGTACTATCATGCACATATCTCAGTTACCACTTATGGTAGTTATATCAAACTTAGCAATAGTGTTCAGGGGTAAATTTTGTATCAAACAATTAATTTACCAAAAATTAAATCTATAGTTATAGATTTTGACTTTTTTTATGATTCAACTTTCCTAGTTTATACTTAATAGTTAGCAGAATTTTGTTTTGCTATTACACTGATAAAAGTTTTGTTTTATTAGCAAACACCCACAATAGTCGAGCTTGCTGTCTTATGGACAGCTCTTGTTCATTCATTAAAATGGTTATAAATGTTATTGTGATTAAAATAAACCATAGAAATGCACGGCTTGATTTATTGATCCAGCAAAACAACCGTAAACATGCATCAAATGAAATGGGTATTCATAAAATAGATAAATAATATAGATCTCAGATAGTTCAGAACCGTCCATGTTCAATTCCAGAAAACTAGGCTATATTGTGATTTGTAATGCAACAATTCACGGATATTTACATAGGTAAATAATAACTGCTGCTAAGTGACTTAAAGATGCACGAGGGGCATATTTTAATTAATGGGAAAGGCAGCACGTTATTATAAATATGTCGTACCTGTGAAAAATATTAGTAGAGTCCTTATTCACCATGGACATCTACACACTTTTCCGGCCTCGGAATTCACTCCGAAAAAGCTTTTATGAACTGTTCTTTGGGTATACTTTTTATACACTGGTAGGGAGTTGCTTCCAATGACACTACGGGTTTCGAACCGGCGAAGGCAAGATATGATGTATGGATTTAACCAAGTCACAATGAGTGAGGTCATGACTAAGCAGGATGTAGCAAAACCTCAAATATGTCCTCAAATGAGCTTGAACCAAGGCTGTGCGGTATGCAGGTGCATTATCATGGAGGAATATGATCCTGCAGACCATAGGTTATTTGTAATGTAGTGATTAACTACAGCAGTGAGAACATGGTCACGGTAATATGTTCAAGTGACACTGCCCTTCTCAGGCACAGCGACAAAGGCCGCTATTCTATCTGTTAAAAATAGAGCGTACATAACTCTTGAAGCTCGCTGTTTTCACCTACCCACATTTTGTTACTGAGTTTATTGTCGGGCTAAAAAATAGCCACGTTTCATCCCCTGTTACAATTTCTCTTAGGCGTGTGGGGTCTTGATCTCTAAACCTAGTCCATAAAGCAGAGGCTTTTTCAATCCACTCTTTTTAACTTTTCTTTCACGATGGAAAACACATATGACGCGCTAAAAACTGATATATCACTTATCTCCTCCACGATATAT
The DNA here is from genome assembly GCA_022818135.1 of Saxidomus purpurata. NCBI lineage: Eukaryota > Metazoa > Mollusca > Bivalvia > Venerida > Veneridae > Saxidomus > Saxidomus purpurata. The sequence goes on from JAFMSR010000003.1 coordinate 58,863,813, forward strand.
CTTGCATCTTCATCAACTATAGCTTTGACAGTTTCTTTTTTCAGAGGTAGCGCCGACATGGGGGTATCATTCTTAACATTAGTTCTACCTTCCTTAAACATTGATACCCACTTGTAAATTTTAGATATGGAAGGGCATTTTTTCCATAGACTAAATCTAGATCTGTTTTTATTTCTGACGCGCATTTTCCCAAAAACCCACACATTTTGCAATAAGCTCTTTGATCCTCTCTCAAATCACAATGCAACTTAGCCATGTTAACAACCCGTATACAAAACCACATGTATTTAAATGACCTGCTAAAATTTTGTGCACTTGCAAATCGTGGGAAATTGTACTGTTGGCTAGAAAACTCGATAATCTTTCCAACTGTATATTATCCATGTATTTTCATATGCAAATCATTATTAAATTGATTTCTTGCCACTAATTATTAAAATATACCCCTCGTATTTACTCACGGCAGCGAGATCACATGAATAAGCTATCTTACTGTTTAATTTAAACTTGGCAAAGCTCAACAAAAATCTCAATAACTTAGTTGTTTGCATGTCCTTATTTGATGATTGTTTAATTGTGATGCTTCCCACAATACTGCTTGCATCTTACATAACAGCTGACAACGAACAGCAAGCTAATGTAAGGAAGTGACGACCCACAGAAATAAGAAAAGACGCTATACGCAATATATAAACAGATTAGTAGAAACGTGCAACATTTCAAATGTAGAACTACCTAAATTCAAAGAAAGAATGGCTGGGTTACTTTACTATTATTACACACGCCGAATTGTTAGCTGCCAATGAAAAATATATTCATGTTAGGGAAAAGAAGTGTTCATGTCCTCAAAGGACAAAGTGTAATGTCCTCAATGTATTGTGTGTGTATGAGTCCACACTTGCCACATGACCTCATTTGACAAAGTCCCCAGTGCGAAGTGTGTGAACCCGTTGTCCCCACTGTAAGGTAAAAAACACGTTCTTAACTATTAGATGTAGGATGATTTTAAATAGACGAAAAAGCTACAAAAAAACAAAATTCAATGCATACCCAAAATTAACAGCGTACATCACCTGGAAGATCGTGTCCCCATTTTCATGTGTAAGTCAGGTGTCCTCATTGTACACCTTGTGCACGTATGTGTGTGTGTGTGTGTGTGTGTGTGTGTGTGTGTGTGTGTGTTTTTGTGTGTGTGTTTGTTTTTGTTTTTGTGTGTGTGTGTGTTTTTTTGTTTTTTTTTTTTTTTTTTTTTTTTTTTTTTTTTTTTTTTTTTTTTTTTTTTTTTTTTTTTTTTTTTTTTTTTTTTTTTTTTTTTTTTTTTTTTTTTTTTTTTTTTTTTTTTTTTTTTTTTTTTTTTTTTTTTTTTTTTTTTTGTGCACTTCTGGGTGTGTGTGGGGCTCGTTTTGGGGAGGCTGCGTTTTTGGTACGTGGCTTTCCCTTTTTTTATTTTTTTTTTTTTTTAAAAAAAAAAAATTTTTTCCTTTGTTTTTTTTTTTTAAAAAATTAAAAAAAAAAAATTTTTTTTTTTTTTTTTTTTTTTTTTTTTTTTTTTTTTTTAAATTTTTAAAAAAAAAAAAATATTTTTATAAAATATTTTTTTATTTAATATAAATCCCCCCCCAAAAAAAAAAATAATTTATAAAATTTAAAATTTTTTTAAAACTGGTTGTAATTTAAATGTAAGACTTTTGTGTCGTTTTTGTGACAATAATCACAATATATCTTTTCGCAGGAATATAAAAATGTGCGTTTTTAAAAAATCACTCAACATTTTACAGTTATTCAAAAATGTCTGTGTCTCAGTAAAATGTCCCAAAGCGCACGTGTGTTGACGTTAACGTTAATGTCGACATCATTACAACGCTTTATTCATTTTTCAAAAATTCGTTTAAATGCCCCTTACTTTAGAAATAAATCACATAAATACGACTCATAATGTATATTTCAGTAACAAATTAATGGATATCGTATACCTATCATAAATACTTTAATCCTGATTGCCCAGTAGCGATCACGTGCCGGGTCCACAAAAGTAAGTGAAGATCTGGAACATGTGCGGATTTCAAAACATCATTTCTGCGATATTTTGGTATATTTTCACTACTTTTTACGAAGTGTAATATATAATAATTTTAGACTTATGTTTCGGTCAATATATAGTTTTGCGGACGTATACATAGACTTATGATTATATATCATACTGCTATATATCATGTGACAATGTACATAAACAGGCTGTTGGTTTTTCCCCCCAAAACGTTAATACTGGACGATAGTTCAACGTTATTTTTGTAAATTGCAGCCATCATGTCAGAAAGATCTAATAATATCAATAAAAAGAAAAAAAGAGGCATTCAAAAGGCGAAAACAGATCAAATTATAATTAGATAGTAGTAGTTGTATTATGAATATGTTGAAATTATTAGCTCGGAAAACATTTGAGCGTGAATATAATTGATAATTTAGTAATTAATCAAGAAAGACTAAATAATTTAAGTTGTGTTGTCATTACTAAAACCAGTAATAGAAAGATTATATGATATTGAGAACGAGCAAACTTTCACGTTATTTTCTAGCGTCAACTGTATATAAACAACATTTTTAACGTTACGCTTTTAAGCTCCAACTTATGACGTCGCGTCTATGCAAATTTTAAAGTCATATAAAATAAAACTAAGATCTAGATATCTACCTTGAAGTTTATTTTCTCTAGTTTCTTTTATAAATTTGTTACTATAAAAGTATAGGACTCGATATGGCAACGTTTACGCGTAACAAATGTTGCACAACAATAAGTGTAACAAACGGAGACTATTATTGACTCAAGCTAAAACTGTTTATTTAGTATAGGTTATTTAGTATTTACTTAATGTGTACATAGATATTTTTTTCATTTTTTCCGTCATTCAAGGTGATGGTGCTTCGTAGAATAAAGAGTAAAGAAATACTTACTGATATTGCTTTCCAAATAATGTTTGTCTGCACTACTAATGGTGTTTCATAATTCTTGATAAACAAATAAACTAGGTTGGAATACCATCCTTTGGTAGCATAACATATCACAGGTTACGATATCTTAAGTTCTGTGGCGGCTGGTTTATTTGACTTTTAAGGGGCTTTTACAGTTTCAAATTTTCAATGTAGGCAAATAGGTCACACTTCCATGCATATTTTATAAAATAAATTATCAATCTTTCGGAACACCTTTAATCTCTCATTAAGACCGCTTAAACTTTTATAACACAAAAAAGATAAGTAAATTAAAAAAAGGACCACAAACGCACAATAACTATAATCAAAATTCTCAAAGAAAGTTAGGCTACCATAATCCAGACATACAAACTGGGTCAATCACACCCTAGATCTCATTGTCCGCCGTGATTGCAACCAATCAAATTCAATCTTTGGCAAAAACTGGCTGGAAATTGCAGTCAAGTAAATATCTCTATTTTGGACACAGAAAAACACTTGTAATAGGTATAGGCATGGTGGGAGATATGCCGAGGTTTCATATGCAAATACAAGCTAATATAGTTGTTCTTATGGACGGACCTTTATCAAATTTGCTTCACGTCAAATCAAATTTATAAAGTTCTGTATTGAAGGTCAATATGTCGTAAATAGCTTACATGTGCATACTACAGTTAAAATGACAGAACTATTTGTAATAAACATATTGTGAATGTACTCAATTTAGCAGTGATAATATTACCAAATGCCTGATGTAATCATAATAATAACCTACCGATAATTAATGCCTTTGATACAGACTTAGTACACGTATGGTCTATTCAATTTGTTTTTATTGATAACTATAACATAGAAATGAACCAAAGTGAATATTATTTCTCAATAAATAACTTAGAACCGTTGAAATGCACATACTGTACATTTTACGGTTACTATAAAATCAAAACAAGAGATCAGAACGATAGATTGGGTACTATTTCATCCCCCTTTAGTTATTATAAACTTCATATCACAAAAGTTCCATTCTATCACCGACCTTTAACACATTGCAACGCGGTGCGTGGAGATAGAAAGGTGTGGTAAGTGTCAATATGTTAATTGGACACGATCATGAGAACAAAGTTTGTTTTGACAATGCATGGCTTTGTTGACTTTAGAATAATTGTTTACCTGTAATACGAAAGAAAGTTGCGAATGTTCGAAGAAAGTCGCTGTTTACGCTAATTAACCCATTAAACTAAAATTTATCAAGTAGTAACTATTATTATTAATCATGAAGAGCCATTACATTGGTGGATAGAGCGTGAAAGTAAATCACCCAGGGTTGCAAAAGTTGCTATGGTACTGTTAGCCATGTCTGTAGCATATGTGCCGTCAGAGCGAATATTCTCCAGTGCTGGACTACTAGTCTCTAAACTTCGAAGTTGGCTCGCCAGTGTGAAATAGTAGACAACACCATTTATTTAAACTAGAAGCATTCTAGTTGTGAAATGTCACGGGAATGACTGACGACGCTAACTTAATGAACTAGCATAAGTTACTTGTCATAAGTAACACTCATCAAAGAAATATCATTCTGTAAATAATAGAAATAATCTCATTAATAAAATAAGTTTGTTACAATTATTTCGTTTTAGGCTTTGTAAATAATATCGATACGCATTGCACAAATGCATTTGATTTAGTTTCGATGATTTTTCTTGTTATCCAGGTTTTTTTCAAAATTCAAAAAGTTTTATACCGTCGAGTAGTCGTTTGGTTCCATGACAGTTTTCAATTCATTTCAGTAATTTTTAGGCAAACAGTTTACTAGAGACCGTTTTCAACACTATTTTAGTTATGTAAAAATAGTTCATGATGCTTTTAATCCCCGGATTTGAATACAGGCAGGCTTAAGTCCAAGGATTAAGTCGTTCATGCATTATACTAAACCGTAGTAAAGGTGTCACGATGAATAATACCCAAGAAAAAGTCCCACCATCCGACGATTTTGTCATTATCAACGGTTAACCGGTTAACCGGTTAGTGAAATAACCGGTTAGTTTAGTTTATACTAATTTATTTTAGCTCGATTGTGAAGAAAGCTTGTAGCTTATCGAGTCACTCTCGAGTCCGCTTCCTGGAAACACCAGTACTGGTGTCGTATGAGGAGGTACGGTCGTGACCTTGGTGGGGCTCGAACCCGCAACCTCCGGGATGAGCGGCAGACACCTTAACCTCTACACCACCGCTCCCCTTAAATAACCGGTTATTGACATCCCCTATAAAAAGGGGTTTTGACCCATGAAATTTCAAAAAGTTATAAGCTGTCTCTCATGATTTTCAGTTGAAGGGTCACTTTTCTTCAAATAAAGTATATTTCTAGTAAAAAAACATCGCAGAATGAAGTTATAGCCAAAATGACACCTTTCTTTCATCAGCTGGTGGAACCCCTGAATTAAAAGTACAGGATGCCAAAAAACAAGCTTACTTTTATTATGGTTGTCAAAATGTTAATAAAAGCTGAAATACAAAATTGATTTCAAAATCATATAAAACCTCTGATTATCTACACTCCTGCCTGTTATGCGACTGTTACTGTTTATTTCACGTGAAGTCAGAATAATTCATTTAACATACTAGTCCAAGAGCCAAGGGCTATTTATTTACAATTCAATTTATCAGATTTTGTGTTATGTTGTTGCATACATTATGCAAGTGATTTTGGTATTCAAGTATTTGTTTACTTTTTCAAACAACATTTGTGTAAAACGTCTGCAAACAATTTATTGTTTTAAAATGTAGTGTCACAGACAAATAGATTCAACCTTACATGTATTTGCAAATGTACATGCATTTGCTGGTCTGTACCACTTAACTTCAGCAGTATTTGAAAAGAGATTGAACACTTCTAATAGTAAAGATTATCTGCTTTGCTTTAAGCAACTACCTATCTCCTCTTCTTCTTCCTGTTTATACTGAATATCCTGTAACTACTGCTTTGTCAATACATGCAGTGCATTATAAAGTTATCTTCAACAAAATCGTCAATGCATTCAATAAACATCGCTGCAGTTATCAGAAGGTCAACAACGGAATGTGGTAGTTGGTAACCTTCGAACCAAATTACTTTGTACGTCACCTCAGCCAGTGACCAACCATATTCCTCGGATAGCAGCTGGACTTTGCCTCCGTACAAACACAGACAACAATGTTCGCTCTCTTTGTCTTCTGTGCCAGAACGTTATGCCATGGCGCCATCGAACTACTTAAGTCGCAACGTGGTGAAGATGCGTTGCTAGACAACTTGACTAAGTATTTTCTTAAGACATGCACAGGTGGATTTCAATCACACCAATCTGCTCTGATTTGCCGCACAAACGCCACACAGATAACTCAATAATTTGAGGGGTGCAGGCTGTAATATCTCTACGAAAATCTAGTTCACTGAACGCTGTTTTTAGCTATTTGCCACACCTAACGCAGTATTTGCATTTATACTGCCAATACGAGAGGTACCCAATTCACTGAACGCTGTTTGCAAAGGCCGTACTGTATGCATATAAACCAGGCAAAGCTGTTTGCCACACTTGCTGCAAATTGTGCATTTATACTACCAATACAAGAGATGCTGATCTTATTTTAAAACGCAGTAGAAATGTTACCTTTTGACAAAATTTATGACAAAACTGAACGAGAATTTTGAATCCCTTCGTAATGTATAGCCTGTGTTAAAAGATATAGTACACGGTACATGTATCTTGGTCAGCTTATGTGAAGTTAAGTCTCTGGTAAAATATGCAACAGCGTTTAGGGTTTCGTACTCGGGATTATAAATAAGGACTGCATGTACTTACTCTTACAGAAGTGTTGAAAAAGTGTTGAATTACATGGAACATTCGGTTTCGTTTGGCTTTGTACGGAATATTCCTTATAACGTTGGAACACATTGCAATAATACTTCGTCTGGTGAATTGCCGCAAAAAAAAATTCAACTGTTGCCACTTCTGACGTCGTTCGAAAAATTGTACGTATCATTTCGAAAGTCAACCCGGCGAATCAGAGATAAATGGCACATAAGCTTGGTGTCCAATAGGAAACTGTACATCGAATAATTACTGATATGTTGTAAGAAAAGCTGCGGAAAAGTGTAAATATTGTCCAGATTATAAATAAACGTACCAGTTGTATCTGAAGTTACGTGGTGGACGATGGAAAAACTTTGTGACGTCTGACGAGGCAATGTTTTATCTAGGTGGTAGCTTTGAAAGAAGACGGGTTTGTTACGTAAAAAATGAAAAAAATGCATTTGTAAAGCATGCCTTTTTTGCCAGCGGTTTGTGACATTGCCTGTTGAATCAAAATGAGGCAAAACTGTTAATCGTATAATTGATAACAATGACAAAAGTAAACTGTCACTGCTATATTTACGTGTTCTTAAGCCGTTTTTAAATAAAGATGTGCCCAGATTGATTCCGCAAGGATAAAAAAATATGGTGTTACATCAGAAAAGTGCGTCTCACCATATGATACCTCTAAATAGACCATCAAATTCCTAAAAGATAGAAATATAAACTTTTCTACACCAGAAGAGTGGATGCCTAAATCACCTGATGCCGTCCCGTTGACGATAGTACATGTATATGGCTAAATTCGTTGATGGAGCTTAAAATAGCATTGGAGGACGAGTGGGGGAAACTGGACGAACTAACTATAAACAATACTCTCGAATCATGGCCAAAACATTGTAGAATGATATACAATTGTCACGAATGAGATGTAGAGCAATTGCTACAATAAACGTATATAATGTGTTATTTTCTATTGATTTGTTTTATTAAAACATAAATATATATGTAACACATTGTATTACGTGTGCAAAGGCCATCATAGATCCAGACATTTGATACTTGAATCATAAGCAATATCAAGATATCTGTATCATTGCTCTTCCCATTGTACATTTTATGTTGCTCTTTTTATTCAAAGTCATTTAAGGAAGGTACAGTAGCCTGGTGTCAGATTCCTCGTGTTGGCAGTGGTATTGTAGACTGTCTCCTTACACTGTACGAAGGCTCAGTGTCACCTTTGTTGATGCTGTTTGTCTGTTGCATATACTGAACATCGTCCCTGTACCTTTGATGCAGTTTCAAGACTCATCCAATATGGCAAAGCTTGTTCACATTGTTTGTGACACATACTTGTATATTACATCCACAATAAAAAGTATTAAACACGTATGGCGGGATTGGAGCAATATGGTATATTCTGTAATGGTAAGACACCAAACACCTGGGAAAGGCACTTCAGTCACCAGCCTTCAAGACTGTACCATTTTTGTTATTTGTATTAGATGGTGTAATTTACGTGTCATACACAAAGTGAACAACATTCAACAGTCTGCAGTTGATTTTAACGATGAGTGTAGAAACCTCTTGGTATGTTGTTCAATATAAGCAACTGAAAAATCGTATCAACAAATGTGACACTGACACTTTAAACAGTATTTTGATGATGACAAATTTGGTCAAGGTTGGTCACTAGATAAGGGCTTGTACAAAGTAATTTGGCTCGAAGGTGACCAAATACCGTATTAATTTGTTGACCTTCTGAAAGCTGAAATGATACACACTGAATGTAATGACAACTTTGTTGATGATTACACTAAAGCGAACGACGGACTGAACAGTTGTGACTCAAGAGCATAAGCAAGAAGAAGAATACATACACAATGTATATAGTTCCTAAAGAAGAAAATATATTCTTTGCTTAAACTTCTTTTGAAATACTGCTTTAGTGAAGTGAAAAAGACATAAACATAACATTAATGTCCGAAGTTTTGTATATTCATGTACATTACATATCAGAAAAAGCAGATACATTTGCAAGTACCTGTGCATGCAATGGTGAAACTTTTCATATGTAACACTACATTGAACAAGACAGTAATGGTAATTAACATCGCTCACATGGCTACCATTTGCTATTTTATCAAAAACAGCGTCGTAGAAAAATTAGCAATTTAGCTAAAAAGAAAGTAAATTTAGTAGGTAAAGTGACCCCGGTGCCAAGAAGAATGATTGAAACATTCGTTGTACAGGACCACTAGGAAACCCTTCAAGCCAATATCTAAGCTAAGAATAAACATAGTGGTCTGAGACAAGAAGATTTTAAAATATCTTAGAATCAAGTGAACCCCGAACGGGGTCAAGTTTAAACCGTTAAAACCTTTGCCACCCAATACATAAATAGGTACTTTATTAAACATTGTGTACAATTTATCGCAAAAATACTCTGGGTCATTTTAAATACACATCATTTTTTTTTATTTCTGCTCCTGCTAAATGCGTTTAGTACATGAATCTTTATAACAATTTTTAAACCTTGTCATGTATGTAGTTATATACCAGTACGCATAAATATTTTTGTAGTGTCTGTCCATCTGTCAAGTCTCAACTTATTTTGTAGCAATGAAGTCTTATATTCCGACGACTAAATATTGTATCGACACATAAGTAAACCTTTTTTGTATAAGAAAAACATAATACATAAAAACTGTTTTTGAAAAATCCTTATGCAAATGCCATTTTATCTCTTTACACATGTGTTAGTCTGAAAACAGACAGTTCAATGTTGTATGAAAAAGATGTTTTCAACAACAGGTATTCTTTGATACAGACCCTTTGTCTTTTGACAAAAATACTGTTTAGTCAAGTATCGTTTTTTCTGTATAACCACTACATATGATCCTTTTATAATTATGCCTTTTCTATCACTCCTCCAGCACAAAATATTTGTCCTATATATCATAAATATTTTTGATATTTATGAGAATTAGATACATGAGACATTCAGTAAGGATTTTAAAATTTTGTAAAGTGTAGTATTAAACTAACCACTAACTACACTCTATATTTCGTTTCGACAGATGTTTCAATTTTTCTAATTATATTCTACATAGTATAAATTTGTGTGTTTGTATCATGTTTGTTTGAAATATGTTCGTTGATATTCTTTTCAATGACAATGTGTTACATTTTTGTTTTGGGATACATGGATATATTTAACATTTGTGATTTTGCGAAAAGAACGGAAGTAAAGCAAATGATTTTAACATGGTTAACATATTTTTCTGTTTCATATGACTTATAAAGTATGTACGTTTAATGTTAAGGGACTCGGCGATTTAAAAAAAAGAAAACAAATATTTGGGTGGCTAAAAAACTATTCGGTTTGTCTGTTACAAGAAATTCATTATAAAAGTATTTTTGAAGCAAAATGGCAATATGAATGGGACGGGAAAGTGTACTTTAGCGGGAATAGTTCGAACAGTAAAGGTGTTGGGATACTTTTAGAAAAAAGTGTAGAAACTTTAGCTTACATTGATTTAATTGTTGGAAGATTACAGTACTTAAAAATTAGGATAGAAGGAAAGACAATTTCAATATTAAATGTGTATGCGCCAAACGACGATGATGTAAATTTTTTCAATAGTATTGAAAAATTTATAGCTGATCATGATGATGAAACGTTTATCATTGGGGGCGATTTTAATAGGGTACTAGATGTAAATAAAGGTAAGAAAAATGGTCGTTCAGATACAAATAAAAAGTCTAGAGAAAAACTTCAAAATTTAATTGAAAATCATGAGTTAAATGACATCTGGCGAATCAAAAATCCAGAGAAAAAGCAATATACGTGGCATTCAAATGATAAGAATGAAATATCTTGTCGATTAGATTTTTTTCTTATCTCATCAAACCTTGTAAATAATGCTTTAAATTGTAAAATTACAACAGGCTTGTGCTCAGATCACTCATTAGTCTATATGAATATAGATTTTAAACAATGTCATTGAGGCCCTGGTATTTTTAAACTAAATAATTCAGTTTTACTAGACAAAGAATTTCAACAAGAAATACGACATAATATCAAAGACATTACCGAACTCAATGCGGATGCGAATCCACTGGTCCTTTGGGAACTGATAAAAGGCACTATTAGAAATGTTAGTATTCGTTATTGCACATATAAAAAGAAAAATGATACGAAAGAGGAAAATGAATTGATTAAATATATTGATGAACTAGAATTAGAAATTTCAAATGGTTCCTCTGATGATGTATCAGTTGAAGATTTAAGAGAAGCAAAATTTAAGCTAGAACAAATAATAGATAAAAGAACTAATGGAATATATTTACGCTCAAGAGCAAAACATATTGAAAGATTTGAAAAAAACTCCAAATATTTTTCAAATTTAGAAAAGAAGAAAAATGAAATGAAAACTATTTCAAGATTAACCGTTAATAATGAAGATATTACAGATTCTAACGATATTTTAAAAGAAACAAAAAAATTTTATCAAAAATTATATAAAAAGAATCAATTAAAACAAAAATAATATCAAACAGGGAATGCCACGTACCAAAAACGCAGCCTCCCCAAAACAACCCCCCCAGCACCCAGAAGTGCACACCACCAACACACACACACACACACACACACACACGCACACACACACACGACACACACACACAATCATGTACACACACACATATACACTACCAACACACACTAGCATACAAAGCAAACACACGAGGACAAAACGAACAATTAAAGGAACACAGTGGGGCACCGCCTTGGAACGGTCAGTGGCAAAAACACCACTGGGGAGCTTAAACCCTAAGTTCAGACGACAGTGACTTCTACCCAAATGATTCATCAGTTCCAAAGTTAAATAAAGAAGAAACTATTACTTGTGAGGGAATTTTAAATGAACACGAGTGTGCAGTTGCGTTATTAGATATGCAAAATAATAAAAGCCCGGGTTCCGACGGTATTACTGCAGAATTATATAAGATTTTTTGGCCAGATTTAAATCAATACTATTTAAGGGCAATTAATCATGCATATGAAACAGGCGATCTTTCACAATTACAAAAACAAGGAATAATTACATTAATACCAAAGAAAGATAAAGATTTATGCTACCTGAACAATTGGCGACCAATTACACTGTTAAACATTGACTATAAAATTGCTACAAAAGCAGTCGCAAATAGAATCAAAAAGGTTTTACCAAAGATTATACATCATTCGCAAACAGGTTTTATGAAAAATCGTTACATAGGTGAAAATATTAGGTTAATTTATGACATAATAGATCATTTAAATGAACACAATTTACCAGGATTGTTATTTTTTGCAGACTTTGAAAAAGCATTTGATAGCCTTGATCATAGCTCTCTGTATAAAACTCTAAGGTATTTCAATTTTGGAGAATCTCTTATCAAGTGGATTGAAACCTTTTACAGTGATATGCAAAGTACTGTGTCTAATAATGGCTTTATATCAGATTTCTTTCAAATTGAAAAGGGTGTACGTCAAGGATGTCCACTTTCGCCTTACCTGTTCATTATTGCGATTGAAGTTTTATCAATAGCTATAGATCGAAATAGTTGGTGTCAACTTTTATAATACAGAAGTAAAAGAATTACTATTTGCTGACGATGCCACATTCGTATTAAATGGTACAAAATCTTCTTTTGAAAATCTTATTAATACAATTGAAAAGTATGGAAGCATTTCAGGTCTCAAATTGAATGTAAACAAATCAGTGGTACTACGAGTCGGGTCTCTTAAAAATGACAACATAGTTTATTGTAAAGACAAAAAGTTTAACTGGACATCAGAAAAAGCTTCAACACTTGGTATTGTCTTTGAAAATGATAAAAAGAAAGTTCTTACTTCAAATTTAAATTCAAGAATATCAGAAGCTACATCAGCTCTGAAAAGTTGGCAAAAACATAATTTATCATTGCTTGGGAAAATAACAGTTTTAAAATCTTTTATTTTTCCAAAATTACTGTATCCACTGACCGTTCTTCATGATCCTCCTGAAAATACTATAATTGAAATAAATAGACTATTTTATCAATTTCTGTGGGATAATAAACCAGATAAAATATCTCGGAAAATAATTAGACTGGAAATTGATAAAGGGGGGTTAAATATGATTGATTTTTAAGCAAAATTAAATACAATAAAATGCAGCTGGGTGTACAGAATATTTGATGAAAATAATAAAGGATACTGGAAAAACTGTTATAGACATGAACTTGAAAAATGGGGGGGGGTAAACTGGTATTTGAGTCTAATCTTCAAGAAAAAGACGTTGATAAAATAATAAAAATAAATTTCTTAATAACATAGTTACCAGCTGGACAAGAATTAATTTTAGCACAAAAATAGATAACATACCAAAAGAAATACTTTGGATTAACTCTAATATTAAATTGAGTAATAAAACAATCTTTAATAGAGAGCTATATATGAGAGGTATCAAATTTGTAGAACATATTTATAACTTTCGACATAAACGTTTTTATAATTTTTTTGAATTAAAACAACTATTTGATATTTCTAATTATTGCTTTTTAAGCTATAGCAGTCTAATCACCAGTATTCCTGAAACATGGAAAAGAGGGTTAAAAAATATAAACGTAAATGAAGTAGAAGATAGAAAGTGTTTTATAAATAAACTATTGGAACTGAAGAAAAATAACAAAACTTTGTATAAGAGGTACATAGAAAACTATTATAACAATGGACAGCAACCTGAAAACAAAGCACAACAAAAGTGGAACAATCAGTTTACCGGGCTTGAATGGGAAACAGTATATAAAATACCCTTTATTTGTACAATAGACTCAAAATTAAGAATATTTCAGTATAAATATTTAATGAACATAATTGCAACAAATAAGTATTTATATACATGTAATATTCAAACATCAGCATTATGTGATTTTTGTTGTATGTGTAATGAATCGGTCATCCGTCTTTTCTGGGAATGCAGTGTTAGTCAACATTTCTGGTCAGAAGTAAACAAGTTCTTTCAAAGAAATAATATCGACATAACTTTGTCCTTTCGAGTAATATCCTTAGGATTAACTAACAACAACGTAAAAAATAATGCTTTTAACTTTTTAATTATAGTGTGTAAATATTACATATACAAGTGTAAATTAGAAAAATCTATTCCTACTTGGGTAAATTTCAGTTACTTCCTAAAGGTTAGAAAAGACATCGAATACCAGGTAGCACTTATGAAGAACAAAGTTAACCAACATGTATTAAAATGGTCACTTCTGAACTTCTAATACAGTAAAGACAGTATGTAGAATCTATCCATATATCCACACACAAAAAAAGCATCGCTCCTCACTCTTTCTTTCTCTCTCTCTCTCTCTCCCTCTACTTCTTCTACCATTTTCAAATGACTTAACCATTGTATACCTAGTGATTTGTTAGCAAGTGTAACAAGAATCTTTGAAATGCATTATGCAATATGAAAATACTTTATGTGTATGTACCTTTAGATTGATGTGTAAGGTTATACAGTGGAAATAAATGACAAAAAAATTAACATCGCTCACATGGCTACCATTTGCTATTTTATCAAAAACAGCGTCGTAGAAAAATTAGCAATTTAGCTAACAAGAAAGTAAATTTAGTAGGTAAAGTGACCCCGGTGCCAAGAAGAATGATTGAAACATTCGTTGTACAGGACCACTAGGAAACCCTTCAAGCCAATATCTAAGCTAAGAATAAACATAGTGGTCTGAGACAAAAATTCCTGACACGGATCCCTATGTAATTAAACTCCCTTTAAATTGGTCCAAACCCCGTGTTAATCGACCCATAATTAACAAAATTATGCTAGTTCAAAGTTGACATCTTCCTTCAAAGTAAGTGTCAAAAAACGCTGATTTCTAACGACACACATAATTTGATTGGAATATTTGAAACAAATCCCGTTTAAATGCATCCAATTACACGTAAGTACAATTATATGATCATCCATACAATACTTAATACTTTCATATCAGAAAAATTAAATTACAAGATCCGCCCACAGAACCATTTTAATGCGAAAATAACAGTTTTTTCTATGTGATTTATTGCCACTTCGGTATTTCGACATGACGGTCACGTGATCATCTGAAGTATTTGAAAATGGTGAAAGTTGAACGAGAACTAGTCAGCGGGGTAATTGATAATTATTACACTCGGAGCTGTTTTAACAACTTGAAAATATATTAATTATGAAAAAACATCCATTCCAGCGGTGTTAGTTGTTTAATAAACAATGATTTGGATTACTGGGGGCCGTTTTATCAACATATTTAGGCCTACGACAACGTTTTGACGTAAGTTCTGGCGTAACTACTAAGTTTGGCGTGAGGAGCGTTTTATCAACAGCTGGCGTAACGTAAAGACGTAGAAATTGGCGTAACTTTTGAACCATGTCCAGAGCAGGCGCAAGTAGTTACGCAAGTCAATCAAGATGGCGGGTATCGTCGATTGAAAAAGAAACTCTGCCTCTAAAACAATTTACTATACAGTAGTGGATGGTGTAACACCTTAAAGCATTAATTTTCACAACTACTGACTTTCACGGTAACCAAGCAAGCGAAATGATCGGAAACAAGGGTAAAAATACTTTTTTTTGCAGTATCACTTTTACCAACGTTATCAAAAGTGGTTTTAGTGATTCTACATTTTGTAGAAATACCTTCTGAACAATTGTACTTGTTTTTAAAGATGGATGAACTTCAAATTCCCTAAGAAACGTCTGCATTTCCCCCATTGTATTCTGTTTCCGCGATCCCGGAAGAAACAGACAGTTTGTTTGCACAGATTATCTAAAATCCGTGCTGGTGTATTTATAAATAATTTAGGGGTTGTAAATGTAATTAAAAACTATTATTACTCTAACATGGAGTCAGTTTAGCTGCTTACACAGCTGGAAATGACATTTTAAATAGAAAAACCAAATAGGAATTTGAAAAGAGTTTGAATTAATCAACTTTTTCTGTGATGTAACTTAATGAGAAAACATCTACCAAGTGCATGATTTGAACCCACAACCTCCTGCTTGCAAGTCAGACACTTTAACCAATTGAGCTAACAGGGCTTCTGGATACTCTTAACTTGAAGCCTAGGATCACCACACTATTCCACTCTATATCTTTGAAGGTTTTGACCATACAGTGGAAGTGTATAGCTGTTGAGCTGGGCATCAACGATAACCCCTTTCAAATACCGCATGCTGTCTGGTCCACAAAGAACCGTCCACTAACCTTATCAGCTCAAACTGGCTGTTTTTAACCTTGTCACCAATGATGTAACTTAAGTGTAAGATTAAAACCAAGGACCATCTGCTTGCAAGTCAGACGCTCTAACCATCTAAGCTAATCAGGCTTCTGGATACTCTGATGCCTAGGATCACAACATCTGTATTAAAAGTTTCTGTCATGAGCACGAGGTTCAGATCGAAATATCCATCACCGAGGGTAACTGTTTAGCCAAGTTCTCACAAAACAGTTACCCGAGGTGAGGAATATTCCAATCTGATATTCTGACGTTGTGTTTAGGAAAGTGACGTCACAATGTTTATAACGCTACGTCGTAAGTAATTCACAAGAGTCGACCAGTTTTTCCGGCATGGGCAAAATCACCGGAAATGCCGATCTGATGTGCAAGAAAGATATTAAAGTCTGTTCCATTCCACTCTGGACCCCCAGCTTTGACCTGAACTGAAAAATCCTGAGCGGTTTTCGTATAAATTTTACCTGTTTTGTGATCTACAAAAAAGTCACCCTCGAGAATTTTAAGCGTTTTTGAAACAATCACGTCATTTTGTAAAGATGCCGATTTTTATTTTTCTATGGAGACTCGCCATTGTTTACATTGGACGCCATTGACGTTTACTCTTCCGTAACAGAGAAGTTACGCCAAAGTTCACGTGTTTTTCAATAAAATGTTCGGGGGACATTTCAATATTGCAGTCAGATGCATGGTTATTAATAAAGAGGTATATAAGCACAAAAGTAACGCTAAAATGTAAAAAAATTGTTTAAACTCTAATGAGATCTACAATAAAAGATTTACCTAATAATTCCTGCTTTCAAATGATTCCTAGCCTACTGCATTAGGCTAATGTCGTACTGACAGTCCATCACACATTTCAGATTTACTCCAGTCCATGAGCATGAGTCATGACAGCACTAAACATTTTTTAAAAATCTTAAGCAGTTGTTGAATTTCAGGTGAAGTAGCATAACATGCAAGTGAAACACACATTCATTTAAACAGTGGCCCAACATGCATGTCACAGTATAACCCTGAACACTAAATAATCCAATCTAAATCCTTTATTTTCCTTCACAGTAATGAGCTAGATCTATTGAGATATTAAAACGACAACATAGATTTCAATTCTCCGAAACTTGCTAGTGACGTATTGATTAGATGACGTAGTATGAATAACAAATCAGGCGACACGAGTGGATCCGACGTGGGAGCGTGCATTTGCGCGCATCCCCTTATGCATACTGGTACCTAGCTAAATAAATTGAAATAACACAAAATAATCTAATAGTTCTGTATAGGCATTTGGTCGTAGATTGATATACCGTTTTTTCATAGCCTGGCACAACAAGTGCGGAACACACCTTTTACGAAACGCGTAGAATTTACACGCTTTTAGGAAATCACCTGTTCGATATGCATGTGCCTTCCTCATTCGTAGGTACATACCCATATCAACTGCTGTGTGGACAAAACGCGCTGCCATATACATGTAAGTCTTACTTGTTCTTTCCGTTAGTCACGATGCGAAGGGGCGTTAATACGATGCGAAGACACGTTGGGGCGATGCGATATGAATATCGTCTTCGCATCGTGTGATCGTCCCTGCGCATCGTCCCATCGTCGCTTGCACATAATATGTATTTTGTCAGGGTCTTGAAATCTGGATAGGGGCAATGTTTTCCATTTTTACAGAAAATATACCTGCTAGCCAGATATTGTAGTCAGTTGTGTTCTCTCATGAAAAAATGCTTTGTCAGTCTTGACGCAATACATGAACTGTAAATGTACTGTAAATGAGCTACATTGGATGTCTTCATCTTCAACAGTTTGAGTTACGTATCGATTTCAAATTCATTTTAATATGTGCTTAAGTCTCTTAACATAACGGCTAAGTATGTTTTATTTCTTATCCGACGACAGATTGGTCGCAAATTACGCAACAAAGTGGGGTATTGTACTTTAGAGTTAAGCGAAAAGTGATAGATCTATGTGTCTGATATAAATGTCAGTTTTATATGTGCGAAGGCTTTAAAATGACTTGTTATTGTTGTAGAAATGTATTCTAAGTAAAAAATAATATATGACATGTGTGCGTGCGTCTGTATGTCCGTGGTCTGTATAGATGTACTTGAAACATTACCTTTTACGGGAGTGACAGCCTTGCAGTGTCTATTCTAGGACGCGCGATTGAGGGATTCGTACTATTTTTTCAAAGATCTATTCACAAAAGAATAGTTTTATAAATAATTTTCATTTCTGAAAATATATGGTCATGATCTCTTAATGTTATGTTGGACTCCCAAAGAAAACCCCCCTTCTTTAAACAGCTGAAATCTTCGTCCGCACATGAGTGCGGTGTTCTTATTACATGTCATATATTTTCTATATCAGTGGGTGACTAAGCATTTGAAATTTGCCGTTTTTCGACGATAGATACTTTATTTTGTTTTTCTATGATCCGGAAATTGCCTGTCGGATTCACATGTTTAATGCCGACAACTAACAGTTTAGGGCCCTTACAAAATGACGAAAATGTACCGGCTGATCCTACGATGCCGGTGATTTAAAGCAAGTTGGTATGCCGAAATCGTTTCAAACAGCCGATACGGATTTGTTCAGGTCGGCATATATACATATACATCAAATACTTAATATGCGCCGCAGAAATTTGTCTCTTTCGACGTTGGTAATTTTGAGTACGTCCCTGGTAACGTCAGCTATGGACGCCGCCATCTTGGAAATCAACGCGACGTCACTTTGCTTTACGCCCTATGGCGAAAATAACAAAAATGCAGATTTTTACGTTTAAGTAAGAAATAATGGAAAAAGAAAAAACATGCCTGGAGATATTAAATTTCCAGATATATATATGCTATAAAGAGCAAAAATACATGCAAGGGCGATAAGGAACTAATGGTCCAAAATAAGGTGGAACATACTTTAGTTGCTTTTGTATTAAAATGTATAGTAATGAGCTGAGACGGAGCTGGCCATGCCCAAACCCCGCGTGACATAGCTACAATAAGTGATGTCAAATAGTTTAATGAATTTAGTAAGAACATGATCAGCTATCTTACATGATAGACGGTCATGGGTTAGATTCACTTTGTAGATGTTTTCTCCCTAAAGTGACTTTATAATTACTGACATCATGTGACATGCAATGCAGCATTTGTACTTTTCACCAAGCAAAACCCAAATCTTTGTATAATACATTAGAGGGTGAATACCATAAATTGATAATACAACACTTGTACTTCCTAGCCATTGAGCAAGCTTTTATGGTGACATGGTAGAGTGTCGGCTTAACAAACTGAACATCCTGAGTTTGAATCCTGCTTGTATGTGGTTGATTTCATGATAACATGACGACATTTGTTTGTTTTGAGTGGATATGGAATATATCCCACCGATAAGTGATACAATTGTAATATTTTCATGAGCGAGAGTTAAATTGTGAAAATTGTATCATTTTGAGTTGAGATATATTCCATATCCACGCAAAACAAATACATTTTCTTTTTATTTTATGCTAACTATAAAAACAAAAGCAAAATTATGTATACGCACTGCTTAAAAAAGTAGTTCCAGCAGACCTATATCACCCACACTGTGACTTATATGAAATATATATCATCATTCTATATTTCACTCATATTACACAGTAGTTCAGTAGTTAGCATAAAAAAATTTTAGTACTGTTTTTTTGTTTGTTGCAATTTAATGCCTGGGTCAATGGTATTTCACTCATTTTTTTCAGGTGCTGTTTACTTAAACATTGTTGCTAGAATTGCACTTACTAGAACCCTAGGGTCAGCAAGAACTGTAAAGAGATGATGATTCCTAGCAGGGCCCGAACCCATGACCCGCAATTTGTGAAAGGTTTTAGCAATTCCTAGTCATTGCCTCTATGTACTCAACCATGGCTTTCTAGGTGTATTTTGGACTGGTGATTTCTGGGTATTAATTATAATGCTTTTTTATCTCTAAAAAGTACAAAATCAAAGAAGAAAAATGAAATAAAACAAATATCTCAGCCAGTGCTTCTTATTAGTTTATAATAACAAATCAGTTTTAGAACTAAAGAATGTGGACAAAAACATTGGTGTCCGATGTTGCATTAGTGTACAGTAGAGACTGAATTTTCACCTTTTACAGAATGAGGAAGTAAATGAAATCAAATACTTGCCAGTAAACTTTACAAGTACAAATGCATCATGACATTGTAGTGCCTGTGAACATGTAAACACATGTTTTATGTAACTGTAGGCCAACATGATTATATTTTCTAGATTTTTAGTTTTAAATGTTCACGTCACAGTTTCGTGTTGAAAATACAGATATTGAACCACCAAATGTACAAGGATGTCTTCACAACACATGTGTGTTTTACATGTTTATGCTGTACTGTAGTGGCATTAAATTCCCTTTACTGGATAATGGGGCATAGTACATGAAGACATGTTATGTCTGTCTCTAATAAATTTCTGTACTACATACATTTTTATTAGTTACAATGTATGTGCACTTTAAGTCAATAGCTGCATTCAAGACATGTTTCCCATTCTGTTCTTGATTAAAAGATGTAATTTTTATTTATTTTTAGAGACTTTTTTTATTAGTTATGACTTGTGTACACTTTTCAGTCAATAACTGCATTCAAAAAATGTCTGTCATTCTGTCCTTGAATAAATGATTAATTTTTATTCATTATTTTCTGGTAATGTAGTAAAGTACAATTAATAAAAAAACAAGAAAAGCTTAGAAAGGCCGTCATGCAGTCAATTTATAGGAAATTTATTGATTTCTACTTTCAGAAAACTAATGAAACTCTCTGTGAACCCAGAAACTGGAATTCATTAGGCTGTGCACTCACATTACAGTATCCATGGGTGTCTTAAGAAATATGTTGGTAAGTATTCATAAATGTCTACTGTATGCAAGTTTAAAAATCATACACAGTGTACATGCAGGTCTGCTGAAATGTGACATCTCAGGTAAATAAGTCCATATGTTTAAGAAAAAATCATTAAATTTCACAGATATTTTATCAGAAGCAACCTGGTTAGCTAAAGATATATAGCACTTGATTAGGTATGATTAAATGTGCATACCATAATATGTCATTTACTTTCATATGCAAATCATTACTAGTACATGTACATGTGTAATAAAGTATACTAAGCTACTTAAAGGCATATTACAGGACACCCCTGGTTTATTGGGTGTGTATTAGAGGTTTCTTAGTGTGACGATCGCGACAGTTTAAGTATTTGCTATATATCAAATACTTTTATATTTTAATGTAGAAGTTGGTCATTCAAAAAACCTGACAGTATGTGATATATCAATACAAACCTAATGTAAATTGCTATTAATATTTGATTGAACAATAAAATATAACGAGAAATAAACAACAGGAAAAATAGCCGTATTTTCGGACGTGGTAGATATTCATTGACATTTCGGATATTTAGTCTGTATGTTAGCAGGTGTTTATATATAAGAATAGATTATTGATGTCTTATTTAAGCGTGTAATTTAATCGTTCTCTGTGGCCGAGTGGTCATGTCACTGGCGCTCTAATTTTACAGACGATGTTAAAATCCCGCCGCTGACTCTTTATTCTTTTCTCCTTTTTTAATTATGTTTTTGTTCTATTTCAGCTTTAAACATTTTTAGGCTCGACTCGTGCGACAAAAAATATAAAAAATATGTCATATCCGAAATGTCTTCTAGAAGTAACTTGTCCGAAATATAGTACACTTACTGGTCAAACATTTTCAACGTTTACAACGTTCAAAGATTGAACATTTAAAAAACCTTTTGACTCATAAAACTCTGTCAAAAACTATTTCAAATAAACACATTAGTACAAACAGGTGATGTTTACTAGTAATGGTTTTCAAGTCCTCAACATTAAACCCACATACATCTTGCACATATTTTCCATTACAATTGTGTTCTCCTTCCCATGCCACAAAACACACAAGCCATGGTTTGTTGTCAAGTTTTCCTGAAAATAAGCTTGATTATTTGACACAACTTTGATAAAGAGGTATTTTGGAATCGAGTGCGGTCATTCAGTTTCATGAAAACTTCCACAACTAAAAACAACGCTTGTAAGAAGGACACATATTGATACACATATTTTATCAAGAAATAGGAATACAATAAATAAAAATCGCGCAAATATTACAAAATATCAAAACCTGTAATGAAAGAAACTTCATAAAGTATGATAGAAATGGATACATTTCACATGCTGGCTATTTGCCCAACAGTATATGAGATAATAACCCCAAGTCACTTTTTAAGTATCCGAGTATTACAGTTTGCGGGTTATGGTTAGAAAAGTTAAATTAAGTTTAACGAGAGAAAACGACAACATTCAACGGTAAAAGCATTCGAACGGTAGGATGATGGGTACAGCAAGGTACTGTTTGCCCGGGTTAGGTTAATAAGTCTACTGAACTGAAATACAGAAATGTTCATGCTGCAAAATAGATACTGATAACTATGTTTACGACACAGAGATTCTTTCAGCAGATTTACATATTTTAAACACATTTGAGATCTAAAAAAATAATTGAGGAAATAAAAATAAAATCTTAATGTTAAGCTCTAGGTTGTACATTGGTCTTTGCACTAACGCATCGTTACATCTTTAAAAGACAGAATCGACATACAAACGGTTTGCTAAATATACGTAAAGACACACTTTTTGCATTATTCGAAATTGTTAAATTCAATGTTAGTTGTAGGTTAATATAATTTTTTTGTATGAAACTTTACATTTGTCAACTATTTGCTACAACACAGGTGTTAAGAAGTTTTACAAAAGTATCCATTCAGTAATGCCTAAATCATGATTTTCACGTTAAGGCCTCAGTAACACATTCGGGATTTTTACTGCCGTCCTTGATAGTACCATACCCGATTAAGATTTGTTAACAGTCTGATCAAGATCCTGTAAATCAAATATTCAGTGAAACATTTCTCAAGATCATGCCCGTTCCAAAGGACACCGTCCAGACAACACAGGACACTGTAACGATTTTGATTTGATAAAGCAGAATCTCTCACGGCATTGTCACGATTGTGTTTCGACTAGACACAATCGCATAAACCATACATATTTGACACAATCGCATAAACCATACATATTTTTTGTGCATCGTTAACAAGAATGTAGTCCTATCAAAAGCCGTAAATATTTCAGCCATCACTCAACGCATGACGTTGTTATGCAGCTTTCACGTGAACAAGGATGGCGTGTTTTAAGTCGACTTGAAGACAGTGATCCTAAAACACATGTGACATGTGTGCTCGACGTTCACATATATTCTATAGGCCTTACAATTGAATCAGTTCATTTAATTGTTAAATACTGCAATGCTAACACTTTTTTCCTCAGTGGTCTATACGCCAGTTTTAACAGCACGAAACAACGAAATATATAGACGTTGCAGTTTTGTAGATGAACATTTTATCGTCGTGTAAAAACTGATGTCGCCCGATGGCGACATTATGGGCGCCGGCATATTGGATTCAGCGACGTCACATTAAGTAACATTAAGGCCTATGGTAAAAATAACACAAATTAAAATTTTGACTTGAAAAAGATGTATGGATATCAATTTGCCAATGATGCTAATATGATTTATATTGATTACCCATATTCGAAATGTAATCGAAGTCTATCCGTTGATTGGGACAGACTGTAGTTATGCATGTTATAATATGGGGTCACTATCTTAAAGGTCAAGGTCACATGGATAGATAGATATCTTTATTTCCTCCACATCAGGGAGAGCACAATAAACACATATACAGAACAAAATATTAAACATACAAAACACTATATATACATTACATATATTACATCATCACATACATATACAATACCAGAACAGACGCACTGATGTACCAGTACAGGTACGATGACAGAATGTGTTCTTACAATTACACAAACGAAATTAAACGCTTACAAGTACATGTACATTGACAAAAAATAATAAAGTAATAAATCAGAATAAAGTAGAATATAATTCTCTCTATCGTCTCCTTACATTGTTTGCTGGATGCTATAGTTCGAGCAAGGAAACTCAGGCAGAAAGAACTTTAAAAAGGATAATAAGAGCATTCATACAGTTCCAGTCTACGGATGCTTGTCGAAACGAAATACAAGCACTGTATGTGTAAGGAAAGTTAAAAGTAAGCTATGCATAATAACAAGAATAGGCGTCCTGTAGAAAATACACGACCAATTTATGCGGATTGGCCTTATTTATGTCAACAGTTACACTGGTCAATAATCATTTAAAACATGATAACAATAATTACTGACAATTTTTAAACAGTAAAGGATATTTTCTTCGTCAAGAAAATTTGACATACCAGAAAGTAAATGTATCAGTTGGTCTCTAGCTGACATATGAATGAGTACAATAAAATGAAAGGTCAAGGTAACATGAACCTGAAAACTTAAAATATTGTCCGTGCTTCTTCGCAAAATTTAGAATTTTGAAATGATTGTTTTCACACGTTTTGCTGTCAACAATTAATGTAAGTATCAAATACAGATACCTGATCATGAGCCACAAGTTTATATAATGTGATATACTTACCGCCCGTCAATTCTTTATTTAATTAAGGACTATTCAATTGTGCCATAAATGCTAATGCAAATCTGATGTTGAAAATTGTTATCAGATGTTTTGAATCTTGTGAGTCATTGGTTTATTGAGAAACAAGTTGTACCTACACTTAGGTGAAACAAAGTGTACCTTATTTGGTTCTAAGAGTAAGTTAAAATCAGATCATGTTTTCAAAGCCACTTGCAATAGTTAACTTATTAATCCTTCTTCTTCACTTGATTCCATGGCTCGTTCAGGACTCCGAAAGGCTAATTTCAGGTTAAAGATTTTATATCGAAAAAGGGAACACCTCACTCAACATACTTAAACATACTGGTCATGTCTCTGATTCAGTGCCATTATTTATGACTATGCCTGTTCTTTGTGGTACAATGGTCTGACACAAGTCTGAAAAAAAGTTACAAGTCACTGAGAACAAGCTGATGAGGTTTGTACTGGATTTCTACTGTAGACCTCATATAGATGCAGAACATTTTACACTGATAACCTGTTAAAGAACGTGTAGAGCAGAATATTCTCTGTCGTGGTTTTCAACATCAAAAATGGTATAGCCCCAGTTTACATGGGTGACCATTTTGTGACCCTAGATAAAGTTCATAATTATAGCACAAGGCTTAGCAATAAAGGTGCTTTTGCTATCCCGTAGGTAAAAGTTTTGGATCCAAATCCTTTTGCTTTATGGCTTGCAGTTTGTGGAACAGGTAACCTCATAAAATTACAAAAATCACTAAACGCTAAACTCTCTGCTCTTAAGGTTGTTGTTAAAAAGTTTTCTTAGATAACTTGATTAATGTTAAGTATTTCCACATTTTTTTGAAAATTCATGTACACAACTTGATAAATAAATAAGATGTAGGCATTTTAATTGTCAGTGTTAGTACTGCTAACACTGTAATATTTTTATGTGATATAATTACTGTCTCACAGAAATGAAATGAGATAGTTGCATTTAATTAAATTATCATACTGTAATAAGATTTATGTAAATAAATGTGACAGTGTGTTTGTTATATTTAAATTGTTAAATAATTATGCATTTATAAGTATGTGATATTCACAATGGAAATTAGAGTTTAATCTGTATGTGTTATCCCTGGTGTTGGTGTGCATGTCATGGTTATTATGCTCATGTTATGATATTGTTTTATTGCATTCATGTTTGATTAAGCCATGTATGCACTCTATACCAGAATAAATATTATTTTATCTTAAATGTGCGTGTGAATAATTCTACCGCATATGTATCGAAGTTAAAATAGTGTGTTTAAATTATCGGAACACACCGCAAAGTCACACGCCTAAATTTTATTTGATACGGCAGTGATGTTAAACACAATAATTTTAGCAATGCCTGACAACACACCATGTGCAATTACTGGTCAAACGCACCCATGCACACACTTTCTCACACACACACACACACACACACACACACACACACACACACACACACACACACACACACACACACACACACACACACACGGGCGCGTACGCACACATACACACATTTTCCAAGTTACCACGAAAGTTTCATATTATAAAATACACTTAACAACTTTCTAACGCTACCAGTAGCCTTTTCCCTATAACTTAAAAAACTACACAAGATAATGAGATGGAATTTTCAGGGCAGTTACATTAATAGATACAAAATTGAAAACGAAATTCTTCTACAAGTTGTGGATTTTGTAATCTATTTGATGCACCCCATGGTATATAAATTCGCAAAGTTACCAAATTGATTCAATTGATAAAAACAAGAAAGTTAATGTCCACTTGTTTACTTGAAAGTTTTTGAGACTGTATCCAATACAAAATTCATTAGACAGTTGTGCGACATGCAGCTTCGCATAGCACGTCATCCTGACTCAAGCACATGTCCTTATTATTCCGTAAATGCGGAATGCAAATGTGATTAAAATGCTTTCACGTAACTTTCAGGATTAAGATGTTCATGAATTTTGACACCAGCAGTTTATGTGTTCACCCATATTCCCCCAACCAAATTCTGAAAGAATCATTCACCAAATTGTCGCGACATGAAGTTTGCCAACAAGGTGAAACTTATAAAATACCCTTTTTATTTTTATTGCAAAAAAGGTAACTGTTTTAGTTCATTGATATTCCAACAGTTTTCAAAATTTGAAAGAATTTTACAAATAAGAAATATTTATCGAAATGTTACAAATTAAAAAAATTGGCAAAATTTTGCGAATTTGAAAAATAGGGTTGCGTTAAATAATTTATAAGATTTTAAAGTTGCAGAATATTTTTATTGTTAACTTTTAATAAAACAATGTCTTATATGTTACTCTAATTGTCCTAAAAAATTCACTTCATTAACTTGTGCAACTGTAACGCTATTGGGAAAAGGCTACTGGTAGCGTTAGAAAAGTTGTTAAGTATATATAATTAAAAATAAACTACATTGAATCCCTAGAAATGAAATTACCGACCAGCTATATCTTCGAACGTCTAATTATATATCCCAGTTAGCTCAAAATAAGCAGAATTGTGTGCAGGTTTAGGTTCCATCCTTGGAAGCATTTATCATGGTGGTTGGTCATCAGATCGGAACGGTCTTTTCAAAACTCTTTTGCTGTACTTAGCCAACTTAAACCTGAATCATGCTGACGGTAGATTACTGACTGAGTAAGACACTGACTAGTTTAAGTAAGTACAACCTAGCCGAATCTGGTGTCTCTTTGCTTTAACTTAGTGACTAACATTACGAATATATCGATTATCAATTCTAAGCACATGCTATCGAATGAACAGTAAACGGTATGCGTATGCAAATGAATTCGTGATTTGTTTTTGTTTACGTGTATGAACATAGTTATGGATTATTACCGATGGCTTATTTGTACACAATCAGTTAAATACGTTACTCTCAATGTTATGCATACAGTAAATACAATGCATAATATAATATACATAGTTACTACATCCATTTTAGTGTATTCTTAACTATTCTATGTATTTAGAAAACGATTTTGGATCTCTTGAAAGAAACCTAGCGGTATGAAATGGCTGGTAAAGATAATTGTGTGCAGATTAAACCAGCAGAGCAGATTGTAAATAAATCCAAAAGTAAACTGAAACGGTACGTTTGTGTATAGTCTACACGTGCAGTATACAGCAAGGAATGTAATAACTGTTTAGCATAGTGTATGCAACCTTTTGATTACAATGTTAAATTTAAATTCTGATTCGCTAAAAATCTTCGTCAAGAGTGTTACTATATTACTCTTAATTGAAACTCTTGTCTATACGATCTCAAATTTTTCAATGTTTGAAACATACAAGTTGAAAGATGAAGATTACGCAGAAAAAACATATCACAAATATGATAAGTTTCTAAATAACACTGTTTTTTCAAAAACAATTAGTGTTCAAAACTTAACATATCCTGTAAGAGTTAAACCACATTTAAGTACACTTATTAACTGGACAAATCCAAGGTACCCTATCACAAACGCTACATATATACTAGAGAATCGAGAAATATGCAAGTCTGTTAAAAGTTTAGATGTGCTTGTCATTGTGTATTCGGCGCCGCATCATTTTGAACACAGACAAGCTATGAGAGAGTCATGGGCGAATGCAACGTATTATATCGATTTAGGAACTGTCAAAGTCCTCTTTCTTCTGGGTATGGTGATACATGATCGAATTCAAGTCACTATAGAAAAAGAATTTCAACAATACTCAGATGTTTTGCAAGGAGATTTTGTTGATACATATTTCAATCTTACACACAAAGGAGTAATGGGCTACAAGTGGCTATCAGAACGATGTCGAAACGCAGAAATGATTTTGAGAGTCGATGACGATTATTTGGTGAATATGTTCATATATTTTCAAAAACTTAGGTACATAAAGTCAACGCGTCCTGTCAATGTTTATTGTAACTATAAAACGGGAATAATTCAAAGAAATACGAAGAACAAATGGTATCTAAGTAATGATCACTTCAGAGGGAAAACACATTATGAAACATACTGCCGGGGAATGTTTGTGAGTATGACAAATGATATAATTCCATCATTATATGTATCCGCATCCCAGACACCGTTTTTTCCTTTCGAAGATGTATTGTTGTATGGATATGTTATGCATAATGTCAAGGGACTTAAATACAAATCCCTTGAACAAAATGATATGGAAGAAAATAATGAAGCAGCCAATTTTTGTCTGAAAAAGCAGAAAAGGAACTGTAGACTTTTAATTATTAGTGCCAGGGGAAGGAACGAAATGCTTAGCACTTGGCTATTGATCTTGAAATATTTTAGCTCCTAGGGTACTGAAAATAACATTGTTTTATCATTTACATCAAATATATGATTTATCAGATATACACTTATTTTCATACTAATACAATATCTAACTCCCTTGGTAAATATGCTGATTCACGATTAACACACTTCAAAACTGAAAATAACATACGGCATCAGGGAATCTTATCTTCATTTTGTCACTATCGAAGGAAACAAAACAAAGTTTGAAGTTGGGATTGAACATACTAACCGTTCTTAAGATATATTGACTCATGGAAATTGGCAAATACGACAGGGGACATATATTAACATTCTGGAGACAGACCAATTTCTTTGCTAAGTTGTGTAGGTATAGTTAAGGAATGATCGATTTTTAAATATATATATACAACCTTTAAAATTGAAATTAAACTGTTCTATATTTCTTTGTACATATATTTGCATATATTTAAGCAGTAAAGATTTTCTACTTAAACAAGAAACTTACATTAATCAAAGGGCCTTTAGACATCCAGTGATAAGTTATTTTTTGTTTGGAGCTATAGTTTATAATCATTTAATATTTGCTAGCAAAAATTGATGTTCCATGCTTATTAGGTTGGAACTTTATACATTTACATAGTCTGACCTTGTCGACGGGAACAGGGGAAGTCCAGTGCCAAAGGCAGATAATTAATTGTTAAAAAGAACATCAATTGCCCATAATTAACAGAAAACAAGCTTCTTATACGTTTTAATTGCATCGCGTTAGTGATACAATTGTGACATAGACAACCAACCCAGATATCATCGATTTTAGATAGGTTTAACAGATAACTATGAAGAACGAGTATTTCCAAACGGTGTAATTGCTGCCAGTGCTTCAATTTATATGGACCGGTGAACTGTACAAGTAAGGCTAATACGATGGAATAAATAAAAAAACTCATTACTATTTGCAAATACCTTAATATTGCTACCTATACACCTGTAACTCAGGTTGAACAGACACAACGAGAGAACTGTTTAACAGTGCAACACACAGAAAACCTTGCACTACCGGACCATGTAAAACAAACGATAGATGAATGCAGAGCTAACCTCAGTCTATAAGAGCAGGACACTGTAGAAATTGTTCTTTTTAAATATCAGCATGTCTTGAGCAAGTCAAAATCAGACCTTTAAAGCACAGACTAAATGAAACATAAAATAAACACAGGACTGGGTTCTCCACATCAACCGGGAAGACTTCCCCTTGAAGTACCAGAAAAAGTAAATCCTTGTAGTACCTGAAAAAGTATACAGTTGACATATTTCTTGATGTCGGGCATATTGAAGAGAGTCATGTATCTTTGGCAGCACCTATATAGCATATGCGCAAGACTAATGATTCCAAACGGTAGGATATAGACTATAGAACAGTAAAATGCCGTCACTTTAAAGAACACATACCTGTTGCCCAGAAACGAGGACTATCTACACTTGAATCATAAAATGATTTTTGATTTGGACAATTGTTGACTGATGATTGGGGAACATCTCAACGTTATTTCATCTATTCTAAAACTCTTCAATATCGGACATAAACCTTCTCCGAAGCGTACAATTATTGTGTAAATTCTGACATCAAACATCTCGCCCAAACCAGATACAGTTTAACTCGTTATTATTTTTCAATGATAGTTTGTGTTCCTTTAACACTGGTAATGCAATGTAGTTAACAGTGTTTTTAAAGGTTTTGAGGGTTTCGCCTGCAATTTGCGAAAACTGAAACTGTTTTGCCAAAAAGACATCTTTGCCAATGTATACGTTGATGTCTACGAAATCTAAGTATAAACCTCTAGATCAAGGGGTTGTGGGTTTGATCTTCAGCCTAGCCAACTAAAAATATAAACATTCTTCCCTGTTTTTCATTTCGCTAAATATCCAAATTTTACTGTAAATTCTAGGTGAATGTTTTACCCTTTTAATTTTTTTCATAGGCGTCATTTGAAGACACGGGCCGAGATTCATACGGGTTGCATAAAAAATGTCAGTAATCCGTTGAATCACCTTAATCAATATCTACACCTTTGTTAGGTATAACTACGCAAAAAGATAATTCCAGATGATTCTTGTTGTTGGTGGGCGGAGAGAAGATCTTGATCAATTGTCTGGTCTATTTCTAGCGTAATATAACGATTGAGATAGTGTATTGATTGTGAAAAAAGTCCGTTTTCAAATAAACAATGTGTTAATTAAACTACTCATTAGCGAAGTGCTCCAGCTAGGATTTGAAAAGGGCAGGGCGCTAGAGCCGCGAAACGGCAAGTCGGTGAAATATGTGGGAGGAGAGGGTTTGGTGTTCTCCCATACGACAAATTCGAAAATTCTTATCCTTTAGAAGGCCTCCAGTGCTTTTTTCTGACTGCAAATGTTGTGTTTTTAGTAAATGTAACAAACTTGATACATTTTTATTCATATGTCTGTACTGTTATTGCGTAATTCCTATATGCAGTCACCGGGTCATTTCTTAATTTTCGTTTTTACCATTTTTTTTTCCTTTCAGTACATGTAATCCATGGTAACTATTCACTGTTTTTTTAAAACCTGGAATACAAATACACATACTTTAAGGCTTTTTATAATTGAAGAATGAAAGAGAAAGAAGAGAGAAAAAGATGTATGAAGTGAAAGAAAGGAGCTTAAAAAGCTTGTACGGTTCTAAATGTTTTGTTTTTGAAATGTTACTAAATATGTTTTGTTTATATATTTAGCGTGTTTTATGACATAAACTCCCTAAATTGTTTGTTAAATGTATCAGTTGTATTTCTCATCTTTGCTATTATATGTTCTAAGTTTATTTTACTGTTCAAATAGTGCACATACATTTCAATGGAAGGTAACATTTTGTCGCATTTATATTTAAGTATCAAATACTTTGCTACAGTAATAATGAAATTAGCGATATTTATTTTCTACCTTTCTAATTGGTCTTCTAATATACCAAAAGACACAGTTTAAAATTTCAGTGGATCAATTACATAATTATCCTTTAATTAAGAAATAATCTATGGCTTGGAGTGCTTTATCGAAATTGAAGTATTTCCCGGAGGTGATGTGCCTGGCGGAATAATTCACGAGGGCGAAGCCCGAGTGAATTATGATACAGGCACATTACCGACGGTCTTTATAAGCCGAATTTTTGAAAACTATCGTAACTACTACGGACCTTTTTTCAGCACGGCGGTAATGTGTAAAATAGAATAAATAGTGGCTGTTGGAATACACTCCCCTATTCGGGCAGCCATTCAAGATACCATAAGTAACTATATTATACATACTTATATATATTTTAGTTTAATCATCTAATAAAGAAAATATAAACAAATACCTGTCTGTCACATTATGCAGAAGATGTCAGTTCAGAACGAAGCAGACAATCAATTAAAATGCGTACCGTTAATTTGAACTGTACAACGTTTTAACGTGGAGTAATGACGTCAGTGTGATGACGTAAACGTTTTCATTCATTGTTTTGTCTCCCGGAATCAAAACATTGTATGATTGTTAATGCTAAATGTTTTGGTATTTTTAAAGGAAAACAAAGTGAGGGTATTCTAAGGCTTACTTGACGCAATCACAAATAATATTTATGTTCTTAAACGCAACTTTATCATGCGACTGATGTATTTATACAGATATTATTTCTATTTCTATATTTAATTTAATTTTCTGCGCGGGAGTAAATAAGAAAAGTTTTATATTCGTGCATGCTTGCCTTTCTTTCACCTCTAAATTGTAAAGCGTTTTATTTATTTTAGTGTCCGGCGTTATGCTAGAGATCAAGTATTCTGGTATTACTGTTCCTTGCATTGACTACTGTATCATGTTTCGTTTCCTGTTTTTGTCTATGGACGAAAGTAATGAATGATACTTAAAAAATCTGATCTGTGTACTAGTATATTGTACAAAATTTGCTGTTCAGAAAGTATTTTTTCACTTTGTATCGTTCATTTAGATTTGCAGCAAGAAGGAAAGCAGATCATAACGAACATAAGAAAAAGGGAAATATAGATGGAGAGGCTGGTTTTCCTATTTTTTATGTTATTGTGTGAATAATTTATAGTCTTTAATCGTTGAGTGTTTTTGAAAAACATTGCATTACACATACTTATAATTTTATTCTATTTATTTACAAGTACTTACAGGAACAGACCGACATGTTAATCTAATGTTTGTCCTTATCTGTTGGTTTTATATATAGACACAACTATTGTTTTCTTATATTTCAGCAATAAGATCTAAATCTAAGACGAAAGACACTCATAATAGCGTTGCTATTTTAATACACGTCTTGTTACCATTGACGGAACCATCGTAATTCAAGGGACGTTATGAGTGTACAAACACTAAAAATCTCTTTTCAAATATATTGTCTTATTCTTATTGTCTGTATTTCATTGTATTTATCCAATATAAGAAGTATGTCTTCTATTCCCCGTGTCAAAACAATACAGATTTAATGAGCCTACACATATACAAAGCTAATTCCAATGCAAAACAAAGGTATAACTGTTTTATATTTAACCAATTGTTAGCCTTGATTGTCATTTCTTATATTCCTATATTCAAGTGTCGTATATATCGCCCGCTGTTTTGATGTACATTATTACGTAAAAATGATATCTTCACCTTGGAACAAAAAGTCATGTTACTGACATTTTTGGAAAAATAATTTTTGGCATTTTTGGGTTACAAATATCAATTTTCATTAGTCATTAAAGTTTGTAAGCTGTATTTTGACGAAAAATACCCTTTTTTGCCAAAAACAATGAAAACACGTAATCAATCATTTTGTGCGAAAAATATAGTAACTGCACTTGCCAAACGTTTTGCATCAACAATTATCTTTAATTAAGTAGGAGAGAAGCCCTGAAATTGGCTCGGTTTTTAGCTTTCGGTCATTTGTAAACAAAGAAGTTCGTATCAAGTCAACTTTCCAATGCAAAAATCCACATAAAAAGAAACATCGGGACAAATTACTATCATGTTAGGATAAGGGAATACATATATTGCATAAAGGATCACTTTGTTGGTCAAATTGATTGATAACATGTCGAGATTTACGTAGATTTAAAATTTCAATTTTTTTTTCCAAAATGGCCGAATGTTTGTCACGTGATACGCGTCAAGTTATTTATCGTATTACGCTCGTTACCTGGCCATACTATTTGAAAGACCTTGAATCGGTAAAAGGTGAAGAATCAGTCTATACCGTAGACTCATATATATGCAAGTTTATTTTTATTTTATAGGAAAGAAAACCCTTAACAACATAGGGAATGCCATTCTCTGATTATAAGTAAGTAATGGTAAGCAGTCGTCTACTTTCATTTTTATTTTTAATTTTGTACATTTTAATATTTAGAGATCAGCGAGGAAAGCCGAGGAATCACATTTCCCGATTATAAGTAATTAATAAGTCCCTGGATATGCGAAGCCAAGAATAAAACCATTTCCCCACTCGGCCGAGTTGTAAATGTGTGCCGAATAATTGATGGAACTCGTATCGTTTTAAATTTGATATTGTCGTAAAAAAGCTATTCTAATTAATACAACGTTGACTCTTAGGGAGATAGATTTTTGATGGGCGCTTTTCCAAGGTTTGACAACTATAAAATATCAGATAAAAAAACTGGGTCAAACCGATGAGCCGAATGAATTAGTTAGTCTACACAAAAGCTGTAGGACCTACAGAGGTTATGTTGATTTACAAATACGAATATATTTCATGTCGGTACGGTATGGGATACATTTGTTATGAAATGCGCTGTTAACCTAAAACCTGACATTAAACCATATTATCTCATGGTCTGATAATAAAATAAGAATATATAGGTGATATCCCTTACCTGAACAGACTGTAGGTTCCATGTTAAGGGGCTGTAAAGAGCACTCTATACCTTTTTATTTAGCATTCTTGTTGTTGTTGTTTATGTCGAGACCAGGTTAAATGTCGCAACAAATTTATCACTGTGTTGTGTTGTCATCATCTTCGCTCCTTCACTCTAGATATAATCTTACAAAGAGTATTGTAAAAGAAAAACTATAGTATAGTAAACGAAAACTTGAATGGAACATTGATCAAATTAAAATATCCGGGGCCGGAAAATATACGGAGAAATTATTACATTACGTATATAACATACCATTGTCAATGTCTATTTTAATTTTATAGATTCTATATTGATAAAATAGATCAACAATAACATCGACTCTTACATTTCAATGCAAACAAAAACATAAACATCGTTGAATGTCTCCTGACAAAAAACACTCCTCGCTGGTTGGCGAAACGGCAGCAGCCTTGATAAAAAACGCACTCGGAATCTTCTGATCAGCTATTTGTTTTTGACACGTCTCATTACCCGGACACTACTTCCATATTTGGGATGACCCGTTTTTTTTTACCGGTTACTTTTTCCATATTAAGAGTTAAGTCGTTTTCTTCACTTGAAAACGCAAGAAATTGACCGCGTTAACCCGGCGTTTTTAACATCCATGATGAAAACGGAACAAAAACATGAGCGCCACTGTACATGAACATTAAAGTTATTAACAATTTTAATTGTTAAACAATTGTAAAATATGCTAAAGAAACATTTCCTTTCGTTTAAGACTTAACCCACACTCGTTATGATAACTAGAATTTTCATTTTCTTTCTTAATATGTATTTTGTTTTGCAATTCTATCATAAATATATAGAAATGTTCTTTCTACAATAGTCTTCGATTTCACTTTAA
Organism: Saxidomus purpurata; assembly: GCA_022818135.1. Lineage (NCBI taxonomy): Eukaryota > Metazoa > Mollusca > Bivalvia > Venerida > Veneridae > Saxidomus > Saxidomus purpurata. Next base: position 58,899,628 of record JAFMSR010000003.1, read on the forward strand.
GATTATTTACATTATTTTGCTGTTTTATGATAGCACAAATTACACATACTCTGTAAGTATCAATGTTCTTTTCATAAAAAACAGGTATTTTACGTGTTTTACATGTCAAATAATGTCTGGGATATATTCTTAATCGTATAGAGCCAACAAGAAGGACGATTGCACTGTATCGCTCACCTGGGTACCATTGGCCGTAATACAATGTCAATAACAGAGTTGTAGGAAACAAAGTAAAAGCACAGGTCATCCATACAAAATACGCAAGAAAAGATTAAAACTCGTTCATAAAATAGCAGACAGTGTCCGAATCTCATATATGTAGCTTTAAAACAAGACAATCGATCAAAAGGTCATAGTCAATGACATTTTGGTTGATTATTGACTTTTGTTTGAAAACCAGTACACATGGTATAGTAAAATTTTATTGTTGTAGCTACAAAGGGGTAAGTATTGAAATATATTTGCAAAACTCAACACATGGTTCAGTAGTGGGAGAGGAGCACTAGACAAAAAAACAAAAATAATATCAAACAGGGAAAGCCACGTACCAAAAACGCAGCCTCCCCAAAACGAGCCCCACAGCACCCAGAAGCCTTATCTGACAGCAAGGGACATACTTTGAAATGTATTGCCAGTAGACAACTACGCGATGCTTCATAATATGTATCTAAGGTCTAGACTTTACAGTTCGGGACATGCACATTTGTGGGTATAAATAAGATTATCGATATGTGTACACTAATTTAACTAAGAAAATCTAAATATGACCGATGAATCAAATATTTAACAATATCATCTTAGATTTATTCATAATACCAGAAACTTTATATATACGAAGTGCGAACAGTTTTTTCGACTTGTCTATTATTACTGCACCCTTACAATTTAGCGTGTCCTACTAGCTAACTTACTACTCAAAAATGTAAACTAATCTTGGATTGAATGTATGGACAGTGCAGCAATATTTAATACGTCTATTTTAAAGTCATACCTGCGGGAAGATCTGTTAAAACACATTTTAAAAGCCTTCATTTGAAATATAAGTTGTAAGACTGAATATAATTTCGCAAAATTAAAGTCGACTACATCACTTTTTCAAAAAGTCAATACACAC